>CM052708.1:40426634-40454437 GCA_028551405.1 Uromys caudimaculatus | reverse complement strand
AATAGAAAACGAAAGTAAACTGTTTACATGTGAGTCAAAGGATGTTAAAATCAAGGCGTCCATGACGAGTATAACTAAACTGAGATTTTTTTTTCTACCGTGCAGGAAACTTTAGTAAGAGCTTATTTAATTATACATCCATTGTATTTCACTTCCTGGCTCATGCTTTGGCATAGTTTTAAAACATATTTCATTATTTTAATGCCATGCCATTTTAGAATGTACTTTTAGAATTAACCAGTGAAAACTCGGTTACTAAGATGAAGAGTCAGACACGGTGGGCACACCTGTAATGGCAGCACTTAAGAGATGTGAGCAGGAGCCCCAGGAGCTCATGCTCATCTTCTGGTAAACAGCAAGCAGGGTAGCCTGAGATACACAAGACCCCGCCTCTTACAGATGAGGCAAGATTAACATTTCGGTGTTAGAAGTTCACAGTCCTTCCAGCATAAAAAGATGGTTAAAATGTAAGGGGTGGGGCATATAGGGTGGGATATGCTTGTGTCCCAGAATTTAGGGGAGTGAGTTTGAGATCAGTCTGGCCTACACAGAGAGGGTCTGTCTCAAAAAGCTAGGACGGACGGACAGACAGACAGACAGACAGACACACACACACACACACACACAGGATCATATGGGGACTAAATAGGGTTGGGTATAGAAGGTGGTTGAGTTCTTGACTAGCTTGCATTAAGTCCTGGGTGTGGTCCCCCTTTAATAAAATACGAACAAATAAATACTAGGAGTGCCAAGTGTTTTATGAAAAAGTGAAATGGTTTTTGATTGTGTTCAGCCAAGGCAGAACTTTCCTCCTTACCGCCTTCCATCCCTTGCAGCTTGGCGATCCTGCCATATTTCCTGCTGTCATTGTGGAACACGTTCCTGGTGCTGATATTCTCAATAGTTATGCTGGTCTAGCCTGTGTGGAAGAGCCTAATGACATGATTACTGAGAGCTCATTGGATGTTGCTGAAGAAGAAATCATAGACGATGAAGATGATGATATCACCCTTACAGGTACACACCTGCAGTGTGTGTGTGTGTGTGTGTGTGTGTGTGTGTGTGTGTGTGTGTGCGCGCGCGTCCGATGCTCGGGGTCTGAACCAGGGGTTTCTAGGTGCTTCGCCCTTTTTGAAGGATTTGAGAATATGGGCTCACACAGGTTTGCAAAAGTAAGGTAAGTTTATTCATAGCAGAGCAATAATAGAGATGATAAAGAGATATCCTATCAAGACTGACTGTGAGCCACAGCGTGAGATTACTCAAGAGCGCCAGGATTAAACTTAGGGACTTTTAAAGGTGGGTTTAAAAGAAGGAGGGGCTGAGTACTGAAAGGTATAGCTCAGTGTGCTTCTTTACTTTAATTGATAGATTAGGTAAATAATTATTTTTTCTATTATACGTTCCCCATAGCATGACACAACTGGTTTTAATTATATGCACGTCCAGTTACACATAGTCAGAAGATGATAAATACAATGAGTTCTCTAACAGGTTACTGGCAGCTTTGTCTTGCTGTGCATGTACCTGAACCCAGTTCAGAATATGGATATTTCTTATACTCTCATATACTGGACACACACTTGACTACAGTCTTCTCTCAATTGTTAGGACTGGGGAATTTATGTTATGGTTGAGAGATGTGCAGCCTGGTGTAGGTCAGGGTGGAGGGGCTCTGGGGTTCCTAAATGTATTGTTTGAAGAAGGGTGGGGTGTGCATAGTATGTGCATTTTGATTCTTAAAAGGAATTGTTCTGGAAATAGATATAATAGGTAGAGCAGTAGGTTTTGGTGGCATTGTGGCTGCCTTGCTCTCAGCTCTGCTTTAGCATGGGGCACAATACCTGACACACAGTAGGCATTCAATGAAAACTTCTTGCATTAGTAGCTTATGCTAGCGATACTAAAACTGCAGTTAGAATATTGAAAACAGTTCTACTAATGAATTATTAGGACTGAATATGTCAGCATGCAGGTCTTTTTAAGAAGCTAACATATGATCTAGTGCCATTTTTTTTTTTTTTTTGGTTTTTCAAGACAGGGTTTCTCTGTATAGCCCTGGCTGTAATTTTTTAAATTTATTTCTTATATGTAAGTACACTGTAGCTGTCTTCAGACACCCCAGAAGAGGGTATCAGATCTCATTCTGGATGGTTGTGAGCCACCATGTGGTTGCTGGGATTTGAACTCACGACCTTCGGAAGAGCAGTCAGTGCTCTTAACCTCTGAGCCATCTCTCCAGCCCTCTAGTGCCATTTTAAATTAGAACAGGAAGGAAGAATGACTGTGTGGCTATTTGGTGAGGGAGAGAAAAGAAAGATTCCTACCTAAAAATGATACCCAAGGGTAATGACTTAGAGGTTAAAAGCACTGGTTGCTACTCCAAAGAACCTGGTCTCAGTTCCCAGCATCGAAATGGTAGCTTACCAACTGTTTGTAATTTTAGATCCAGGGGCTTTGGTGCTCTCTTTTGGTAACTCGCCAAGGGCACCAGATATGTATATGGTATACATACAGACAGACAGACAGACAAAGCACTTATACACATAAAAATAAATATTTTTAAAGTACTAAAGTACAGAGTAGATACCAAGTCAATAGAATGTTTAATATAGGAAAAACAAAACAAAACAAAAGTCTTTAAAAGGTTATTGCCTGATTATATTTAAGTAGCAAAAGGTTTTCTATGTGTGGAAAGGAGAAGAAAGAGCATTGATGTTTTCAGCAAATATTGGAAACATCTTTCATTCCTTCCCCAAATTATAATCAAAATAAAAAGGGAAGTGACTATGTGGAGAGAGAGCTTACAAATAAGTTAGCAACTGTAAATGGACATAGAATTTGACTAGTTATGCTAACGAGTAAAAATATAAATGTCTAATATGTATGAGCGAGATTTATTGCTCAGTGAACGGATACCCGTGGTGTGCAGAGCGTGGTGGGCACAAGTTTATAATCCCAGCACTTGGGAAGTAGAGGCAGGAGAACCAAGATGAGCCTCATGATACCGTATCTCAGAAAGAAGAAAAGAACAAAAGTAGTGTGAAATGACAAGACAGCCTTCCTAGAGTACTGCAAAGTCTCCGGCTGGTATCAGAAAGCAGGATTAAAAGCCAGATTATTTGTGGCTCATGTCTTACCCCTCCGTTCTTTTCTCACCACTTCAGCCCTTACCTCCTCCCTGCTTATCTAAGCAATGTGATGAGAAGGAGAAGAAGTTCTAATTCCCCTCATTCCAGAGCTGGGAAGGTAGTATCAAGCCTTTGAGAGGCTGGGGGAAGGAAGGTGGAGGACAAGGGCTAGAACAGCACCGCCTTGTGGCCAGAGCTAGTATAACACCGTGCCTCTTGCTAGCTGGCAGAAAGAAACATTTCCTTGCGGTTTAAGAACATAAAGTATCAAAAATAAAAAAGGGAAAAAAGAGGAAAAAAAAAAAAAAGATGCTACTTGGCTTCTTTCTCTGCGCTTACTGATGACTGCCTTCTTTCTTGTCTTCAGAGAGTCTTCCTGATTACTGTCCAAGCCCACATTTCCTAGTGGGTTGACAGAATAATGACTTAGGTTACCGTGATGACCTCTTTTTAACTGGCCTCTCTAAAGACACTCTACATGCCCTGTGTGGTGTCTTCTGCTGCTTGCTTTGGTTGTAGTAATGGTTGTTCCTGGTGCTGGGGATGGAATCCAGGGCCTGTGTATGTGAGGCTAGTGCTCTCCTGCCGTGTCACATCACACCACCTGAAAGGGATTTTGAGGGATGAAAACGGTAATATGTAATTATTTGATGTTAATTTTGAATGCATGGTGATATCATTGTGTTAGGCTCCTTTTAGAAAACGTGCAAAGTGCTCACTTTGGCAGCACATATCCTAGAAAACGTGCTAAAATATTTAGAGGTAAAATATGGAGTAGCAGGCCCAGATCTGTAGTCCCAAGGCTTGGTAGGCAGAGATAGAAGGATCCGCTAGTGTAGGCTAGCCTCAGCTACATAGTGAGTTTGAGGCCACCGTGGGCTATAATAGGGTCCTGTATTTAAATTGAAAACAAAACAAAACAAAAAACCCAGTGTGGGTGAAAAAGGCTTAGAGAGTGAAGGTACTTGCTGCCAAATGCCTGGTGACCTGAGTTTGATCCTGGGGACACACATGGCAGCCAGAAAGAACCAACTCCTTCAGGTTGCCCTCTAACCTCCACACATTCTTTTTCTTTTTTCTTTTCTTTTTTTTTTTTTTTTTTTTTTTTTTGGTTTTTCGAGACAGGGTTTCTCTGTGTAGCCCTGGCTGTCCTGGAACTCACTCTGTAGACCAGGCTGGCCTCGAACTCAGAAATCCGCCTGCCTCTGCCTCCCAAGTGCTGGGATTAAAGGCCTGCGCCACCACTGCCCGGCTTCCACACATTCTTTAGTATGAGTGTACATCATGCAAATAAAGAAAAGATTACAAAAATAACCAAATGACCAAATAAATGAATAAAAATGGAGACTTGGATTCCTTCACAGTGATCCTTTGTAGGAAGTAAGGACTTGAGGGAGGGCATGGGTGAAAGATTAACCACTGTTAATTGTTAATTTAATACTGTTAACAATTGTTAATTGTTAATACTGTTGATTGTATTTGAAGCTGTGAATGAACACAGAGGCCTTTATTATGTCTTATAACTTTGATTTTGTTCAAAATCTCTAATAATAATATTAAGATTAGTTCCGTTATGGTGGTGAATGCCTATGATCCCACAACTCAAGAGGGAGAAGCAGGAGGATCACTTTGAAGTGAAGTTTGAAGCCAGCCTGGTCTTACATTATATACTTTGGGCCAGCTATGACTATATAACAGACAGAGTCACTAAACGCCGAAGCAGGGCTGATGAGATGGCTCTTATTGTAAAAGCCAAATGACCTGTGTTCAGTCCCCAGAACCCATAGGAAAGGGGAAGGAAAAAAATAACTCCACAAACGTGTCTTCTGACCTTCCTTCACACTTTGTGACATGGTCCAGACACCCATATATCTATCTCTCTCTCTCTCTCTCTCTCTCTCTCTCTCTCTCTCTCTCTCTCTCTCTCTCTCTCACACACACACATACACACACACACACACACACACACACACACACTGATAATAATTTTACCCCCATGCCTCAATAAAAACAAAAAAGGCAGTTGGCTGGTAGCTGACACCTGGGGTTCCCAGCACTTGGGAGAGTGAGGCAGGAGTATCTCTGCAAGTGTGAGGCTAGCCCAAGCTACAGTGCATGCCGTAGTTTGCTTCTTTACTGATGCAATAAACACCATGCCCCAAAAACAGCTTGGGGAAGAAAGGGTTTATTTGGCTTACACTTCCACATCCCTTAGGAAAGTCAGGGCAGGAACTCAGGCAGAACCTAGAGGCAGAAACAGAGGCCATGGAGCAATGCTGCTTACTAGCTTGCTCTCCGTGGTTTGCTCAACTGCCTTTTAAATTACTCCTTATTTTATGTGCACAAGTATCTTGTCTCCTTATAATGTAAGAGTGCATCATATACCTTCAGGTGCTTGAGGAGACCAGGAGATGGCGTCGGCATCCTGGAGCTTAAGTTAAAGGTGGCTGTGACCCACCATGCGTGCTCAGAAACAAAGCCCAGGATTCCTCTAGAACAGCAAATGTCCTTAACTGCCACCTCTCTCTCTAGACTCCCACCTGCACCTGCTTTCTAATACAAGCCAGGGCTACCTACTCAAGGGTGGTGCCACCCACAGTGGGCTGGGCACTCCTGAATCAATGCAGGCCAATCTGATGGGAACAGTTTTTCAATTAAGATTTCTACTTCCCAGATGACTCAAGCATTTGTCAGGTTGACAAAAGACCAAAAAGCAAAACAAATAAACAAACAACACCCCCCCCCCCCCAGCTAGCATAATGTGAAACCTTCTACACTCTACCTCAGATTTATTATTATGGCATATGTTCTGTTTCTTATAGTTTATATGCATATAAGCTACAAGCTCAATATTAAGAGATATGTCCTGGTTCAGGAGATACACACTGTGGCCGAATTTCAGAGACGCACGCACTGTTTCAGAGGTGCGCACTGTTTCAGAGTAGCACGCACTGTTTCAGAGATGCACGCACTGTTTCAGAGACGCCCGCACTGTTTCAGAGAGCTGATACTATTCTTCTTTATTGCAGTTGAGGCTTCCTGTCATAACGGAGATGAAACAATTGAGACCATTGAGGCCGCCGAGGCGCTCCTCAATATGGACTCTCCTGGCCCTATACTGGATGAAAAGCGAACCAGTGAGTGCTGATGACCTCTCATGTCTGTGTACATTGCAGTTGTCCTTGCCATTCCCTTCAGAGAGTAAATGCCAGGAGAAAAGAAGAGGCTGTTTTTCTTTTCTTCCTTCCTTCCTTCCTTCCTTCCTTCCTTCCTTCCTTCCTTCCTTCCTTCCTTCCTTCCTTCCTTCTTTCCTTTCCTTTTGGTTTTCCGAGACAGGGTTTCTCTGTATAGCCCTGGCTGTCCTGGAACTCACTCTGTAGACCAGGCTGGCCTCGAACTCAGAAATCTGCCTGCCTCTGCCTCCCAAGTGCTGGGATTAAAGGCGTGCGCCACCACTGCCCGGCTAAGTATTTTTAGAATTTCATACAATGCATCCCCATCACACTTGCAGACTCTTGCCTCTTCACCTGTTTATTTTTTAAAATGTTATGTGCATCAGCATGTTGCCTGCAAGTATACACGTGCACTGCATGTGTGTAGTACAGTAGAGGCAGGGAGGCTGTTTAATATCCCAGAACTAGAGCTAGAGAGTTGAGAGACAAGAAGTGGGTGCTAGTGACTGAACCCCAGTCTATGGAAGAGCACCAAGTGTTCTCAACTGCTTAGCCAACTTTCCAGCCTCTCATTGGTTTTTTTAAACTGGACTAGTATATAGTCATCTCCACAGATAATTGTATTGAATAGGCAAAAACCTAGTGACAAATTTTCTAACCATGTTGTATAAAATTCACTGCCAGATTATTAACCTCTCTTTAAATCTATTTCTTCTTTGGGCCTTTGACAAGGGAGAACTGAAACTTAAAGGCATGGTTACTAAGAACATACTGCATGTTAGGTGTGCACAGTGGTATGTGAGACAATGGTATGATAGAAGAAAAGCTATTGCTTCTTTCTTCAGTCTTACAGTTTAATTCTGAAGTCATGCATGTGTGTAAGCCGGTATAAAAGCCAGAAACAAAGGCCACAGCGGCGGTAGCCTGGTGTTCTGGAGGCAGTGGGTGCTCTCGCTTTATGGAGAGAATGTTTTAATGATGAAATGACAATTAGACTTCATTAGGTAGAGAAGACAGAAATGAACGTTCAACTTACAAGGAGCAGACCCAGCACTGGTTCGTAAGATACTTTCTTGAGAGAAAGACGTTTTTGTATGTCTGGCTAGAGTGTTGAGCTTCATGGTGAGTGCGGGATGAGATAGAAAGGTCGGTTTAGCTTGTGGAAACTTCGAGAGGCATGCGGGGAGTGTGAGTTGTTTCATTTTTCCTCAGTAAATTACAGGGAGATGTTTTGGGCTATGATTTTTCTTTCTTGTTTTTAGAGAATAAAGCATTTATATAGAGGTCCAATGCCGTGAGATAGGAATTGCGTTTCAGAAAGTAGACGTGGGATGGTAGACTGAGGTAAGATGGACTGGTGATAGGAAGCGAGGCCTGGGCTGATTTCAGGTCCTTGATGTAGGGCAGGGGAAATAAGCCGAGAGTTTACACAAAAAGATGTGATTTTGTTTATAATGCACAACTGATTCTAATTTATTTCACTTCCATTAGATAATAACATATTTAGCTCCTCGGAAGATGACATCATTGCCCCAGTCACCCACGTGTCTGTCACATTAGATGGGATTCCTGAAGTGATGGAAACTCAGCAAGTGCAAGAGACGAATGCAGACTCCCCAGGAGCCTCATCCCCAGAGCAGCCTAAAAGAAAGAAAGGTGCATGTCTAAGTTGCCTAGGTCATACGGTCAGTGCTGATGTGGACGCGAAACATGCTTTTTATTATAGATGCTGCTGCTACACCAGTTAAGATACATAAGAGCAATGAGGACACAAAACAAGTTGGGATATTTCTTTATATTAGTCACTAAAAAATCCTAGGCACTTAGAATGGTTGATCTGACTGACAGATTGTCCAACTCTTTGTCTTTTGTTGTGTTTGTGATCGTGTGTGTGTGTGTGTGTGTGTGTGTGTGTGTGTGTGTGTGTGCGTGTGCGCGCGTGCATGTGCCATGGTGCATGAGTAGAGGTTAGAGGAGAACACTTGGCACAGAGTTTGCTCCCTCCTTTCACCACGTGTGATCACAGGCTCCAACTCAGGTGGCAGATGAGCCAACTTGCCAGCCTAGTTTTCTAATTATTAAAGCCTCAAGTTTTATCTAAATTCTTTATCCAACATTTTCATCCTCCTCTTAACCAAATAAAACAAAAACCCCTGGGGGTAAGGGAAGGGTCAGCTTTGTTTTGAGGGCATAGTTTAAGGTCTTCCTTTTCTTTCATTATTCTGTGTTTGTTTTATTATTTTATTTATATCCTGCAAGATTTTGTCTTTTATTCTTTTAATTTTGTGTGTGCGCACATGCATGTGATTATGGGTGCCCACAGAAGCCAGAGTAATCATGTAGGTGCTGGGGAGAGAATCCCAGTCCTCTGTGAGAACAGCAAGTGTTCTTAACATCTGTGCCATCTCTCCAGCCCGTCTATCTGTTTTTGAGAAATGCTCTCAGGTATTTAGGACTGGCTTTAAATTCCCTGTGTATCCAGGCAAGCATCACCACTCCTCATGCCCTAGGGCGTAGTTTGAAACCATCCAGTCTACAAGATTCCATTGCACAGATCCAGTAGGAGAAAAGTGCAGCATGTTGGGATTCTGCAGGCAGTTGAAGAAAAAGGTTTTAACTGTTAAAAGGAGAATCTGCTACCTTTCACAGTCCAGAGTGTCTTGGTTGGTTTAATTGTCAGCTTGACCCAGCCTGAAGCCATCGAGGGGAAAGACTGGATTCAGGAGTGGTCTAGATCGTATTTGTCTTCCAGGATAGCAGTAGGTCTTGAGTGCTAATTGTCATGGGAGGCGAAGCAGTCAACCTTGGGCAGCACCATCCCTCTGCACGGTGGTCTTGGGAGGTGTGAGAAAGCCAAGGAGACGAGCTTGAGCCAGCAAGCTGTGTCCCTCCACAGTTGCTGCCCGAGTTTTTCCAAAAGCCAGATACCGTCTCACAAAAAAGAAGCCCATCTCACCTCCAATCACTCCCTCCCAAAAGTGGCACACCTGATCATTTTGGCCTCCGGCCTCGAATTCACAGAGCCACCTGCCTTTGCCTCCACCTTCCAAGTACAGGGATTATAGGTGTGTGCCACCAAACACAGCTTTGTGGATAATTTTTTAAGCCCAAAGTTTGTCTATGTCAAGAATATTAAAAAATTTAAGATAAAGCACTGGTGTGGTGATCTTAGGAAAACTCCAGTATTTGAAATTTAACCTCATTTTCTTTGTGCAGGTGAGCCAAAGGGTAGTTTCTGGTTTCGTCCCCGCCCTTAGTCCATCCCTGATGTGCTAGGGATCAGGCCGTGGATGCTAAGCAAGGCCTCTGTGTCTCTAGTCCTGAAGTAATAAGTAATATATAAGTAATAATCACTTGTGAGCCAACCTACTTAATGTTTAATTTTTACTGAAGTTGTTTTTCTTTTAGATAGCATTTTGAGAGACTAGTTTGTATGACCCAAGTATAAAAAGTTTGGAACTTGAAACTTTCAATAAACAACAAGATAGTGAAACTGCCCATTTCCTTTCAGTTTTGAGGGCGAATATTTATACAGAGCTATTCTGATTTCAGGAAGAAAAACAAAACCACCGCGACCAGATTCCCCGGCCACTACACCAAATATATCTGTGAAAAAGAAAAATAAAGACGGGAAGGGTGAGTCCTGAGGTTTCTTTATTGTACGGCCTAGTGCCCTCCCCTCCTCCTCCTCCTCCTCCCTGTAGCCCGCCCCTTGTTACTTTTAAAAGTGTGCGTGCTTGTGTGGTGACACACGCGCGCACCGACTTGACTGCCGTCGGTGTTTAAAACCTATAGCCCAGATCTTGAACTGCTGATCTTTTCCCCCTCCTAAGTGCTAGGATTAGAGATGCCACACCACTGAACCCAGCTCATCACTGTTCTTGTTACAGCCAAATAGAACGTGCTGCTGCCCAGGGCTTGTAAGATACTATCATCAACCTCTGTAAAGTGGCTGGTAACAAAGTAGCCTACAAAATCCATTTCAGTTATTTTTATTTTTCTATCAAAATGATTCATTAATGCATTCAGCAAGTTTTGCAGCAATTTAGCTAATCTAGAATTTCACTTTGTAGGTCCTTGCTACGGTGTATTGGAGTTCTAGTGTTTTTACAACTCTTGCTATCATGATTGGTCAGCTGGTTCTGATATAAAAAGAACAAATGTTGAACCAGGAGGAGGTCGATGGCTGAACTGTAAAAAAAAAAAAAAAAAAAAGCAATAAAAAATAATAAAATGAAAAAGAAAGTTTAAAATCCCTCAAAAAAGGAAAAGAGAGAGAGAGAGAGAGAGAGAGAGAGAGAGAGAGAGAGAGAGAGAGAGAGGGAGGGAGAGAACAACTGTTGAAAGGGACACACATGCCGGGCAGTGGTGGCACACGCCTTTAATCCAGCACTTGGGAGGCAGAGGCAGGCGGATTTCTGAGTTCGAGGCCAGCCTGGTCTACAGAGTGAGTTCCAGGACAGCCAGGGCTAGACAGAGAAACCTTGTCTCGAAAAACCAAAGAAAAACCAAAAAAAAGAAAAAAAAGAAAAAAAGAAAGGGACATACACGCACACACTATTTTTTTTTTTTTTTTTTTTGGTTTTTTGAGACAGGGTTTCTCTCTGTAGCCTGGCTGTCCTGGAACTCACTCTGTAGACCAGGCTGGCCTCCAACTCAGAAATCCGCCTGCCTCTGCCTTCCAAGTGCTGGGATTAAAGGCGTGTGCCACCACTGCCCGGCCACACACACACTTTTGATGGTTATGATATGTGATGGTTTTTAAAACCCAGACAGAAATGAGGCCAATGTTTCCTTTCATGAATCTAGTTGACAAGGTTGCTGTTCATACATCATTTATGGGATTAGCAGGGTCTCTACTAGATCCTAAGAATTATGACCATATTCACCAATGCTGAGGGATTGCATCAGTTAATTGAATGATGTAATATTTCTGTGTGGATAAAGATGGGCCTTTTAAGACTTTTTGGTCCTATGGTTTGTCTGTTTGTATTCTTTAAAGGCAGATGTGTTCCTTTAAAATCAATTGATTTTGTTTCAGGAAACACAATTTACCTGTGGGAGTTTCTACTGGCTCTGCTTCAGGACAAAGCTACCTGTCCTAAGTATATCAAATGGACACAGCGAGAAAAAGGCATTTTTAAGCTGGTCGATTCTAAAGCCGTGTCTAGATTGTGGGGGAAGCACAAGAACAAACCTGACATGAACTACGAGACCATGGGGAGAGCACTCAGGTATGTGGAGGCCTTGTTCTGCTCTGCATTTATTTTCCAGCCATTGTAACACAGGTAACGCCTAAAAATATAAAAGATATGATTGTATTTATGCTGTTTGTTTTTGTACTGTGGGGGGATGAACCCAGGGCTTTGTGTATGATAGACAAGCACTCTACCACTGAACCACATCCCCAGCCTGTGAACTGTGTTTATGGAAGACCACAGAAAATACAGAAACCAGCATGCTTGTGAAGTTAAATCTTACTCCAATTGGGGAAAATACTTAATCATGCAAACAGCAGAATCTACTCTGAAAGTCAGAAATCCAGATTCTGAAACTCTGAGCAACAGTAAGAGGGTTAAGTAGTTCGAATTTGAGGGCATTTCCAACTGGATGTTCACCTGGTAAGGTCTATGCAAAATATTTTAAAATAATTCAAAAGGACCTCAAAAAACTTGGAACACTGTTGGTTCCAAGTATTTCAGAAATTACTCAGTCTGTGTTTAACTTATGAAGAGATCAGAAAATGTATAAAATGTTAAAATGCAAATCTCAGAAATTTCTATAGTAGAATAATGAATATTTCGTGTTGATATTAAGGAAAAGAAGTTTAAGCCCATTTTTGTTTTGTTTTTTTCTGTGCCTGTATCATTAATTATTCCAGATATGGGTTATGTGAGAAAGACTTGAAACAGAAATGATTTGTCAGCCTTAAGTTACAACTCTTCCTCCTCTTCCTCCTCTTCCTCCTCTTCCTCCTCCTCCTCCTCCTCCTCCTCTTCTTCCTCCTCCTCTTCCTCCTCCTCCTCTTTCTTCTGCAAAGTTAGAACTTACTAAGGCTTTTGTAAAAGATTTATTTTATACATATGAATGTTTTGCTGGCACATATGTCTGTGCAATATGTGAGTACTCAGTGCCTACGTAGGTCAGAGGTAGGCACTGGATCCCTTGAAACTGGAGTTCTAGACATTATGTGGGTGCTGAGTCACCTCTTCGGCCCTAAGGAAAGGTTTTCATGTGGATTTAAGGACCAACGTTTGAAGAGAGAGACTCAGGGAAAGGGCATTATACACAAAAATCATAGATGTGTGTTTTCAAGAATCACTTAGTTTCTTGATTTTATTAAAACCACTGACATTTGAATCACTAAATTTTGCACAATTGAGTTAAATTTATTAACTTTTATGAATTCATGCTAGTAAGGGAGGGATGTCTTGAGGTTTGTAATAGATTTTATCATCTTAGCAAATTAGAAGCAGGGAACAGAGAGGGAGAGAAGCAAAGCCCCTGTCATTCTCCACAGTTCCCTAGTCAGAATTCATCTTAATTTGGCTTTTAGTAAGGATTTATATGTGGTGTATGTGGGGTTTGGGTGGGTGTGTCATAGGTGCATGTGGTGGGGGTTAGAGGCCGATGTTTAGGTATCTTCCTTGATCACTCTCCATGTTGTATTTTGGTACCAGGTCTCTCACTGAACCTGGAGCTCATTGATTCAACTAGGCTGTTTGGTCAGTGAACTCGAGATCTGCCTTCTCTCTCCTCAGCATGGGACTACAGATGTGTGCCACTGGGCCCAGCCCTTGCAGGGGTGCTGGGGATCTGAGCTCAGGATCTTAGGCAAGCAGGCTAAGTCATCTTTTCAGTCCCTCATAAAGATTTAATCTGTGTATAAAAATTAAATATATATATAAATAAATAAGAGCCCACAAACAACAAATTTTTTCATTTAAAAACTTCATCCCTAAAATTTTGAATAGGAAAAAATAACTTTCTTGACTGCCATTTTAATTTATATTTAATTTAATAAGATCTTGATGAAATTGTCTGCTTTGACTAGGTACTATTACCAAAGAGGTATTCTCGCCAAAGTGGAAGGTCAGCGCTTGGTGTATCAGTTTAAAGAAATGCCAAAAGATCTTATATACATAGATGATGAGGCTCCAAGTTCCAGCATAGAGCCTTCGGATCAGCCCTTATCGTCAACAGCCACATCAAGTCGGAATCAAGCAAACCGATCGAGAGTATCTTCAAGTCCAGGAATAAAAGGAGGGACCGCTACAATTCTAAAACCAGGGAATTCTAAAGCTGCAAAACCCAAAGATCCTGTGGAGGGTGGACAGCCTTCAGAGGTTTTGAGGACAGTGCAGCCCTCACAGGCTCCCTACCCTACCCAACTCTTCCGGACTGTTCATGTAGTACAGCCAGTACAAGCTGTCCCAGAAGGAGAAGCAACCATAACCAGCACCATGCAGGAGGAAGCAGCAAATTCTTCACTTCAAAGCATTAGGTGAGGAAACAGAAACCCGAGCACATGGCCATGTGATGTCAGTGCTTGTTAGTGGGTCAGAATTCAGAAGGCAGAGCTTTTGGTCAACAGATTGTTTCAGGAGCAAAATTATATCAGTTTTCTAATTCTGTCAGTGGTTCCCTTTTTGTTTACTTTTAATTATGTGTATTTGTATGTGTGTCTGTGTCAGGGTTTTTTGTACCTGACCTCAGATGCCTGTGAAGGTCTGAGATACTAGATTCCTTGGAACTGGAGCTATAGATAGCTGTGAGTTGCTCGAGGTGAGTGTTGGGAATTGAATTCCTGTCCTCTACAAAAGTAGTGCGTGCTCCTAACCACTGAGTCATCTTTTATAACTGAGATACTGAGGATGCACTGAATATGAAGAAGACATGTTATCACAGATCCTGTTTTAGAATACTTCTGAGGCTTAAGTGGGAAGATCAGGAGTCAGGTTCTCTTCCTCAGGTGTTAGTGTGCCAGACGTTGGTTTAATCAAATCATTGAAAAGGTGCTAAATATCTAATTGACCAAGAAAAACCCTATCTTTAGATTGGTCTTCTGAAAAATTTAGTACTGTTCTCATTTAATTTTAGAATAGACCAAGAGATATTGGTCTAAAATTAAGTGGATATTTATAGTTCTTGGGGTTTGTCTTAGTTTGGGTTAACTATTGCATGAAGAAACACCATGACCAAAAGTAAGTTGGGAAGGAAAGGGTTTATTTGGCTTACACTTTCACATCACACAGTCCATCACTAAATGACAGGAAACAGGGTGCGAACCTGGAGACAGGAGCTGATGCAGAAGCCGTGGAGGAGTGCTCCTCATGACTTGTTCAGCCTGCTTTCTTACAGAACCCAGGACCATCAGTCAGCCCAGGGGTGGAAGCACCCACAGCGGGCTGCCCCGCCCCCACAGCCCCCCAGCACTAATTAAGACTATGCTCTACAGACTTGTCTACACTTGATCACACAGAGGCATTTTCTCAACTAGGGTTTCCTCTTCTCAAATGACTCTAACTTGTGTCATTCCTTCCTTTATTCTGTCATGGGTTTCCAGAACATGAATTATAGTTTTATTGGGTCTAGAAGAACCACTGCCTCTCCAGTTTGGCTCACTATTGCTACAGTGAAAAACCATGACCCAAAGCAAGATGGGGAGGAAAGGGTTTATGTAAATTTACATAAATCATCGTTTCAGTTTTTCCTTTGACTAAATTTATAATGTGTGTCCTTAGTCTTTAAAAGTTTTCACTTGACTTTGACTTCATGCTTGTTCAAGGAATGACAATGAAAACCCCTGGTAAAGTGTTTTCTGAGAATGGTCCCTGGTAAATGTGGAAGTTCATTTTCTTTACTACTTATTCAGGCACTAACAGTTTGTCTAAAGGTCTTTAAAATTACCCCCTAATAATGCCTAATGCTGTAGTTCTACCTCGAAAGCAAGGAACATAGGAAGGTGTGCCAGTCAATCAGCTCTTAGGAATATTTCCTCATCTATACAGCAAAAAGAGTACATAAGAATACGGGTGGTTGTGGCAACTAAGTGACACTTCCTGACACCTGAGTCAAATTTCAACACAAACTAAATATCATGTAATGAATCTCAGAAATTCTGATGAATCATAAATCCGCAGTATAATACTGCTTTGTTAAAAGCAGCTTAGGAATTTAAAAAAGTAGTTAACTTGAAGAAAAAACCTGGGGCAGCAGAATTGGATACAAGTGATGATTTAATTATAAAGAAAACGTGTTTGGAAATTCCTGTGGCTTCAGGGACTTGATGGTGTCTTATTCTTTAGTATTTCTTTTGACATGGTATATTGTATCCCAGTCTGGTCTCAGATTTGATACATAGAGGATGGCCTTGAACTTTGGTCTTCCTGCCTCTTTGTCTGTGTGTTTAGAGTATAGGGTCTGCCACCATGCTGTTTTTGTTTGGTTTTGAGGCACAGACTTGACACGTAGCTGAGGCAAGGTTACAACCCTCTTGCCTTAGCCTCCCATGTGTTGTGATTTCAAGCCTGCACTATTATAATTTCCAATTTTTTTAGTGAAAATTGCACCAGAATTGTTCACATGAGACAGTATATTTATTTTATAAGTAGTATGTGTTTCCTGAGAGATCGTGCTCTTATCATGAAAAGGCTGTTTTCTTTTCTTTTCTTTTTTTTTTTAGATTTTTAGCAAGTAGGAACTATCTTCATGCCCCTGAAAGAATGCTGGCTTTTGTCTAAATGCCAGGCTTGGGGAAAGGATTTTCTTGGGGGACTGACACTGTTTCTGGTCCTGCTTTGTTTTACTGTATTACTGATACAGTAGCCAGACTGACAGTTGGATCCTGCCACTTTCCTACTAGAACTTTTCTTTTTTCTTTTTTTTTTTTTTTTTTTTGAGACAGGGTTTCTCTGTGTAGCCCTGGCTGTCCTGGAACTCATTCTGTAGACCAGGCTGGCCTCGAACTCAGAAATCCACCTGCCTCTGCCTCCCCAGTGCTGGGATTAAAGGCGTGCGCCACCACCACCCGGCCCTCTAGACAGCTGTTAAAGCTGGGCATGCTGGTCTATGCCTGTAACCTCAACATTTAGTAGGACCACTAAGTCTGAAGCCAGTATGCTCAGGATAGCAGGTTCTAGGCCAGCCAGAGCTACACAGCCAGACCCTCTCTCCAAAACTAAGAAAAAAGAAAGAAAAAGAAGCCTGTAATATTCTCCCACGGACTGATGCTCCAGGGCTGCCTTGGGTGGCGATTTGAACTGGAGATTTCACGTCCCCCGTGGGTGAGCCGTCCCATGCCTTCCCATGTCTCTCCAAGTTGTACTTGGTCTGTCTTTTCATACAGCCTACTTATCTTCTCACATGTGGCAGGTCACCTATAACTACTAGCACAATAAAATTTATGTTTAGTAGTTTGCTAGTTAAGATTAATTTAGCACCAAGCCATTTGAAGTGTAACTTTTACAAAATAACTTAATTCAGAGAGAACAGTTGAACTCAAGATACAGTTTTCAACTGACTTATAGTAACAGTAACCACAACTGTAAACTTTAGCTGTGTGCGGTAGTATATGCCTGTAATCCTAGCCCTTGGGAGATAGAGGCGGGCCTGGTGATAAAGACTAGCCTAAGCTACAACCCTATAAACTTCACAAATGTGAACTTTTAAAGTTATAGAGTCATCACCTCATTTATAAACTTTGATTTAATAATGAGGTTAGCTCATTATACCAGTTAGTTCCATAAACTGGATTTTAATTTACGGTAAATTATAGTTGTATGCTGGATAGGGCGGAACATGGCTATAATCTATCTGCTGGTGGATGGGGTCAGGGCTAGTCTGGGCAACACAGAAAGAGCCTGTATTGGAAAAATTACTGTAAAAATTACTTTGGCGTTTAAAATTGCTAAAATATATGTGTATTTTATTTTGCCAAAGTGTGGCCTTAATTTTGTTCTCTGTTGGCTTAGAACTTGTAGTTGTAGTCATGACTTGTTTGATGGCAAGCTGATACCAATTATGAGCTACTGAAATCCTATTAACTCCGTTAAAACACAGATAATACTTTTTTTTTTTTTTTTCTTGAGACAGGGTTTCTCTGTGTAGCCCTGGCTGTCCTGGAACTCACTCTGTAGACCAGGCTGGTCTCGAACTCAGAAATCTGCCTGCCTCTGCCTCCCAAGTGCTGGGATTAAAGGTGTGGGCCACCACTGCCCGGCTTCAGATAATCCTCTTAAGATAGGATTTTTAAAAGCTAATCAAGCATTTTTCTCTTATGTTAAAAAAAAGTTGAAAACAATTATGTGACATTGGCTATTTATTGGGAGTGAGCATGGTGAGTCAACAGATCTGCTTTTAAATCCATACTTTGCTTCAGCGTGGCTCATCCATAAATGCCTTGCTCAGTGTCTTGATACCTTATTGTCTTGTAGTAATGTGGTGGTATGTACAGATTGTTCATCTGAGACAGGAGCTTTCTCTGTAGCCTTGGCTGGCCTCGGAAAGCCTCTGCCTCCTGAGGGTGCCGATTACAGGTGTGTGCTAGTACCACACCAAGCCCGGATAACGGTTAAAACCAGGTTGGGCACGATGCCAGCTGTGCTGTGATAAAACGGGAGGTAGCCTTGGGATGTACTTTTAAGAATAACTTGTGGCCAGGCGGTGGTGGCACACGCCTTTAATCCCAGCACTTGGGAGGCAGAGGCAGGTGGATTTCTGAGTTCTAGGCCAGCCTGGTCTACAGAGTGAGTTCCAGGACAGCCAGGGCTACACAGAGAAACCCTGTCTCGGGGAAAAAAAAATAAATAAATAAAATAAAGGAACTTGTAAAGTATTAAAGCTTTAAAATGTGTTCCATTTGCTAACTGTCCCACATCTATTTGTTGATCTCAATAGGACGATACAGGCTTCAACCCAGGTTCCAGTAGTCGTGTCTCCTGGCAACCAACAGTTACACACAGTAACGCTCCAGACAGTGCCACTCACAACGGTTATAGCCAGCACAGACCCATCATCCGGTGCAGGGTCTCAGAAATTTATTTTACAAGCCATTCCATCATCACAGCCCATGACAGTACTGAAAGAAAATGTCATGCTACAGTCGCAGAAGCCGGGCTCTCCTCCTTCAATTGTCTTCAGCCCCACCCAAGTACAGCAGGTCCTCACAAGCAACGTTCAGTCCATTTGCAACGGAGCTGTCAGCATGGTGTCCTCGCCATCCTTCAGTGCTACTACCCCTGTGGTGACTTTCTCTCGGAGTTCACAGCTGGTTGCACACCCGCCTGGCACTGTGATCACTTCTGTTATCAAAGCTCAGGAAACAAAAACTCTTAAACAAGAGGTGGAGAAAAAGGCCGAAGATCATTTGAATGAAGACGCTGAGAAAACTAGACAGCAGCCCCAGCCCTATGTGATGGTGGTATCCAGTTCAAACGGGTTTTCCTCTCAGGTAGCCATCAAACAGAACGAACTGCTAGAGCCCAACTCTTTTTAATAATACACCAAAGGAATTATGGGTGGTTTTTTTTTTTAATTGAATTCATTTTTCGGTTGTCTGACTATAGCGTGATTTTTCTAAGATAAGTCCACAGATGCTCTTACTTTTACAATTGTTAAAAAGTTAGTTTGACTGCTAGATGAGGAGGGAAACCCAAGTGTGCCTCTTCTCTAAACGTGTCAGAACTTAGTTGTGAAGGAGCAGGAATTTTATACGATGAAGAAATTCTTGAGATTTTTTTTCAGTTGCTATATCAAAAGTATTTTTAAAGTTTCTTTTCTAGCTTGACACTGTATTAGCTTCCTGAATTGTTCGACAATACTACTTAAATATAAGTCAACAGGAAATTTATATAGGACTCATTTTCATTCCATTTGTATAATTTAAGTCTTGACTCAGATGCAAGAAACTCATTTTATAATATTAAAATTGTTGCGATGTTACTTAGCTTGACATTAGTTAGCTGGACTGTTTAATATACTACGAATTTTTTAAATAACATTATAAATTGAAATGTATATGCCCAATGTGTTGGCATATACTTGTAACCCTAGCGTTTGGGAGGTGGACAAAGGGCAATCAGGAGTTCAAGGCCAGCCTTAGCTACATAGTGAGTTTGAAGCCAGCCTGGACTACATGAAACCTTTCAAAAAAATAATAATAACAAAAAATTTTAAGTGTGCCTATGATAATGTCTGAACCTGAGTTTAAGAAATGTGATATGATAAAGGCAGCACTTGTGACACTTCCACTGCCAGGTGGGTGACCCCGGGCAGGCCACTCTACCTGCTGGCTGGGTGACCCCGGGCAGGCCACTCTACCTGCTGGCTGGGTGACCCTGGGCAGGCCACTTCTCCTGCTAGGTGGGTGACCCCGGGCAGGCCACTTCTGCTAGTTTGTTCCATTCTGGTTGAATGAAGGGACGCATTGGACAAAATGATCTACAAGTTTCCTTCTTACTATAAATTTTGTGATTCTATTATCTGTACTTTAAAATTATTTGGAATATTACCAGATTACTTCCTTATGTAAATATAGGTAAAATACTGATTAAAAATGTTTTTTTCTCACAAAATTACTATCAGTAAGGTCTGCCACAAATTCTTCCTAAGTTCTTTGCTCATTAACCCTTAGACCACCATGTATTGTAGTTTATTAGTAAGCCGAGTGCTAAATGACAGACTGCTATTCTAAGAAAGTCAGGGCTCTGAGGGCCAAAGAAGCAGCTAGAGTCCTGAGCTAGTATAGCTGAGTCAGTTATTATTATAAAAGCATAATTGTTTTTTATTTGGATCATTTTTTTACTGTGGGTGAAGGGGGAGGGAAGTTGCATACAAAGATATCATATATCCAAGTTTCTAAAGTAGAGATTTTACATTACTTTTTCAATGTAAATAATGTACATTTAATGTCACAAGAAATTGTTTTCTGCAAATTCTCTAGTATAGAAAGTTTTGTAGAAGAAAAATTATTGTGTTTAGAGGTCTAATATTATATGTTTTCATATTATAAAATGAATTTGTATTTAAACAAAAATTTAAATTTTGGAATCCTCTAAACATTTTTGTATCTTTAATTGTTATTATTAAATCATGTAAAAGTTCTCAATATTTCTGTTTTCAAGCAAATGTTTCTTGTCTGTAATTCTTTTGCTTTTTGATACAAGACCTCAGGCACACTGTGCTGTCCTCGAACTAGTGGTTGTCCTACCTCAGACTCTTGAGTGCAGGCACATGCCACCAACCATACCTGGCAAGGTTCTTATACTGTGCACATCTGCGTGCATGCCCGAGGCGGGACACAGTACAGCATTTGGGAGTTGGTTCTTTTCTTCCACCCTGGGTTTCCTGGGTCAAGTTCAGACTTTCAGGCTTGCATAGTCTTGTCACCCTCTGAGCATCACACAGCCTTGGTAAATATTGCTCAAAGAAACACACACACCCTGAAATGCATTTCTTTTTTTTTTTTTTTTTTTTTGAAAATCACAAATAAAAAGTTTAATTTCAGAATCCAAGTTCATCATTTATAAATACACTAAAGCATAGTCCACGCAAATTCAGACTGAGCCTACATACAGTATTTCAACAAAACATTTTTTTTTCCCTAAAAGGTCAGAGGCAATGAGTGATTTGTTTCACCCATAATATTTGATTTGAAATTAGAAAATGAAAAACTTTTTTTAGACATTATAAGCAAAAACTTTGGAGTCTGGTAAAGAATCCGATAGCTGATACTTCATTTTGATATCCTTGGGATTCTATAATGTCCCAATGATGGTTGAGGCTTCCCTATCATAGGGGAAAAAAAAATCTAAATGCCTAAGGCTTTTCTCATGACTGCAATAAACAAGCGCTTTCCCTGTCAACAAGCTACCTCCTCAAAGTAGAATCTGAGCTATATCTGGTCAAACTGTGAGGGGGTCAGTGCATACTTATGAGATAGCTTTATTGTATAGAGATGCAAAAATAAATCAGAGGCATGGAGATTTGATCAACAGGCCATCTGTTGTAAACGTGTCATATCATGCACTGGTGAAGTCCTAAGCATGCTGAAATGCATTTCTGTGTAAATGAGACTCTGTCATAGAAAGCCAAAGAGAAAATAAACTTGTGTAGAGGCTGTGGCTCTAAGTCAGCTTTTAAATGTCTGAGTACACATGCAGAAATGAGAGATGAGAGCACAGCACTGGCTGTGGGTCCTCACCATCACTGGGCCTGAGGTGGGTCCTATAGGCCCTGTGCTACTGCTTCTAGTACCTCCTGGGTCCTAGGGATCCAAATCAGGTCATGGGTTATTTTCACTGATTCATCTCCCCAGCCCTAAATCAGGCTTTCTTATTAATTGCTAAACTTGAAAAAAGAAAAATTCAAGAAAATGGGAAATCTCTGTAACATGGTATGCTCCTACTTTCTTAGTGGTAAACTTAGTAATTTTTCACATATTCGTACCCATTCATGTGTATGTGTGTGTGTTGAGACAGGGTCTCATTGTGTACCTTTGGATGGCTTTGAATTCAGAGGATCCACTTACTTTTGCCTCCCAAGTGTTGAGATTTAAGGAATGTGTCAGGACTGATACATAACCTTTAAAGCATTATTGGATGTGTATGTGTGTCTTGAGTTTTCTATTGCTGTGAAGAGACACCATGATCATAGTAACTCTTTAAAAAGAAAACATTTAATTGGGGGTCACTGTCAGAGGGTTAGTCTATTATCCTCATGGTGGAGAACATGGTAACATACAGGCAGGCATGGTAGCTGAGTTTTATACCCATGTTGGAAGGCAGCAGGAACTGACACTGGCCCTGGCTTGGGGCCCTGTAAATCTCAAACCCAGTCCCACAGACACACTTCCTCCAACAAAGCCTCACCTCCCAATCCTAATTTTTTTTTGGTTTGTTTTTCAAATAGTGCCACTCCCTGGTGACCAAGCATTCAATCTATGAGACTATGGGGCCATTCTCATTCAGACCACCACCTGTTTGTCTGCATGTATGTGTGTATATGTATGAATGTATGTGTATGTTCACTGGCTGGTATTGTGTTAACTTGACTAGAAAGCTAGAGTCATCACAGAGAAAGGAGCCTCAGTTGAAGAAATGCCTTCATGAGATCCAGAGGTAGGGCATTTTCTCAATTTGTGATCAATGGGGGAAGGCCCAGCCTACCGTGGATGTGCTATACCTGGGCAGGTGGTCCTGCGTTCTATAAGAAGGCAGGATGAGCAAGCCATGAGGGCAAGCTAGTAAGCAGCACCTATCTACGGCCTCTACATCAACTCCTGCATCCAGGTTCCTGCCCTGTTTGAGTTCCTGTCCTGACTTCCTTCAGTGAGGAACAGCAAAGAAACCCATTCCTCCTCAACTTGCTTTCTGGTCATGGTGTTTTGTCCCAGTAGGAAAAACCCTAATGAGCCACATTTGTGAAGTGCCTATTGAAGTCTGGAGGTGTTAGATACCCTAAGACTAGACTTCAGATGTAAGCTGCCATGTGGATTCGGTGGGATTGAACCTCTGATTCCCTGGGAGACTAGCCAGTGCTCTTAACCAATGAGCCAACTCTCCGGCCTACTAATGAAATTTTATAGGTATAAAATATTAGTATACTATAAACAACTTGCAGAAAACTGTTTTTTTCAAGAGGGGGTCTCAATGTATAGTTCTGACTTTGAATCCTTATATAACCCAAGCTGACTTTGCACTTTTGGCAATCCCTGCCTCAGACTCACAATTAAGAGATTAAAAGTGTCACAAAGTCACAAATCTTGTTATTTTGTATGTGAGACACACAAAGACATACGCAGAGGCAGAGGGAGAGGGAGAAGGAGAGAGGGTCAGAGAACATCTTTGTGGAGTTGGTTTTCTCCTTCTACCTTTACCTAAGTCCCCAGGAGCAAACTCAGTTCTCTGGGCGTGTGTAACAAGTACAATTATCTGCTGAGTCACCTCACCAGACCCTAAACCAAATCGTTTAACTTAGGCCAGTAGAGTTTTTCACTGAATAGGAAGATAGCAATTCATTTGTGCCACTATAACAAAAATACTTAAGACTGAGTCATTTATTAGGCACAGAAACTTTGGTTTTAGGGTCTAGAAAATTCAAGATGAATGTGCTGGTAAGCCTGGCGATTCTGTTTCTAAGAAGATGCCTTGAATTTTGAATAGAGCAATGAAGTTGCCATCAAGTTTAAGGGGAAATGAAAAAATTTTTTTTCAGTAAGTGGGGTTGGGTTAGTTGGTATCTGTGTGGAGGATAAAATAATGAACTTTAATCCCTTGTTTTACTTTCAAAAAAGTTGTCAAAGTAGATTGATAATAGACTTAACTGTGGAAAGTGAGAGATCTAAAAGAAATGTTTCAATAGCCTTTGAGTAGGCAGTCTTACACATGGCACAAAAGAAATGATTATAAATTGATCTCCGTGAAAACTTGTTTCAGACGATATTAAGAGATGCCACCTGGCACAAGGTGTCTGCAATAAATGCATCCAAGAAGTTCACTTCCAGCCATACAAAGAACTGCAAACTGAACAAAAGCAAACTAACATTTGCTTTAAAGACATGCAGAAGACAATCTTCATCTTTATGCAGCTGTTCTTTTAGTTTAGTGTCTGCTGGGTACACAGAATTGTAAAACCATCTTACATCGAAAGATCCAAATTGAAACTCTCTACCTTCCCTTACAAATCTGCTTAGCTTCAGTTTAGTTCAGCTAATTTGATCTTCTCAGCAATTACTCAAACCTGCGCCTCTTTGAGTTTAGTGGCCAGCTGGCCCTTTCCGCCTCAAGTGTCTCTCCCACCTACTTCTCCATTCCCACAAGTGGATTCAGATTCCTTCCTTTGACTAATTAATATCTTCTATCAGCCTTTCTTTTTCCCCTTCAAACCACCCATTAAATCTTTGTAACTTCTGTTTCTCCATCTTGAATAAGGGCTCGTTTCTCTATATTTTCAAACGCCCTCTCACCCTTATTTTTGCATCTGCAAGAGGTGAGTGGTAGGTGGGCGTTTTAACAAAAAATGAGAATAACCAGGATAGCTAGTATGCACAATCAGGAGTTTGGCCAGTATGGAAATGTGCTAGAAAAAGAAATGCGCGGAAGACAAAAGTTAGAACTCAGAAAAGTGAGCGAGTTTAACAGTGGGGATATGTACGCAAATGCCTAAGCTGTAATTTCTTTTTTCTTCGTGGACTGTCATATTTCCAGACTTAAGTCTTATATACCATGTTTCAGGAAGCCATCGACCACCTCATTCATTTCATCTGCTAAAATAGATTTGGCAAAACGACTTTCTGAGCGTATCAACAGCTTTTTGATCAAGTTTGGTGTGCAGTCTTAATGCAGTGGATTTTTAAATTCTGTTACTTGCTCCGCTGAGCCTATAACTGCCACTCCTTCCAGTTGCCCCTTACCACTCAGTCTCAAAGAATTGGCAGGAAACTTCCCAGTGTGATGTTTGGTTCTAAGGACGGCGGGGGATGGGGGAGGCTTACTGGTTACTTAGAACACAAGGCAGCACTAAGACCATTAATTGTAGGTCACTTTCATCCACGCGGTGCTTGCGAAACAGGCTTTTCTTGGTTTGGAAAGCCGACTAGAAAGGAAGCTTGGGGTGTGGAGCGCTGGGACCTGGCAGGGTCTTCGGAAAACTCCATTCTCCATGCCGGTAACGTGACTTCCGGCGAGCCAGCCCGTCCGGGTTCTCCACGAATAGTCAAGCGAATTGATGCGCCATCCCCGGCTCTACTGCCGGAAAAGACCTGGCAGTCACGAATGACGTCACGCACAACTTGGCCGCCTGCAGTAGCCATGTTGAAAACCGGAGAAAACAGAGCTTAACGCGACACGCCTTAACGATGCGAGAATCTCCCCCGACGGGTCCCAATACTTTACAGCGGGCTTTGAGACAATATTAGAAAACCTACAAGTCATGCGGGAGCCCCCACGAGCATGCGGCGGGGTCGCAGGCCTCATGGCCACGCCCTCGGGGCGGGACCTTGCGCGCGTCACTGGTAGGGGCGGGGCCTTAGAGCGTTTCCTCCTCTTTCCCAGCCGGCCCTGCGCCTACCTGCCCACCCCCCGCCTCCTTTTCCGCGACCGCATGCTGCGCGATCGCTGATTGGCTAGGGAGGACGGAAGCTCTGTTGGGGTTTCTTTAGAAGTTTTCCCCTCCTGGGCGGTGGCGGAGCTGGTAACCAAGGTAGAAAACGCTCAGGCAGAAGCTTTCGTGACTCCTAGGGATGGCGGCAGCTGCAGCAGGACCTGCATCGTCCCAGCGGTGCGTGATTTTTTTCACCTTTGCTATTTGTCTTTCTATTCTTTCCTTGATTAGAGGGTCCTGCTGAAGTGCTTGTTTTCTTGGCAGGTTTTTCCAGAGCTTCTCAGATGCTCTGATCGACGGGGACCCCCAGGCGGCGTTAGAGGTGAGTGAGCTCATTTCTGCTTCTTTCGCACTGGGACTGTTGGGTTCTTACAGACCCCGCCTCTTCCCAGCATTACACCTTCGTGGGACCAGAGCTACAATTTTCAATGTGTCTCAATCCGCAAATTAAGATCCTGAGATCCTTTGTCCCCTAGTAATCCCTTTGCCATAGATCTTGCCCTTCCTCTCCACAAACTCCTGGTGAGGGCAACCTCCTTCCCGTTTATTTCTTGGACACATAGTTACTATCTGTGATTGCTCTTATAATGGCATTTACGATCAAGGAAAAGGCGAAAATAGGGCTTTTTTTTTTTTTTTGGTTTTTCGAGACAGGGTTTCTCTGTGTAGCTCTGGCTGTCCTGGAACTCACTTTGTAGACCAGGCTGGCCTCGAACTCAGAAACCCACCTGCCTCTGCCTCCCAAGTGCTGGGATTAAAGGCGTGCGCCACCACTGCCCGGCTGAAAATAGGGCTTGACGTATCATTTTTTACTTTTAACAGTTATGTTTGCCCTCATATGTTAGGTACTGTTAAGTGTCCTTAATTAAGTTTACTAAAGAACATTTTCCCTTGTGTGCCTGCAACTTTACAGATGACTGTGCTTGTCCTTTATACAATTGTTTACAAAAACGTGTTTTTTACCTAGGCTGGCCTCAAACTTTGGATCCTGTGAGTTCTTGGGATGTACCAGTAAATAAACCTTGCCTACAATTTTAATATTATATGAATTGCCTTCGGGCCATTTCAGGTGAAGTCTAGAACAAACTAGCTTTATATGGATGTTTCTGAGGAGCGCTGGCTGGACTCCAGAGAGTTATCAGCACATATCAAGTACGGTGGTACAGGCCTGTAATCCTGGTACCGCTGGTGGTAAATGCACTAGGGTCAGAAATTCAAGGTCATCCATAGCAACATAGTGAGTTGAGGCTAGTCTTGGATGTGTGAAACTGCCTGACACTTCAGAGCTCAGAGAATCACAATGGGAAAAGGAAACATTTTTATGTTCTGAGCCTCAGAGAAAGCACTTTTCTAGAGGCTATGGGTCTAGTGTAGCTACATTGTTGTTTGAATGTTGCAAACTAGGTTTTGTATTTTTAGGTCCACAGAGTGATCTTCAGGGTTGATAGCAAGGCATTAGTGAGCTTGCTAGTGGTGGCGCACACACCTTTAATCCCAGTCCTTGGGAGGCAGAGGCAGGTGGATCTCTTGAGTTTGAGGCCGACCTGGTCTACCGTAAGAATTCCAGGACAGCCAGGATTACACAGAGAAACCCTGTCTTACAAAATAAAAACCAAGGCATTAGTGACTTTGAGATTAGGGCTGCAGAGGCAATTTTTTTTTTCTGCCAAAGGAAGTAAAAGCAAAATGGAGAGTAAGGGGAGGACTGAGAAAGGAGGAAATGAATAATTATTGAAAGCTTATTGAATGCTGGGTACAGATCTAGGCTGCCCCCAAAACTCTAGGATCACTGGCAGATACTGCTCCTTCTAATGTATTCCATGTAATACTCTACAACCTCTAGCTACTACACAGTCTGGACTTTATTAAAATGAAAATGGGTACCAATGGAGCATGGATAGAAGGGTAAAAAGTTTATTTTAAACTGCCAAGGCTGTCTCTGAGGAGAGCAGAGAGAGGCAAGGGGAGTGTGTGTGTGTGTGTGTGTGTGTGTGTGTGTGTGTGAGAGAGAGAGAGAGAGAGAGAGAGAGAGAGAGAGAGAGAGAGAGAGAGAGAGAGAGATCTCCTAGGTTACATGGGAATCTGTACCCAGGAGGAAGGGAGCCTGTGAACTGGGGCAGGGGCTTGTGAGTAGGGAATGAAAAAGAGTGGAGCCTAGCATTGACCTTGACATGCTGACAGGCACCTGGAAATCTGTTAATGGAAGAGCCAAACTCCCTTTTGCCAATAAGGAGAAAACTCTTTTAGCAAGTAGGAACTATCTTCATGCCCCTGAAAGAATGCTGGCTTTTGTCTAAATGCCAGGCTTGGGGAAAGGATTTTCTTGGGGGACTGGCACTGTTTCTGGTCCTGCTTTGTTTTACTGTATTACTGATACAGTAGCCAGACTGACAGGTGG
>CM052708.1:40311432-40426134 GCA_028551405.1 Uromys caudimaculatus | reverse complement strand
TTACTAAGAGTTAGGATTAATTAAAAACATGTTTTTGAAGCTTTGCTGGGGTTTGAACCCAGGTCCTCCTGCACGCCAAGTCTGCCGCTATGCCTCCTCCTACAGCTCCAGCTTCAAAGTCGTATTTGTTTATTGAGGCAGGGTTTCACATATCCCAAGCTACCCTCAACTCATCCGTAACTGAGGATGACTTTGAACTTCTGACCCTCATGCCAGGGATCAAACCCAGGCCTTCATGTGTGCTAGGCAAGCATTCTACCAAGTGAGCTACAGCCCCAACCCATCTAAAGTCTTAATTTCAGTGTCTTACATTTTCCCCTCATTGTTCTGGTTGGTGGCATGCTTCTCGCTGTGGTTTTTGCTTGCCTGTTTCTTTCTCTTTGTGGCGGTGGAATTGCCGCTGTTCAAGTGCTCTACCACGGAAGCCACAGAACTCATTTTCTGCAAGTGGATTTTTGGACTTGTTTACAAGATGTTTGGCTTAGGTCTGCTCTAATTCATAGCCTTTTGCTGCCGTGATTCAAATGTTGGCACCAAAGATGTTGCCTTTTGTTGACGACCATGCTTCTCTGTAGGCAGAGACTTTTCAGAAACAGTGGTACACTAAAAGCATGCTAGTTAAGATTATGAATCATTATCTTAGTGATTTGTTGGGGCTTTTTTATAACTTGTTTATTCATAAATCACATTTTATCCATTTGTAAATTTGTCACTCTTTTAAGTTTGGCTCTCACTGTTTTTTGTTTGCTTGTATGATTGTTTTGGAAACTGATTTTTGTTACAGCCTTAAGTCTGTGCATGTTTTAGGAGGCTAAACTATTATTCCTAAGCTTGATTTTCTTAACTAACAACTGATTAGTGGTTTTTAAAGAACATTTACAAGGGGCTTGAAATGCTGAAGCCTTTACTTGACTTTTTAAGAAGAGGGATATATAAGCTGTCTGTGGCTCGTGCCTGTAATCTCAGCACTTGGGGCTGAAGGGAGGGGCTGCAAGTTTGAGGCCAGCCCAGGCTATATAGTACAGCCTGCATACTACATACTACAGACAAGATAGTAGTTTTTGTTGTTGTTTTGTTTTTGTTTTTGTTTTCTGTTTTTTTTCAACCTCTTAATTTTAGTTTAAGACGCAGAAGCCCGGGTTGACCCTGAACTCATTATGTAGGCAAGGATGATTTTGAACTAAAGACCCTCCTGGCTCTCCTTGAGTGTTGGGATTATAATCTTGTATGGTCATATAGCATCATGCCTGGTTTTATGTGGTGCTAGGGCCTGAAAAGGGGTTTATCAGAGAGCATAACTGGACAATGTGCAGAGAGGGAGAGACACTGGAGCACACAGTCCTAAGTAGGGGGCCTTTATCCAACGCCTTTCTGGAAGGCTCAGGATGGGGGACCTAGGGGGAAAGGAGGCTTAAAGAGGCAGAGGTGGTGGATGACTCCAGGGAAACGCTGCCTTCCAGACTCAACAGGGCAAGGCACAGAGCAACTCTTACTGTAGCTGCATGTTCAGGACTTACAGGTTCAAGTCAGATGGGCCCCTAGCACGGAGAGGAAATGGAGGCGAGGTCCCACTCCTAAGCAAGAAACTGTTTGCAATTTATATCTGCTGGCAAAGGGAAAATCAGTTTTCTCCAATGTATGTATATTAACTACACTCCAGGGCAAACCCAGGAGTAATCAATCAGTTCACACAAAGTGAATCCAGGGTTTGGTTTATTTGTTTAGAGACCATAAAGCTAGATGGATGGGGAGGTGGGAGGGTCTGGGAGGAGCTGTGGGGAGGTTAAAAACATCAAAGGATATGAAAAAATAATCAGAGGGGAAAAGAAAAAGGGTTTGTATCCAGTGTAGCTACCTACTGAACCACATTCATAGCAAAAAAGTCTGTATTAAAAACATTTCTTCCCTCAACCTGGTATCTGGTTTATGTGTTATATAATGTTTCTAAAAATACTTTTTTGAATTTGATGATCTTGACATCAGTATAATGTGTAATAACTTTTTGGTCATAATATTCCATTCTTTTTTTCTTTTTTTTTTCCTTCCTTCCTTCCTTCCTTCCTTCCTTCCTTCCTTCCTTCCTTCCTTCCTTCCTTCCTTCCTTCCTTTCTTTCTTTCTTTCTTTCTTTCTTTCTTTCTTTCTTTCTTTCTTTCTTTCAAGACAAGATCTATGTAGCCCTGGCTGTCTTGGAATTCTCTATATAGACCAGGCTGGTTTCAAGCTCAGAGATCCCCTGCCCCTGCCCCTGCCCTTAAACTGGGATTAAAGGCATATGTCATTTTTCTCAGTTTATTTGCTATTTTCAAAATTATTTTAAAAATTAAGTAGATGTACTTAACCTATAGATTTCAACAACGTATTAGAAAACATCAATACAGGTGGTGGAGAGAGGCTCTTGGAGTGGAGTGAGCTTGGGGGTGGGGATTGCTACTGTTTTGTGTAAGTTCTACTCTGGGGTTTTACAGACCTGGATTTGAATCTAGTCTCTTGCAGTTTTGTCCCTAAGGAAGTTAGAGAATGAATTTACCGCTCCCTCTGGAAAGAGAGCACTCTGATGCAGAGGTGCTCAACCTTCCTCACGGTGGGGCCCTTTTCCTCATGTTATGGTGACCTATCCCCCCCAACCATGAAATTCTTTTTGTAGTCACTTCATAACTGTAATTTTGCAACCAACCATTATGAATCATAATGTAAATAGCTGCTTTCAGACGGTCTTAGGCGACCCCTGTAAAAGGGTTGTTTGACCCCCAAAGGGGTCACAACCCCTAAGTTGAGAATCACTGTTCTAGCCAGATGAAGCACCATATTTTGAGGGACAACTAGGTGACTACTGTGGTTGGCCATGAGCTGGGCGAAGAGTAGCTCAGTGTTATGGATGGAGACGTAAGGCAGTCCTGTCAGCCTTTTGGAAGGACCTAGATTTTTGCTTGGTGTCAGCTGGAAAGCTTTGTACAGAGACAGTAAGGTTTTGAAGTTACTGGTTGGACTAGATACATTAGTGCTTTTGAAGTGGTGGATTATAGGTGTATTTGGTGGATTCTTTGTTTAATTTGTTTACATACAAGGGTCTCATGTAACCCAGGCTGGTCTGGAACTTGCTGTGTAGCTGAGGATGACCTCCAGCCCTCAGTGCTGGGGTTACAGGCATGTGCCACCATATCCAGTTTTGTAGGTAGCAAGGGTTGAAGCTTTGTGCATGCTAGGCAAGCATTCTGAAAATTAAGCTATGTCCTGTCCTGGGTTTAGCTCAATTTTGATTTTCTGGTATACATTGGTTTTGGGAATCATTAGAATTAAAGTCAGTGGTAAGTGGTTATTTACATCTTTTATAAGTACTCATGTATAGGTTCATTGAACAGAGAATCAGTCTTTTGTCTGTACTTGACATTGGCCTTATTAACGTGATGTTTTCTTGCGTTGTTAATGATCCATCTACTGTGTGACTACTATGACTACCCAGGGCAGCGAATGCCTTTCTCTCTCTAAGGCTAACTCTTATAGGTTGCTGTTAGAGTTTATCTGGGCTTTGAGTGGAATGCTATAATCTGTTTTAGTTTTCTGGAATCGATAGGGAAGGCTGGGTAGTGCATTCACTCATTCCGTTGACCTCCACGAACTATAGAAGTTAGATATTTTTATATTTTGTTTGTTTGGTTTGGTTTGGTTTTTCAAGACAGGGTTTCTCTGTGTAACAGCCCTGGCTATCCTGGAACTCATTTTGTAGGCCAGGCTGGTCTCTAACTTGAGGTCTGCCTGCCTCTACCTCCCCTGTGCTGGGATAAAAGGCATGCACCACCATCCAGCTCGCTTTATATTTTCTAGATACCTCAAATTCTACACGGTATTTCGGCCTTCTCCAAATGAGGAGGAATTGGAGCTGGTCTATGTATCTCAGCTGAGCTTTGGGGAATAAATGAGATGATACTGAATACCGTTTGCTGAGGTCTTACTACAGGCCGGGAACTGCATGTGCTTCTCATAAGTGTGACGATTGAGCTTGGTCTGGGTCGGGGGAAGGAGGAAATAGAGACTCTGCCACAGGGACACGCTCCATGCTTGTTTCCCTGTTTTTCTCCAATAGGTCATTTGATTTTAAGTTAAATTTTTAATTAGAATTTGATGGCTTTAAACATAATTTACTGACATTGCACGGTTGTATTTGTAGGAGCTGACTAAGGCTTTGGAACAGAATCCAGATGACGCACAGTGTTACTGTCAGAGAGCTTATTGTCACATTCTTCTTGGGAAATACTGCGGTAACCTTTCTTACAAACTGTTTTGTCATTTTGTAGTTTACTTATAACATTTTCCCAAGTCAGAATGTCCAAATGGAGAGAGAGGGTGTGTGTGTGTGTGTGTGTGTGTGTGTGTGTGTGTGTGTGTGTGTGTGTGTGTGTGTGTGTGTGTAGGCCAGAGGACAACCCCAGGTGCACTCAGAAGTGCTGTCCACCTCTTTGAAAGACAGGATGTCTCATTAGCCCAGAGCTCACTGGTTAGGCTAGACTGCTGGCCAGGAAGCCCCGGGATTATAAACCACAGCTGGAGTTCTTATGTGGGTGCTGGGGACTGTATTTAGGTCTTTGTGCTTGCAAATGAAGGCCTTCTTCCATGGCTGAGTCATCTCTCCATCACCATCTTTGAGAATCTTTAACATGGTTTTTCATGAGAGAAACATTCTGAGTAACATTGACTTAACAGTTGTCTTTTCTACAGTGGGCAGAGTTTATAGAGATGGCATTCGTAGCGGCTGTATTTACTGCTTTCCTTTTGTTAGCAATTTTTAATTAAAAAATGAATATATTTCTAAGTTGTGTGACTTTAAATTACATAAATATTGTTATGAGAAGAATAGATAAGCTGTAGGACACAACTTCATTTACTGTTGACAGATGAACTTTTAAGGAAAGAGCTAAGGAGATGGGAAAGAGGCCTCAGCAGTAAAAGCATGGATATTGCTTTTTACAAAGGACCTGAGTTCTGTTCTCGGCACCCATGTTAGGCTGCTCATACCCGCTGTAACTCTGGCTCCAATAGATCTGAAGCCCTTTGCTCGCTTCCCTGGGACATGCACTCTGTGGACAGACTGGCAGACACACAATTTTTAAAATACAATTTTTAAAAAGAAGGAAGCCAAATATGGAAGATATGAAATTAATACTTAAAATTTATCTTGGATTAGTTTCCCCTAATTTAAAACCATTTGGCCTTTTACCAATTTAAAAGGTTAAAAATAAAATATGAATTCACTGTTTCACGTTATTTATTTTATGTGTGTCTGTGTGTGCCAGCTTGTATGTGCCGAGTACATACATGGAGGGCAGAGGACAAGCTGAGGGAGTCCATTCTCATTCCGCCAGGCGGGTCTGAGCATTGAATTCAGGTTGTCAAGTTTGACAGCCAAACCACTGTGCGGCCCCTGATTCAAACTTTGTGTGTAGTGTGTGTTGGATCTGTAAATATCTGATTAAACCATCTTACTTTTTTATATATAGATGGCATTGCCGATGTAAAGAAGTCTCTTGAACTCAATCCAAATAATTCTACTGCTATTCTGAGGAAAGGGTACGTAATGTGTTGGGCTTGGACAATAGCCAGTAGGTGTTGATTTGTTGAGTAAACTTGTTGTACTCTTAGAATACTAACTTATGTTAGTACGTTAACTGAAGTATGAGATGACAGATGTATGATTTTTAAGGTAGTGATCATTGAAATATCTGCAAGGTACGGATGGAACTGATGGATGCTCTCTGTTGGCAAAGCCAACATTTAATTATACTTATTTAATTACACTGCATTTAATAATAAGCAAAAACTTAGTCTACTTTGTGTGTGTTTGTTAAGCACTGATTATTATCATTGATAAGCATGACTTATTTAACTAAGAACCTAATTCTTCTGCATAATTGTTTTGGCTTAGAATATATGGATATATGGGTATATTTGTACAGTTAAAATCAGATTCCTTTGAAATGAGTATTAAAATTGAGTTTTAATGACCATTACACTAAATGTTACAATATCTAAATAAAATTCTGGTTTATTAGTATAGACTTGAAATAAATTCTCTTTCAGCATATGAAAGTCAAATATCTTATTTAGAAAGAAGGCTATTCTCTATGATTTAATGTGTGTATATTAATTTGTCTGTAATGTTCTCACACAGGATATGTGAATACCATGAAAAAGACTACGCTTCTGCTTTAGAAACATTTGAAGAAGGACAGAAATTAGATAGTAAGTATTAGAGTTACATTTTCATAACGAATATCCCTTCTGGATCTTAAATACCATAGTTAGATTTTGTTAAAATTTCATTGTCCCAGAAACCCAGTACCCCCTTTTCTTTCTTTAAATATTATTTTGTTGTGATTTTAGTATTTGAATTCACTTAAGGTTTGATTAAATTGACCTTTTTTTTTTTTTTTTTTTTTTTTTTTTGGTTTTTCGAGACAGGGTTTCTCTGTATAGCCCTGGCTGTCCTAGAACTCACTCTGTAGACCAGGCTGGCCTCGAACTCAGAAATCCACCTGCCTCTGCCTCCCAAGTGCTGGGATTAAAGGCGTGCACCACCACTGCCCGGCAAATTGACCTTTCTTTAGCATTTAAATTACAGACAAACTTTCCCATTAGACACCAGAATTAGGGTCTGGGGAATGGGTCAGCAGCCACTTAAGCACTTACTGTCAAGCAAGAGGACAAGAGTGTGGGTCCACAGAACCTTTGAGTACCAGGTCAGAGTGGTAGCCTGCTTCTCATGCTAGCCTGGGGTGGCTGGGGCAGAGGGTTTCTGGAGCAAGTTGGCTTCCAGAGTAGCCAAATCAACAAGCTCTGTGTTTGAGGGGGGTAGAGGGGAAGGAGGGAGGGAGGGGGGGCAGGTGGGCGAGAGCGAGCTTGCCTTAAAGAACAGGTGGAAGACCAGTTGAGAAAGATTGCTAACATCAATTCAAATCTCCAGACATGCATATCTGTGTTCTGGCATCACACAGACACAGACAGACAGACAGACAGACACACACACACACACACACACAAAAAGAAAGTAGAAGGAAGGAAAAAAACTATATGTATTCATTTCAGTGTGTTTTCCCAACTAATTAATCTCCATATTTATCCCCCATCCCCATGTGCTCTTGTGTAGGAATATCTGTTGAATGCATGCGGCAGCCAGGGGTTAACCTCAGGGGGCATTACTTAGGATCTGTCTTTCGTTTTTGAGATGGAACCTGGGCTTGCTCTATTAGGCTGGGCTGCCTGGCCAACAAGCTTCAGGTATCTACATCTCTTTTCCTCCCCAGTGCTAGGATTCCTAGTTCACACCACTACACTGGCTTTTCACATGAGTGCTGTAGGTCACACAGAGGTCCTTCTACTTATAGGGCAAACACTTTACCAAATGGGTCGTCTCTTCAGAATGTGCTGTGTTTTCTTCTACTGGAAAAGTGAAAATTTAATTAGCTTTCATGTTCGAAAATATATTAGTGGGGCTAGAGAGATGGCTCAGAGGTTAAGAGCTCTGGCTGCTCATCCAGAGGACCCAGATTTGATTTCCAGCATCCACTTGGTAGCTCACAATTGTGTGTAGCCCCAGTTCCAGGGGATCCTTTCTGGTCTGTGAGAGCACCAGATGAAAACAAGGTGTACAGACATCCATGCAGGCAGATAACCTGCACACACAATAAGATAAAAAGACTTTAAATGTCTGTTCATTTTAAGTTACTCAGATTGCTAAAAGAGGAGGTTTTACCCCAGTATCTTTTTATGGAGAAATAAATTATTAACTTTTATAACATTGTGAGATACAGAAGAAAATGAGAACTTACTGTTTTTAAAGACACTCATGTATTTAACTCATGGAGCTGAAGGTGACCTTGACCTTGTGACCTTCCTGCCATTACCCCTGGAGTGCTAGGTTTCTGGCAGACACCAGTATACTGAGTTTGTATGGTACTGGGTAACAAGCCCAGGGCTTCCTGCAGACATACTCAGTTATATTCGCAGGCAAAAATAATTTTGAAAGTATTATGCTTTCTCCAAATTGCCCTGTCTTGGAGAAGTGTGTGTGGACATCATAATGCCAGGGTCTGGCTCATAGAGAAATGGAGAGAGCCGGACAACCACAAGGCGGGTTTTATAAGTAAGTAGAAAATGATAGGGAACGTCACAACCCTAACGGTAGTCGTGTATCTTTTTCCTATGGTGGAGTGTACCACAGTTCTTTAAAACAGTGGTGCTTAACTGGAAACAGCTTTGCTCTGTGGGGGAAGGGGGCTTTTGCCAGTGTTCAAACATGTGAGTCTATAGGGCTCATACCTAAACATAGCATAATGCAGAATACATTTAGTCCAGCTTCAAACGTCCTCATAGTTTATAGCAGTCTCAACAATGTTCAAAGTTCAAAGTCCCTTCTGAGATTCATCCAAACACTTAATGTATAAAATCAAAATCAAAAAGCAGATCACATACCTCCAACATCATTCAGGATTTATATTACCATTCGAAAATAATGAGGAAATACTGGACCAAAGCAAGACCAAAACCAGCTGGGTAAACTCTAAGCTCTGCATCTCCATGTGTGATGGCGAGCGCTCTTCAGATCTCCAGCTTCCTTCATCTTTGCTGACTGTAATAAACTTCTTTCTCCCGGACTGGTTCCACTCCCTGTGAGCAGCTTTCCTCAGCAGTTAGCCCACGGCATTGGCATCTCAAACATCTTAGGGTCCCCAAAGCAACCTCAAAGTTAGAGCTTCTTGTTCCAGGGTCTGAGATGCACACATGATCTTCTGGGCTTCTCAAAAGGGCTTGGACCACTGCTGCTCTGCCCTATGTAGCACTCTAGGCTCTGGTTGACTCCACTCCACTGCTGCTGCTGTTCTTTGGTGGTCATCCCATGGCACTGGCATATCCAGCACACTGGGGTCTTCCACTGCAACTAGGCTTCACCAACAGCCTCTCACAGGCTCTCTTCATGGTACCAAGCCTCAGCTCCTTTGCATGACCCCTTCAAGCTTGGGCAGTTAACTGCAACTGAGGCTGCACCTTCACCAATGGCCTTCCATGGCCTCTCACAGTGTGGAGCCTCAGCTGCTCTTTATAACCCCTTCATACCTTCAAAACCAGTATTACCTGTGTGATTCTTACACTTTACCAAGTACAGTTGCAGCGCAAGGTACAACCTTGGCTATCTCTGGAACACAGCTTCTTTGTGCTCTCAGAAAACGATTAGAGAAGATTTCACCTCAGTGATACTAGTCTCTAAGTTCTTAATTACTGCTAGTTTCTTAGCTCCAGTTAACCAGCATCAATTGTCCCAGTAGTCCCTTCTAGTTTTGACTCTAAAGCCAGAGCCACATGGCTGAAGCTGCCGAGTTCTGCTGCCTGCTGGAGCTGGAGCATGGCCCCCTTTTCTATTACATTATCACCAGCTTTCTGTTTTCCAACTCCTTCACTGCCTAAGCTTGGCTGTCCTGGAGCTTGCTCTGTAGATTGACCTTGAACTCAGAGACCTGCATGGCTTCTGAATGCTAGGATTAAAGGCATGCCTGGACTTAAGCTTTTCTTTACCTGGGATTTGCTCTGTATCAGGCTGACCTTGAATTCAGAGATCTGCTTGTTTCTGTCTCCTGGGATTAAAGGTGTGTGCCACCATGCCTGGGCCTAAGCGGGTTTTTTTGTTTTTTGTTTTTTTTTTCGAGACAGGGTTTCTCTGTGTAGCCCTGGCTGTCCTGGCACTCACTCTGTAGACCAGGCTGGCCTCGAACTCAGAAATCCACCTGCCTCTGCCTCCCCAGTGCTGGGATTAAAGGCGTGCGCCACCACTGCCCAGGGGGCCTAAGCTTTGTATGGCCAGTTTTCAAGCTCTGAATCAAAACCTTGTGTCCTCCCATTTCTGGATTGTAGTTCATTCCAGATTCAAAGTCCAAATGAAAACAATAACCAGATAATAACACCTAGATAAAACTATTCCTTGATCAACAGCAAACACGAAAAATAAGCTAAACTGGGTGGGATGTTGCCCCAGGTCACTGCTCTCTGTATCTGTTTATGTCCTTGAACACAGGATTCGGCTCCATTCTACTTCTTGGTGCTCCTTTATCCTTTGAACCAGACATTTTGTACTTTTCTTTTGAAGCTTGCTATGATTGGTTAAAATGTTGTTCATCAGACTAACCCAGAGAACAAGTCTGTGTTAGGTTTTGTCATATAAGTCTCTTTATCCTAGCCTCAGGTGGACTCTTGAGACAAGGACAAAAAGCAGCCACATTCTTCACCAAAATACCACAAAAACAGTCTCTAGGCCACATCCTGAAATTCTTCTCCACTGAAACCTCTTGGGACAGTTCTGCACAGTTCAAATTACCCTGAGCAGCACCGTCTTCCATATTCCCACTAGGATAGCTCATTAAGACCCACTTAGAGAATTCCACTGCGTTCCAAAGTCCCCAAATCCACATTCCTCCAAACAAAAGCATGGTCAGGCCTGTCATCACAGCAATACCCGAGTCCTGGTACCAAGTTCTTCTGTCTTAGTTAGTGTTTCCATTACTGTAAATGAGATACCATGACCAAGGCACCTCTCCTAAGGACAACATTTAATTGGGGCTGGCTTATAGGTTCAGAGGTTCAGTCCATTATCATCAACATGGCAGCATCCAGGCAGGCTTGGTGCAGGAGGAGCTGAGAGTTCTACTTCTTGTTCCAAAGGCAAGCAGGAGAAGACTGGTTCCTATGTGGCTAGGAGGAGGGTCTCAAACCCACGCCCACAGTGACACACTTTCTCTAACAAGGCCACACCTAATAGTATCACTCCCTGGGCCAAGCATGTTCAAACCACCATAGGCCCCAGTTTGCAAATAGAAGCAATGACTTAGTAAGTGTAAACATCCTGGCAACAGTAGTGCTTAAATTGTTTACCCGTGTGAATTCTTTAGCTGTTCATTTAAGAAGTCAGAGTGTTGCTCTTTGCAAGCTTAAAACGTCTGGTTTTCTAATTCTGTGATGTGAGGCATTGCATAGTCTGTATTCTCTGCTTTGTTCCTTCTTCCCTCTTGTATGGTAAGAGGCTTTTATTGGTTTGGGGAATAATAGGGTATTTAAGACTAGTGTTTTAATACAGAAGTTCTCCAGAAGAAAATAGTGCATCTATCCCTAACATTTTGATAAGGCATAAATACTTAATTTTATAAATCAGGCAATTTAAAAAGCTGTATTTTCAGATCATTTAATAAACTTTTGATTACTTAATAGTTAACACCTTTTACTAGGCATAGTAGTAACTAGATATTGTTCTCAATCTTCAGAGGTAAATATTTCTGTTGAGTTGTTCAACTTGGTGTCTATGAATAAGCACTTAACCGTGCATGTTCATTTTGTTGGGTACCATACAGCTTGGAGATGTGACAGTCTCACAAAGTATAAAGTATGAAGATAGACAAAGATCACAGGAAGTGATAGACAGTTGGTAGCTGTGTCGTAGAGCAAGATGACAGGATGAGAACGGATTTGGGAATCTGATTCAAGTCTGCCACATGAGGGAGAGTTCCCTTACGATCAGGGCAGATGCAAGGAAGGTAGGTTACAGTCAGAGAAACTAGTGAGGTTGACGGAGTTCCAGCCGGTGTAGCGTAATAGTTTTCTAGGATGACAGGTCGGTGGTAAATCTGTTGTTACATTAGAACATTAACTGTGGCTGCTGTAATCTCTGTTTCCGCAGGTAATTTGTTGACTGCTCAGTTCCCAGTGCCTAGACTACTTGGGGCACAGTAGCTGGCCAGTGATATTTGTTGAATTAATATACTACATTGTGCACATTAGGGATTTTGTACTAAGTTTTTCTTTGTTCTAGGTACAGATACAAATTTTGACATCTGGATTAAAAGATGCCAAGAGATTCAGAATGGTAAGTATGTTAGGTAGGCTTCCACAGTCCTGTTTTAAAATACACATTTCAAGATTTTTGGTTAAAATATTTTTCTTTGATCTTTCTTTCTTAGTTCTGGGGATCAAACCCATGACCATGTACATGCTGGGCCAGTGGTTGCTCTGCTAAGTTGTACCCCAGCCCCAGTAGTAGACTGTTTCCTCCTGACCCTCGATTTCAGTCTTAGATTATGTTATTACCAGTTAAAGATAACCAAGGAGTCAAAAAAGTAACTCTTGGATGCAAAAGGGAAACAGTTTGCTTCATTTGAAATACATTAAAAAAATTAGCTTTTTGGTTGATGTGTTTGCTGTAGAAATCATGTCTGTAGCTTTGCCTATAAACATACTGGTGTCTGAAAATGCTTTTTTTTTTTTTTTTTAATAGGATCAGAATCTGAAGTGGTAAGTCCTCTCATCCCTCACATTTTGCTTAGTAATGTTAAATCTAATTAATCAAATATATATATTTAAGCTAGGACTTGGGAGGAGCTCTCATAAATATTAAACAATTTCATTTAAATATTAGTTATCTGAAATAACTTATTTTCTTGAAATAAAAGTTACAAATTTATAATCATGGAAAGTACTGGACTGTCTTAATGAATTTAGTATATAATCTAAGCTGACTGAGTTTTTGTGTCATCAGGGTACTATTTCCTTTTTTTTTTTTTTTTTTTTTTTTTTTTTTTACCAATATTGACAGCCATTAGGTTAAATAATTATCATCATGTGGAACTTTTTTTACAGTAGACTTAAAGTAAATTGGGAATGCTTCTGTTTGGTTCATTCTTTTTTAAAAAAGATCTATGTATGTATATGAGTTTTGCAGTCTGTATGTACACCTGCACACCAGAAGGAGGGATCAGACCCCATTAAAGATGGTTGTGAGCCATCATACAGTTGCTGGGACATGAACTCGGGACTTCTGGGAGAATGGCCAATGCATTTCACTGCTGAGCCGTCTCCCTAGCCCCATTTGGTTCATTCGTAATGTTTGTTAACAGTTAAGGATTTTCATGTTCAAAACATTGCTACCAATTACAGTGCCGAGGCAGCAGAGATGGCTCAGTACTTAAACACTGCTGCTCTTCCAGAGGACTCAGGTTGGGTCCATAGTGTTTGCATCAAGTGACTCCCAACCACATGTAACTCTAGTTCCAGGGTATCTGATTCTCTCTGGTCACCTAGGATGCCTGTTCTCATGTAGTGAGCACACACGTGTGCAGGCACACATACACAGAAATAGAAAATGAATAAATCTTTTAAAAACTACCATGAAATTATAAGGCAAAGTAACTTAAAATATTTGAATTTCATTTTTTGAAATTTCTTTTATGTGTATTAGTGTCTTATCTGTGTGTATATCTGTGTACCACACATGTACATGGTACCTGTGGAAGTCAGAAGAGGCCATCCTATGCCTGGGACTGGAGTTGGCACATGGTTTTGAGCTGCCTTGTGAGTGCTGGGAATTGAACCTGGGTCCTCTGAAAGAGCAGCCAGTGTTGATAACTGCTGAGCCATCTCTCCAGCCCCAGGCTCAGTTTGACTTTTCATCAGTTTGGACTTTCATATATTATACTTGAATTTTGGCATACTATTTTAGTAATAGTTATTATATACATAGTCAATAAAGAAACCACGAGTTAGGAAATGTGTATATAGTCCTGACCTACTTTATGGATAATTACCTTTTTGAGATGCTTATTCATCTTTTAAGAAAGATTTCCAGCAGGGCCTGTAATCCCAAGGGCAGAGGCAGATGGATCTCCCTCTGAGTTCGAGGCCAGCCTGGTCTACAGAGTGAGTTTCAGGATAGCCAGGGCTACACAGAGGAACACTCACTGTGTGGAAAAACTGGGGGTTAAAAAGCTGCAGCTAACAGAGCTATTCTGCTTCAGACAGATTTCTTGGGAGTATTGGTCAATGCATGTATATAGGTACAGTTTACAACAGCTTGCAAAACTGAAGCCCCATTCAACCACCTCTGTATGTTCTTGCTTGCCCTTCAGTTCTAGGTAATTGGGTGGTAAATGAGGAACTAAGTGGAGAGGTCTTTACAGGCTGGCTTCCTAATTTACCTGTTAATAGGTTTTTGTTCAGGCCATAGAATATTTGGAATTGACTCTGGGTTTGTGTATGGGCCAGGCTTTTGCAAGTACTGTGGACTAAGAAAAACAGTTAAGGGAAGAAAGGTTTATTTTGGCTCATCTGCTTGGGGAGATCAGTCAAAGCATAGCCGTTTACACCAGGGTGACCAGGAAACAGAAAGGGGTGAGCAGACAGCACACCCAATATAACTTTCAAAGGCATTCAATTCCCCAGTGACTTCTTCCAGACAGGCCCTAACTCCTAGAATGGTACCATCAACTACGTTTAACCTTTGGGATCATGGGATACTTAGTATCTAAACTATAACAGCTTGCACACAACATGGCATTTAACTAACAAACAAAACCACATTTGTCCAGTAATAAGGCATATATATATATAGCTTTAGTGCTAATATACCCTTTATTTTGGTTAATTGATCTATTTATCTATCTATCTATCTATCTATCTATCTATCTATCTATCTATCTATCTATCTATCTAAAGTTTTTTTTAAAACATGCCTGAGTGTCTTTCCTAGATGTACATGTATGTGCATCCTGACATCAAGTGGGCGTTGGGTCCCCTGGAACTGGAGTTACAGATGGTTGTGAGCTGTCAGGTTGGTGCTACAAATCAAACTGGACTTTCTGGAGAGCAGTCAGTTCTCTTCACTGCTGAACCATCTCTCCAGGCCCGATTTAGCCTAGTTTGTCCTGGTTCCAGGTTAAATTGTACTTGTTCTAGTCAGTATCTGTGCTTGTTTCCTGTGAGCTAAAGCTAGAGAGGAATTCCAAGTTGGCTTCACATCTCTATAAGAGTGTTTTGCTTCCTTCTTGGTTGCTTTCTTTTTCATTAATAACAAATTAGAGGCCATCCATGACTCCAGGCATCTTCTTTACCTTTACACAGCCTTAACTAGTGAGCAGATAGTTTTAGTGTCTGGTTTAGGTAAGACTCATTTTGCTGGCTGGGAGTGGTGGCTCAGCCTTATAATTCCAATACTTTGATTTCCTAATGGTTTGGGTTTGTTGCAGAGACACCTTAAATGTGGCAAAATGGTTTTCTGAAGCTAACCCTTGAGGTGATCCTTTACAGTTTCTAGAGCAGTCTTTGAGTATGCCTAAGGTTGTACTGTCACTTTCTTGACAGTCTCCTGTAGCCTGGGCTGTCTAGTCACTGAGGATGACCTCTCTCTCTCACTCCTGTTCTTCTTGTCTCTGCTTCCCAAGTGCTGGGATTACACGTGTGTGCCTCTGCCAGCACCACTGAAAATGGTCTTCAGAGTGTTAACCCGATCGGTTCTTGAGCTCTGTAGCTTTCAACTGCATATACTGTACAAGTCAGTTTTTCTGGTCCTACTTGAATGGTTTTGTTGTTTGTTGAGGCAGGGCCTCACTGTGTAAGTAAGGCTGGTGGGCTACCCTGTTCTACTGCTTGGGAAAGCAACCTGCTGAGCATTAAGATTGCACATGGCACTTTTTCCATATTATAGAACTACAGGGCTCAGCTAATTAATAATACACGAATTTTTTAATATGGCTGCTAAACTAACATGTAAAAATTTTTCTCTTTCAACTTGCCCAAACCAGTCTGCATCTCAGAGGACCCAGTCAAAAATCAAGTAAGTGTTTCTTTTCTTTTAAAGCAGCCCATGGTAAATGTGCTTAAAAGAGGAGAAAATTCTGGTTTTACAGAAGGCAAATCCTTAACTGTGTGATTTTAAGTGTTTTCTAATTTAAAATTTTTGTTACAGTCCTCAGGAAAAATTTAACTTTAAGTCTGTCTACTAATTAGTATTAACATTTTAACAAATTCAAGTAACTGTCATCTCTAAACTTGCTTAACTTGGTTCCATGTTATGTTGCTGTTGTGTATATTAGGGAGAGCTGCTTCCAGTTAAGTTACTGTTATCCATGTAAAGAAGTAGTAGGCTACACAGAATTGAAATTTGCCATGCTGCTGCTGCTGCTGCTGCTGCTGCTGCTGCTGCTGCTGCTGCTGCTGCTGCTGCTGCTGGTGGGGTGTGTGTGTGTGTGTGTTTGTATGCATGCATGCATGCATGCATGCATGAGAAAGAGGAGCTGAGGACGGAACCAGCAAAGGCCTCATGCATCCCAGGCAGGTGCCATGTAGGTGAACTATAGCCTCGGTCCGTGCCCTGCCTCTTATATTTGGATAGGTGTTTCTTAGGAATGTTCTACAGGAGCTCAGAGCTCCTACTGCAGTCACATAATGAGTGAATGGCAAGGCTTCGACTGTGGCTTAGGCAGTGAAGCACTTGCCCTGCAAGTGTAAGGATCTGAGTTTGGATTCCCATCACTCACATAAATACAAAATAACAAAACCTACCAAACAAAAGACTGGTCATGGCAGCCACCTCTGTAATCCTAGTGCTCGGTGGACAGAGGAAGATGGCTCCCGGAGCTCACTGGCCAGCCAGCTTGTCTAGCCACTTAATAAACTCCAGTTGAGTGATAAACTCATTTCAAAAAATAACGTAGGGAACAATTACAGAAGACTCCCAACCACTGACCAACACATACGCTCACTAGGCTACACATATACACGCACACAACATACAAAGTATTCTTTAGCCACATAAACAACCTGAGTTCTTAAGACAGTGGTGTAGAACTTTGGGGTGTGACTAGTTGTGAAGGCATGTGCTGAGACTGTTGGAGTGCACTTTAATCAAGATGCTTCTGTTTTAATCTAAGCAGGGGAGTGGCAGTTCAGAACAGTGTATTAAGTATACTGTGAAGCAGGCACTTGTCCTTGTTCTTAGAAATAGATTAGTGCTGGGTAAGCAGCTCTGCCCTCTGGGAGATGTTAGTCTAGTCCAGTTTGGAAGTAAGAACGCCTGCCTACATTTTCAGCGCTTTCGTTGTGTGAGGACGTGTAAAATGCATCTCTTTAGACACACTGGTCTTCCCGCAGAACTTGAATTACTCCTTTAATGCAGTGTATAATGTGTCCGCAGGGGCTGTGGGGATCTATGCAGTGTGCATTTGTTTCACTCCTTGTATTTGCTCCTACCTTGAGTGAGCAGAGCAGAGTACTGATGCAGGTTGACTTGTGTCCACTGTGTCAGTGCTGCCAATTGATTCGCAAGGCGACTGCTTCATCTTCCTGAGCTAGCATTCTCAGTCTGTTTTTTAAAAGAGTTAAAAGATGACAGCGTTGGTGGTGCACATGACTGGTAGCTGTTAAATTTTCATCTTCTGTATTAGCTTAAGCACAGCAGTATCAGGAGCTTAGGACCTTGGGTCTGGAAAGGGTTGACATTACCTGCCTACTGATAACAATGAGTTGTTTGTAGCTGCTTTGTCATTTACTTCCTAAAGGTGGAGCTCTTGTTCTTATCAGACTATTAATTTGACAACTTTAAGAAAATCAGAAATTATATTAAGATATTTCTTTAAATAGGTATGACTGGTATCAAACAGAATCTCAAGTAATCATTACACTTATGATCAAGAATGTTCAGAAGAATGACGTGCGTGTGGGATTTTCGGAAAAAGAGGTACTTAGTCTTCGAACCTCATAGAGACGTTAAATACTGCTTATGAATTTAGTATATGAGCAGTTTATGCCAGTATAATATATTTTTCATTTCTTGAGATAAAATGGAAAATACTAAATGAAATTGGAAGCGTTGCTTTTCATTTGAAGTTTTTGAAAATTTGAAGTAAGAACATGTTTCTAAAGGTGTCTCTAAAGGTGCTTGTACTTGGTCTGAGACAAGGTCTTGCTATGTAGCCATGTCTGGCCTGGAGCCTGTTACAATCCTCCTGTCTCTGTTTCTGGGGGTACGTGCCACTGTGCACTTAACTTACTGTGAACGGTATACGTATGCTGCCGTTGCTGGCTTACGTCAGTGGTTAGATTTGCAGTGCAAGGCAGAAGTGGGCTGACAGTGAGATCAGTGCTTTGGTTAGACTTCCTGGTATATGTCACTTTCAGAAAGGGTTAGTTTACTACCACCACCTAGCCATCAACACACACACAAGCAGTTTAGTTGTATGGGGTTTATACAGATCTTCAAATTTATTAACTACATCAAATGAGTATGATTTAGTAACTTTCTTCCTCATGGTAGATAGTTGCAAGTAGTATTTGGTAGGATTAACATGATTTACACTGAGGAGGCATTTTTAAAAGCTATATGCTGTATTACTTTGTTCTTGTATGTTGTTTTCTTGATTTGAATGTTAAGTATATGTAATTAGATCTGTAATTAATGTAATGCAACATTCTTTTTTCTACCATTTGGTTCTGTATATGAGAGATGCCATGTGAAAAAAAGAAAATACTCTTTTGAAGTGCCTAAATTGACCTTGTGGAGCTGGTGAGATGGCCGGAGGCTAAAGGCCCCAATTGCTAAGCCTGACAGTCTGAGTTCAGTCTCAGAGTTCCACATGGTGGCAGGAGAGAGCAGATTCCTGAAACCTGTCCTCTGACCTACACACACACACACACACACACACACACACACACACACACTCACACTAACATATCTGATTGCTGTGTAAAATACTTAATCTGCAACATTGCTGAAATTGGTAGTTGTATTAAATACTTAACCTTTTATATACATTTACAAAGTATGATACTAACTTTGTTTTCATTAGTTGTCTGCTTTGGTGAAAATTCCTTCCGGAGAAGACTACAGTTTGAAACTGAGCTTGCTTCACCCTATAATACCAGAACAGAGTACATTTAAAGTACTTTCAACAAAGGTAAGCAAGCAGAAAAAATGTAATAGTAAAAAAGTAAGATCTGCAAAAAGATACTGATAGATGAAATTGTCTATATATAATTGTAGCCCCTGCTCTCAGTGTGTTAGGGATCAAACCCAGAACTTTGTGTGCTAGGCAAGTACTCTACCATGAGTCTGTACCCCAGGCAGCGCAGCTCTTTGTAAGACACATACCATTAAGTTAAAGGGATCAGTAAATAGGAACAAAGGGGTTTTTTTTTTCTAAATTTTAAAATTAGGTTTAAAATTTTAATTTGTGTGTCTGTGTGTATACATGAATTCTGTGATGGGTGGGTAGAGGTCATAGGACATCTTGTGGGAACTGGTTCTCTTCTACCCTGTGGGTCCAGGGGATCAAACCCAGGTTTGTGGTGGTTTGAATATGCTTGGCCCCTGGAATGGCACTATGAAGAGGTGTGGCCTTGTTGGAGGAAGTGTGTTGCTGTGCGGGTGGCTTTGAGACCCTCCTAGCTGCCTGGTATTCAGTCTTCTAGTCGTAGTCTTCAGATGAAGATGTAGAACTCTCAGCTCCTGCACCATGCCTGCCTGGACAGTGCATGCTCCCATCTCGATACTGAACCCTGAACCTGTAAGCCAGCCCCAATTAAATGCTGTCCTTATAAAAGTTGCCTTGGTCATGGTGTCTCTTCATAGCACTAAAACCCTAACTAAGACAGGTTTCTATTTAATGTAGACATCAGCCTATTTACTTACGGTGTGTGCGATACTCCCCTGAGCATGTATGTAAAGGCTGGGGGTTGAAGTCAGATGTCTTTCTTTTTCTACTGCTCTTCACTTTCTTATCTTGTGTAGTAGGATCTTTAGCTGTACTGCAGGTCCCTGTTTTATTTAGATTGGCAGGACAGTGAACACCTAGAATCTGCCTGTTTGTGCTGTACCAGTTCTGTGGTTAAGAACAAATGACACAGTTACATTTTCTGTGGGTGCTGGGAAGCTAAGCTCATGTCCTCATCCATGCAGAGCAAACACCTTGGACTTCATTGTTTTTAAAACGATGCATGCATTTGTACTGGGACATGTGCACAGGAGTCAGGGGCCTAAGGAGGCCAGAGGCACTGGGTCTCTCGGAACTGGAGTTGTAAAGGTGACGGTGACCTACCCGATATGGATTCTGGAAACCTCTGCCAGAACAGTCTGTACTTCTCTCCAGTTCTAACCAGCCTCTTCCTGAGATCTGACACTCATGAATTGTCAGCGCGGACTGTTTTGGTATACAAACTCTCTGTCTCACAGAGTTTATAGTATAAGCACCGTAAGGAGGAATCTGCATTTTGATAATTTTATTACTCAAGCTGAATTAGGCTATTTTGCTTATTTGGTTTTTTGTTGTTGTTGTTGTTGTTGGTACATAGTTTATTGCAGGCTAGGCGAGTCTCAGCCGGTAGGGCTTCCACCGGTCTTACGGTTCCTTCAGCCTTCTGGTGGCAGACTTCACTGTGACTACAGAGGTGGTGCTGTAGGTCCAGGCCCCGCCAGCCACTGTTTTCATGCAGGGACCGCAGTGACAGATGCCATGGCTCGTCTCTCTACCTTGGTCTTGCCACAGAAGGAGCACGTGTACTTGGCGTGCTGACTGATTTCAATTTTCTTCACCATTGTCCAGAGGAAGGCACCCTAGCAGGTCCCATATTTCCTGACGACCCGACCTTCTTGGTGCGTTTGGCCATGTTGCCAGAACCTAAGTTCAAGCCCCGAGAGTGTTTATTTGTTTGAGACAGGATTTCTCTGTGTACCCTTTGCTGTCCTGAAACTCACTCTGAAGACCAGGCTGGTCTTGAACTCAGAGAACTGCCTGCCTCTTCCTCCCAAGTACTGGGATTTAAACGTGTACACCACCACTGCCCAACTCTAGGTTATTTTATTAAGAGGAAATGCTGAATATATTTGAATTATAGTCTGACTATATAATTTAGATTCCTGTATATCTAAAAGATAAGAATACACAGTGGAATTAGTTTTAGAGTATTTTAAATGTCATTCCAAAAAAGAAGGAAGTAGTATAACTTAGTAGAGAATATAAAAAAATTAAAAATAAAAACTGAAGGGATGGTGACTCCTACCTATAATCCCAGCATTCAGAAGGCTAGAGTAAGAGCATTGCTGTGAGTTTGAGGCAAATCTGGGCTACAGAGTGACTTTCAGGTCAGCATGGGTTAGAGTGAGACCCTCCATCAAAAAAAAAAAAAAAAGGAAAAAGGAAAGGAAAATACAGTGTGATTTACACAACCCAGAATGAAAGGTACAGGTTAAATGCATCTTGAGAGCTTTATGAAAACTATGTAATTGTAAAACTGTGAAATAGTTTATCATAAATAAAAGCATATCATAAATGAGTTAATGAAAAAAGAATTATGTAGATGTAGATTTTGCAGTCTAATCTCTAAGGAGAACTAAGCTAAGAAGTAGAGTGTGCACTGGCTTGGAGGTTGCCCTTTAAGAATACTATGGCTTGTCAGGAACAAACTTGGCCAATTAGGAGGCAGCTACATGCACAGCACTCTGTGGGGTGATGCAGAGTGAGAAGGGGGTGTCTGAAAAGTTAGGCTTCCAGTGCTGTAAAGAGATACCGTGACTAAGGCAACTCTTATAAAGGATAACGTTTAATTGGGCAGGCTTACAGGTTCTGAGGTTCAGTCCGTTATCATAAAGGCAGGAGCATGGCTGCTTCCAGGCGGGCATGATGCAGGAGGTGCTGAGAGTTCTACATCTTGTTCCAAAGGCAAACAGGAGAAGACTGTGATTACCAGGCAGGTAGGAGGAGGGTCTCTCAAAGCCACCCCCACAGTGACCTACTTCCTCTAACAGTGCCACTCCCTGGGCCAAGCATATTCAAGCCATCACATTCCACTCCCTGGCCCCCATAGGCTTGTTCAAACACATGAGTCTGTGGGGGCCACACTTAGTCATAGTATAATGCAAAATACATTTAATCCAACTTCAAAAGTTCTCATAATCTATATAGCAGTCTCAACAATGTTAAAAGTCCAAAGTTCAAAGTCTCTTCTGAGATTTATCCAAACACTTAACTGCAATGCCTTATAAAATCAAAAGCAAAAAAGCAGATCACATACCTCCAACATCACAAGATCTACATTACCATTTGAAAGTGTCATAGTAAGAAAATACTGGACCAGAGCAAGTCAGAAGACCAGTTGGGCAAATTCCAAACTCTGCACCTCCATGTCTGATGCCAAAGCAGTCTTCAGATCTCCAACTCCTTTCATCCTTGCTTCTACTTCCTGTTAGTAACTCTCCTCAGCAGGTATCCCACGGCTCTGGCATCTTTAACATCTCGGGGTCTCCAAGGCAACTTCAGCGTTATAGCTTCTTGTTCCAATGTCTGAAACCCACACATACTTTTCTGGACTCCTCCAAAGGCTTGGTCACTTCTCCAGCTCTGCCCCCTAGCACTCTAGGCTCAGGTGGATCCACTCCACTGCTGCTGCTGTTCTTGGTGATCAACCCATTGTACTGGCCTCTCCAATACACTGGAATCTTCCACTGCAACGAGGCTTCACCAGAAGCCTCTCATAGGCTCTCTTCATGGTGCCAAGCCTCACCTCCTTTGCATGGCCCCTTCAGTCCTGGGCCATCAACTGTAACTGAGGCTGCACTTTACCAGCGGCCTTCCCTGGTCTCTCACAGTGCCAAGCCTCAGGTTGGATCTTGCCCCCAAACCACCACTCTTTTAATCTGTTTATCTGCTTGAACATAGGACAGCTCCATTCTACTTCTTGGTGTCCCTTTGTAGTAATACCCAATTAATCCTATTTAAATCAAATCAACCCTGGGTGTCGGCAGCACTCCTTGCCACCTGCCCCAATGCTCTGGGTTTTCGAATTAAAGGTGTGCACACGTGCGCGTGCTCTCTCTCTCTCTCTCTCTCTCTCTCTCTCTCTCTCTCTCTCTCACACACACACACACACACACACAGCTTTATATTTTAATATGCCTTTAACAGCTCAATGGCTGGGCCACTTCCAAACCTCCACGTGGCTGACCCTTCCCCCTCCCCCTCAATATTCCTTAGTTATTACTTACTAAAATCTGTATTCCATTTTTGTTGCCCTAGACCCCATAGGGATTGATTATTTTCAATTGCTGCTCTATCCACATAGACTTAAATTTAATAATAGAATTTGAGGAGTCAGCTCCAAAACTGGGGAGATATAAGAGAGGCAGATGAGGAAATGGTGTATTTTTTGTTAAGTGTTTTTTAGTTGTTTTGATTTTAAGTCAAAGGCTGCCCTTAAACTCTTTCTCCTCCTGCCTTGGTCTTTTGAAGGCCGAAATTCAGATATTGTCCTATGTTATTGTCGTCTCCGCACCCCCACCCACATCCGCCGTGTCTCCTGTTGCTAGGTATTGAACCTGGGACCTTGTGCAGGCTTACCACTTAAGCATATTCCTAGCCCAAGAAATTACTACTTCATGTCCATTTGAAGTAATTTAATAAGAATTGATTTCTATGAAGACATGGTTAATGACTTAAAAACTTGTATTTCACACAATGTTTGACACATAAATGCAGTTTGAATTTCAGGTAATGAATTTATTTTATTTTAGTTTTTTTGAGACAGGTTTTCTCTTGTGTAACAAGCCCTGGCTGTCCTGGACTCGCTCTGTAGACCAGGCCGGCCTCTGACTCACAGAAATCCCCTGCCTCTGCCTCCTGAGTCCTGGGATTAAAGGCTGGAGGAAGAAAACAGTCTCACGGGTTTAAATGGCTTCTCAAAGTTCCCAGCACAGTAAATAATTAATCACTGCATGTGGCACACACCTGGCCAACCCTCAGGCAGGTTGGTCTCTGTTAGTTGTTGCTGCTGAACCAGGATACATATTTGGGTTCTGACTGCTCGCTCAGAGTAATGTTTCTTAGGTTTTTCTTCCTTCTGAATGGAATGTAAGATTCTAAGGTTGTGTCTAAAGCAGGGCTTTTAAAATTATTTTGCCTGAGAAAATTTTATGTGGCCCTGGGCATATATAGGTATACAACTCAAACATTCACTGATAATAAATTTTAAAGAAATTTATTTTTAAGCAATTTTTTGGTTATATGTAGAACCTGGCCATTTACTAAAAATAAAAGTTAAGGCAAGTGTTCTTTGGTTTTTGCATGAAGAATTAAACTTGGTTGTTACTTAGTGTGCAGAGCATCTTGGGTCTTTTAAAGAGTTGTTTGACCTTTGTGTTTGTGACTATCAGTTCTTAGGACGCTGGTTCACATAAATTCATAGTACAAAATGACAAGCACGTTAGGGCCACGTAAGGAAGCCCTGGGAATTCTGTCCTAACCCCTCCTAATCCCAAGCCAGAATTCAGTGAATGATTTATTTATTCATTTTTACCAACTTCAAGTTGGCACCTCAAACAGCAACTTTAATAAAATCCCCGGATAGAATAACTTGTTACTTCAATGCTGAGGTACGGCAGGAGGAATTTAGTAAAGTCTTTGTTTTAAGATCACAAAATGTGCGTGCAGCAAAATTATTGCAGTTTATAACATAAATCTCTGCTAAGGTGTTTCAGGCAGTATTCAGTTAATGTTACAGCATGTTAGCATGTTGTGAGAGCATGCACAGGGCAGAGTATGCATGTTGTGTGTTCAGGGCCAAGGCTGCAGTGATGCTGTACAGTGTAGTATTGGCCAGGGCTGCCCAAACGCTCTGGGCTCATTACACATTTGGTTTTGAATTAACTTGTGGTGGTTGTACATCACTGTTGTCAAAGCTTTTGTGGCTCCTGGATTCAGTTCCACAGCTGGACACAGGGTTGAGAGACCCACAGATGGAAGAAGCCGTGTTCTGACCCTGGAATCAACAAATTTTGCATATGTAACCTTAAACTTCTGTGTTTTACAAAAACATATTGAAATTTTTTGTAATTATGTTTCTTAGGGAAATGTGAAATCTTTGAGCATTTTCTTATTCAAACAGCAGAGGGAGGCAGTGTTATACTGTAGTGCTAGGAAGATTGGATTCAGTGGGTAAAGAGCTTGCTACACTGAGGACCCAGATTTCTAGAACCTACATAAAATCAGGTGGGTGTGGTGGCTGCTTATGATTCTCAGCATACAGGAGATGAACGTAGGGGCTCCTTAGAGCAAGGTGGCTTGTCAGACTAGGTGAAATGCTGTACTCTACGCTCAGTGAAAGACCCCATCTTATGACAGAAGGTAGAGAATGATTGAGGATAACATCTGATATCTTTGCACGGGAATGCACACACACACACACACACACACACACACACACACACACACACACAGGTACACCCACACATGCAAATAAATAAAATGTAGACAGTAATATTACATGGTTCTCTAAGTAAGCTGGCATATGTAAAGCACTAAGCACATAGTGCTCAATCAATGCCGGTTACCCTCATAATTCAGATTTTTATTCAGGCTATAAAAAATACATGCAGAGCATAGGAAAGATGGAGAAGCATACAGAGGCACTGAGAAGATAAACCCTGCTACGACTGCATGCTTCCATGTAAACGTCTAGATCTTTCGAATAGGGCACATGCCATAGTCACTGCTGACATTTTAGCACACGTCCCTGAAGAACCAGTTCTTTTCCAGTGTGCATGTTGTACACTGGAGTGTTGTTGCCATCTTCAAGAAGAGTCATGAGATGGGACTTGGTGAAGGCAGACAGAGTGGGAGGGAAGAATATGATAGCGTGGTCTTGTGTTGGGTATGTTGCCCTGACTCAATCTTAACCTTTAGTAAATAGTAGAATTAAGCAGTTAGAAGAGGTGGGGAAAACCAGCTTCCTGTAACTTGTCCTCCAACCTGCACCTTTGAGTAAAGGTAGATTACTGAGTCTGCTCACAGGGTCCTGAGGTACTGCTCTAATAGTAAAGGCCTGTGATACAGTTGACAGCTTCATCCTGGAGAACTGCCAGGGAGAGCTCCTCAGGTCCTGAGGAGAACCTTCTACCACCAGTCTGTAGTTCTTGCTCAGAGGGGTTTATGCTTCTTAAGAAGGCAGTGAATGCCGTGGTTGCTTAGGAGTAGTGCTGGAGCAGTTGTCCTTGAGAAAAATTAATAAGTTCCCTTACACACAGAGTCCTTGGAGGTGGATTGGTGGTATTACAATTCTGAGAACTGGGGGGCCAGCACAGTTTGGGTTCTTACAGACGGCTTGTAGATACTTCTCTGAGATATGATCATATCTTAAAAGCATTTTCTGTGAGTAATATATAAGTAAACTTGAGAGTAATATATAAGTAAACCCCCAAAGTTGTAAGGTAAGTGTGTTGGGTGGGATGCATGCACGTGTGTGTGAGTGCATGTGTAAAGGACAGGTCAGCCTCTGTGTCTTCCCCACTTCACTTTTGAAACATGTCTCTCACTGAACCTGAAGCTCATTGATTGGCCTGATTAGTTGGCCAGTAGCCCTCAAGGGTTCCCTTGTGCACCCATCCCCGTCTCCTTACCGCTGGGGCTATAAGAACATGCTCCCAATGCCCGGCTTTGTGCGTGGGGGCTAAGGGTCCGAACCCTGGTCCTTAGGCCCGGGGGGGGGGGGGCAAGCACCTTACCAACTGAGCTGTCTTCTCAAACGCTTAAGGAAGCTTTACTTAAATAAAAATAAGTTTGCTTATTAATGCTTACAATGAAAACAATTCTAAAACTGGGCAGGTCATTCTAGAAGTATCTACCAGAGTCTAAATTTAATTTTTAAGAGCATGTGTGAATTGAAAATTAAGAATAAGAAGGAATTCACAGCTCTCCCCATCTTTTTAAGAAGTTGCCTTCAATGGCATGCTGCTGTCCTAGTGAATGGGTTAAGTGTGACTTCAGATTAGGTCAGCTTGTGCTAAGAGATAAAGGCTTCTCAGTACACGTGAGTGCCAGTATGCGATGTTCTTCAGGTGCAACAAGGAACCTGTATCTTAGTAAGAGTCTGTCCATGAACTTGGTGGGGTCAGTAGTTCACTGAGCTAGACTATTTGCAATCCTTTGGTCTAGCAGAGCTTGGTTTGAGGTCAGTAGATGTTTGTTTGTCTTCCCAGGAAGAGTCACAGCAGTTAGTGTGTCGGGCATAAGGAGTGAATTCTAAGGGCCCAACCTTGATTAGAGAAAAGAACAACCAGTGCTCTTAACCTCTGCACCTGTCTTTGGTCCCCAGCACTCCTACCCAGCTGCTCACAATGCTTATAACTGCAGCTCCACGGTACTAGGCTCCCTCATCTGTTCTCTGTAGGCACTGTGCGCTCGTGCATGCGCGCTCTCACCTAAAAAGTAAAAGTAAAAAATTTAAAGATATACACCCTAAAGCTATTGTATATTGTATAAAATGATCTGCAAGATGGGTGTCTAATTATTATCTAAAACAAATGAATTTCTTTTAGCTTCTGCTCTGATCCCAAGACATTATTTAAAAGCAAAAAGTCCTTTAAAAATAAATCTAAAATCTGAAATATGTCTTGTCCCAAGCATTTCAACAAATGGAATCTCAACTTGAAATGCTGTGTCTGATGGGTGATTGTACAGCTGTCAGCATTAGTTCTTACACAGCGCTGTTGTTGCGCAGTGGGGCACAGTCCTCTGGAGCAGGTGAAACGCACACGCGAGCGGACGGCTGAGAACAGGTGTCTCAGAGTGGCACTGCCGACATTTGCTCTGTATGAATCTATTGCCGGGTTGTTAGAATTCCCTAGTCTCTTCTCACTGGGTGTCTGTATTCCCCCTTCCGTTTACCAACTTTGGGTCAGAGATCACTGTCTATTGCTATTGTCAAGTGTGCCTTGAATGACAGAATCATTTCTGTTTAAGAATACTTTTGTAGAAGAAAAATAAAGCATTTAGATTTCAAGACCCTTCCATATATACATATATATGATATATATGTATGTGTGTGCATATATATAACATATATATTATATATGTATATATGTATGTGTGTGAGCATATATATGTATATATACATACATACACACATATATATGTATACATGCATATACACACATGCATGTGGGAGCCAGAAGGCAGAAGACAACCTTGGAAGTCCGTCTTCTTGCCCTCTATGTGGCTCCATGGATCCGAAGGCTTAGCCACAGTGCCTTTACCACAGGGCCCTCTCATTGGCCTGAATTTCAAGACTGTTAATTGTAGCTTACATGATGTGTGTATCATTTTTAAAGGGTAAAATTTTAAGAGTAGAAACAAAAAATTGTTTTATAATTCTTCAGATTCAACTCTGCATAACTTAGGCAAACTGTCAAAGACACTTAATTCTTATAAAACTTTGATTAGTTAGAAAATTGCATTTTGCTGTTTTATGTATCTTACGTTGAGTAATGGATTTTATTTGCTGTTTCCTTCAGATTGAAATTAAAATGAAAAAACCAGAGGCAGTGAGATGGGAAAAGCTAGAGGGAGAAGGAGATGTGCCCATACCGAAACAGTTCACAGCAGGTTTGTATTCTGGCCTCCTGGCGGTCACGGCCATTGTGTAGTTGAAATAGAGCGATGAACACTCTTCTACTTGATTATTTATGAAGAAAACATACTTTGAGTATAATAAAGTCATTCTGATGTCCGACATTTGAACACAGACAGACACACGGCGGCCCGGCCCAGAAGAGTTGGGACTGTCCACTGTGTCAGTTTATGACTCAAGTCAGCAAATGTCTGCGCTGTCTGGTGTGCTGCTGTCTCCCATGGTGAGCATGGTGAGGTAGTTGGCATCAGTGATGTACCCTTCCCTGTTCCTTCTTTATTCCTCTCTCTTCTTCCAACTGATTTCTCATCTCTGATTTCCTAGAGTTTCAGGAGTTCACAGAGTAGAGCATTTGGACTATTTCTTGCTAGTATAGAGACTGACACAAATCAGTAAAGGGGTGCCAGGAAGAGGGAGCAACTAGAGTTGACTGTATATGTCCCTTTCTGTGTTGAAGTCCACCCTACGCACGTGTAATCAGCAGATAAGCATCTTTTCACCAGTGGAGTAATTAACCTTCAGGACCTTTTTAGAAGCGCAACCTAAGACTGTATCTTAGTGTAATTGCCTCATTACCGAATAGAGAGAAATTTCTTTTTGTTGTTTAATGCTCTGAAATGATAGCTGAAATAAGCCAACATTGTGTCTCAGCTACTTTCAGATTTTTACCCCTTCTATAGTAGAAATCCATGTGTTGTGACAATTTTTAGAAAGTGAGTTATTAACAGGTCCTGTGTATGTCTGAATTAATTTCATGTATGTATAAAAGTTGCAAAAATATAAGCGTTTCTTTATGCAGTGATAGAATTTTAACTAATTTGCAACAAAGTTAGCAAAGCCAGGAGAGACAGCAAAGATGATTTCTAGTTGATGCTTCAAAGGTTAATATTTTGTGGCCATCCCTTGCGACTGACTCGCAGAGGTTTATATAGTGAACAGCTGAATAATACAGTGCTTATATAATAATAGGCAGCCCAGGTATTTTACTTGTTCAGATCACCTCATGGATTTATGGAATTGTAAAATTCAGGGCCGAGTGGGTGCGGTTCTGTAACTGTTGCTGTATCCTGTGGGGCTCATTCTCCATCAGTGGAGATGATCTCTGCAGCCACGGTTGTGTGATAAAGTGAGTGAGCAGAGACTTAGATTAGTCAGTAGTTTACCCACTGTCTCCAGTTATTCAAGTTGTTCTGAGATTAAATATCAAGGGTGTGTGTACCTGTGTCCGTGCGTCGTGCGTGGGTGCATGCGTGCGTGCGTGCGTGCGTGCGTGCGTGCGGGCGTGCAGGCGTGCATGCAGTTTTTTTAAACTGAACCTTTTAGAAATTCAAGATGCACACCCTCCTGTCCTGTTGTGTTTCTTGAAGAATTAATATGCTTGTCGGATCCTGTGTATTGCAAGCTGGAAGCTGTAGATAAGGGCAAGTCACTTAACCGATCTAGGCCAGCTTTCTTATCTGTAGAGTAGAGATTAAAACTTCATTCCCATTCTTCCTGGGAGTCAGCATTAGAATTAATTAAAATCCATGTTCCCAGCTCCTTAACGATGTCTTATGTTTTTTGTTTTCCTTGGCTACCAGTAAAATATACAAAGATAGTGTTTCCAGCAGAGGGAGGCGACATTTAAGATGTTTAAAGCAATATATGTGCTCTGGGTGAAACTGCTCCAGGTCTTCCAGGGATTTATTTTGATGAAGAATGGATAAAGAAAAAGTTGGTTTATTTATAGGTAAGAAGGCGCAGGAAAACAGAATAAATGTTTATTTAGTAGTTTCTCAGCTATTTCTAGAAAAGGGATGTAGAAAGGCATTATTGGAGAAGGAACCTTTAGATCAGTGTTACTGTGTTCCAGCGTGACAGACGGGGGACCTGGAGTCAGCCTGCCCGCCTTCCTTCCTTCCTTCCTTCCTTCCTTCCTTCCTTCCTTCCTTCCTCTCTTCCTCTCTTTCTTTCTTTCTTTCTTTCAGCACTGTAAACTGTACTGTCCCTTCTAGTAGCTGCTGGCTATTCACCACTTGAAGTCTGTATGAAGGTGTGAAATGCACACCCACTTTTTAAGATGTATCTATTTAAAAAAAGGATCATAATGTGTCTTGGTATTTCCTATGAGACTTCATGGTGAAATAATGCTCTTCTTGCTATGCTAGGTTTAAAACTACGCTAAGGGTCTGGTTAGACAGCTCGGAAGGTGAAGGTGCTTGCTGCTTATGATACTGAGGACTCTCCCCAATAAATATATAAATGTAATTTAAATTTTTATTATATTTTGTTGGGCTTTTGTTTGTTTGTTGGGTTTTTTTGTTTGTTTGTTTTTGAGACAGGGTTTCTCTGTGTAGTCCTGGGTGTTCTGGAACTCACTCTGTAGCCCAGGCTGGCCTTGAACTCAAGAGATCTGACTGCCTCTGCCTCCTGAGTGCTGGGATTTAAGGTGTGTCACCACCCGTATAAGTTTTGACTGCATGTTTGTGTGTGTGCCTGGTGCATGTGGAGGTCAGAAGAGTGTACTTATCCCCCGGAACTGGAGTTAGGACAACTGTGAGCTTCCACGTGGGTGTTGGAAACCGAACCCAGGTCCTTGCAGTAGCAGCAGGTGCTGTTAACTGTTGACATCTCTCCAGTCCCTAATCAATGTAATTCTTAAAATGAAATTAAAATGTATTTATTTCCTTTTAATAGCAGCACTAAAACTGTTAAATTGTGTCTTTGGATCACATTTTGGGCTGTTGCTATGGTTTCATTAGATGGTCAACAGCTGTTCATAGACCTACTGGGTCATTTAGTTTGTCTGGTTTCCAGTTGTTTGAGTGCCAGGATCTCATTTCCTTAGTCTTACAACATCCCTGGAGCTGCTGCGCCTTCAGCTTCTGTATGTAAATAGATAAAAAAAATTTGCTGTTTCCTATATTATATAGATAAGTTTATGTGTTATTTTCAGATACTGTATTAAGATGTGGGTAAGTAAGTGGATTGGTTTTCAGCAGTCAGGAGTCAATGCTTTGTTTTTAATTTTCCTTTTAAAAATTTTATGTGCATTGCTGTTTTGGCTGCATTCATGTCTTTGTGAGGGTGTTAGATCCCCTGGAACTGGAGTTAACAGACAATTGTGAGCTACCTTGTGGGTGCTGGGAATTGAACATGGGTCCTCTGGAAGAGTAGCCAGCCCAACGAAGTTACTTAATATTTTCTATCGAAGTAATCTAATGTGTGCGCGTGCGTGCATGCATGTGCGTGAGTGTGTGCGTGCGTGTGTGCGTGAATGTATACGTGCGTGTGTGCATGCATATGTGTGGTGGAGCATTAGCTCACTACGTGGCAAGTATGTCCACTTTGATATCTGAGTATCTCACAGAAAAGCTACACTTCCAATGTTAAAATCTTGAGAGACTGACTGGAGAGATGGTTCAGTGGTTTCGTCCATTCGCTGTTCTCATAGAAGACCCAGATTTGGTGTCTAGCATCGTATCAGGCAGCTTAAAACTCCCTGTAATTTCACTTCCAGGGAATCTCACATCTTCTTCTGACTCAGGGCACTTGCATATACAGAATGCATATGTAACACTCCGGCACAAATAAAATCTTTTTTAGAAAGCTTTAGACATTTTAAAATTAGATAAGCTTTTTGTTAGTATCTGAGCTTGATATAAGAGCCTCGCATATGGGAGGCTCTCACTTTGCCATTGACCAACATTCCAGCTTCTCATGGAGCATCGTGAGGCGTGCGTGCGCGTGCGTGCGTGCGCGTGCGTGCGTATGCGTGTGTGGAGGGGCACTGGTATTTTTATAATTATTTGTACTGCTTTTTTAAAAGATTTACTTATTTGATGTGTGTGCGTGTTTGTCATAGGTATGCCTTGCACCGTATGTGTGCCCGGTATCCCGGAGTGGGCTTTGAAACCAGAATTTTTGAGTGGTTGTGAGCTGCTCTGTAGATGCTGGAAGCAGAACCCAGATTCTGTGCAAGAACAAGTCCTCTTAACCACTGAGCCGTGTCTTCTGGCTCTATCCTGCCCTTTTCAGACCTTGGCTTCTTTTCTAAAACGTTCTGTACTGGGTCAGAGGATAGCACTGTAGACGATATTCTCTCCTGACTTTTCACGGTTCTGGGGATTGAACTCGGGTTGTGTGGCTGTTGCCCACCTCTCCAGCCGACTTTTAACTTTAATTTTCCTCTCTTTTCCAACTCTTTTTCTTTCTCTTCTGTTACTGCTTTTTTTCCTTGAGACAGTTCTCATTTAGTACAATCTGAATTTAACCTGAACCATGTAGCTCATCCTGGTGTCTAATTACAATATTCTTGCTTCAGTTTCTTGAGTAACTTTTCTTCCCATATAGGTTTTGTCTGCTTAACCTAGCTTCCCCTGTGATTGCATACAGAGTATTTTTAGTCTAGCTTTGTATATTGTATCAGAAACATACACTTTTATTGAGTTATTTTGCTCAGAGGAAATCCTAGATCTTGCAGTATGCTAGCTTATTCAGTTTTTGAAATGATATTGATGTACATAGCAGAAAGACACTTGATGCAAAGTTGAAATTCAGTGACCTAAACTACTTGCTGAGATGTTCTGGATACCATGGTCATGGCATTTACATGTTTCTTGATCTAACCAAGCATGTCGATTAATCAATCACCCTGTCTCTTCACTTTGCAGATGTAAAGAACATGTACCCATCCTCATCTCACTACACCAGGAACTGGGACAAATTGGTTGGCGAAATCAAAGAGGAGGAAAAGAACGAGAAGCTGGAGGGTGACGCAGCCTTAAACAAGTTGTTCCAGCAGATCTACTCAGACGGCTCCGATGAAGTGAAGCGCGCCATGAACAAGTCGTTTGTAAGAATATGACACTTTCAAATATTTTAAATATTTTTTAATTATGAGAGTGAATTTTAGACATTTAAAGTAAGAATAAATAGTGAGTGTGAGGCCACAGTGCATGACTTGGATAGCTGGGTGGGTGTTTTGGTAGACTTTGGCTGAGCATTTATTTCTTCTTGTTCTTCCAGACTTAGAGTAGTGGTTGGAGACGAGAGATGAGAAGCAAGTGGTTTATTCTAACTCATGTGTGTTAGGAGCTGGACGGCTAAGAACACTAAGATTGGGGCGTTGATGAGAATTTACTGTTTAGTTGATTTGTCATAGTAGCTCAGTGTGCTCCCACTGTTCTATCTTCCAGAGTCACACATAGATGTTTTCTTCTTTAAAATGAAGCTCATAGAAGGGAAATTTCCAGAATATTGGACTAGTAGAAAATGTCTGTCTAGTATTCAATGGCTTAATTTCTCAATTGATTAAGAAAAATTTGCTAGTGTAGCCTAAATATCACCATAATCAGGCCTCCAGTTCTGAGGTTTTATTGATAACTCACCACTGTAAAACTGTGTAAATTGTTTATTTACACTTGAAAAATGGATCTGTGTGCTTGTTTTGCATGCATGCATGCGTGTATGTATGTACAAGCCTGTGGAGGTCAGAAGAGGGAATCTCAGGCCATTGTTAGCTGCTGCCTGGGTGCTGGGGACTTAACTCTTGTTTACTGTGGAGCCATGGATGCCCTTGAGCTCTTGGTCCTCCTGCCTCCATCTCCCACGCTCCCGTGTGCCACTCTACCCAGCAATTATTTTTCTTGAAAGTATAGTTGTGAACTTTACCAGGAAAAATATTGTCTACTCAAATCTTTCCAGGTGAGAAACTCATCTTTACTATTGACTTTACAACTGTGAGCTAGAGAGAATGGCCGCGTGTCAGGTTGAAGATGTGATGCAAAATCCACATCCGTTTTCATGTAGAAAGTTGATAGTTCACTGAGTGATATATACCCATAAAGCAAGCCATCTGTGTGGTAACATTGACCTTAAGTGCAGCTTGCTTCTGTCTCTGTGGGAAGACAAAGCAGACTACCATTTATTGTCCTTCAGTCTAACTGAAGCAATGAGGAGATGCTAAATTGCCCAGTATTCTACCTTCTATAAAGAGAGAAGGGAAAATTGTCATCAGTGAATATGACCAGATTACCAACTCAAGTCACTTCTGTGAGTGTTATCACTGAGAGTCCTCGTAGGAGTAGCTATTTTACAGACTCGTCATATTTCATTCAGTCATTTTATTTGAAGCCTGCTATGCATCTGGCCACCATGATTAGGACTAGAGTGAAGGTACATCCGGCTTTCTTTGCGTGGGCTCTATAGCTGTGGGTCCAACTGACTTGTGGTTTGAGAGTGTTGTGTTTGTATTGAGTACCTGTTATACAGACTTTTTCTTGTCATTCCATACGTAACACTATATGTCAGCAACCTGGTACTTGCATAGCATTTTGTATTATGGGTACTCTAGAGATGATCTGTAGCGTAGTGGAAGGGTGTGTCTAGGTTACATGCAAATTATGAACCATTTTATATAAGAGGTTTGTAGCATCTGCAGATAGTATTATATATGAAGAAAGGGGTCTGCCTGGACCCTCTGTAGATACCAGGCAATATTTATGTTGATAAAATATAGTCCATGCCTCTGAAGGGCTCTCTTCTTTAGTTCTATCAATAATGAGAACTTATGGAGGCAAACTCTTAAGTGGGTGTAATGGTAATGTAGTACTTGGGATGCTGAGACAGAAGAATGGTGAATTCAAGGTCAGTCTGGGCTGCATAGCAAGACCCTGTCTCAAAAGCAATCAAGAAAAGGAAAGGAAGCGATCCTTAAATTGCAGAGTGCCGTGCGTATTAATGGTAGTTGCGTAGAAGATAGGATGTACGGGAGTCCAGCCTGGTGAGTGAAAGTCTTAAGGAACTTGGCTGGCATGGTGACTCAACAGGTAGGATGCTTGCTGCCAGACCTGATCATCTGAGTTCAAGCTTGAGTCCTCTGTGGTGGGGGGAAAGAGCTGACTTCTACTAGTTGTCCTCCGAAACCCCACCTGTGTGCCATGGCATGCCCAAGCCCGTGCACATATGTACATGCACAGACACTAACTAAATGTAATTTTAAAATAAGTCAAAGCCCACCAAGAGGTGCTGGCCTTCATGTTGGGAAGGTGAGTAAAGATGTAAAAACTGGGATGGAGAACAGCACCCCATGCAGAGGAATCGGCGGGGTTGCAGAAGGCATTGGTTAGCTTGAGGCTCCAGTTCAAGGGGGTAAATAACTCCCTGTGTCAGGATGCAGCTAATTAAAAGATTGTAGGTTTCAGGAATTCACACGTCCTAAATCCGTGTGATCCATGGCCATGAGTTTTTATCACAAGAAGTGCATGGAAGTTCTCTGTCTTTAGAAGAGTGAACCTTGGCCTTTAACAGCTGAGCGGTCTCCCCTCCAAGTTTTAATAATACAGTTAAGTATTACTTAACACCTGGCCGCGTTCTGAGAAATCTGTTGTTGGGTGATTTTCATTATTAGGTAACACCATCGAGTGTGTTATACACATCTGCATAGTAGGTCCGTCCCTTGATGTGGCCTCTTTTGTGTATGTTGCTGGGGATTGATTCCAGGGTTTGCACATGCAAGGCTTGTCCTTAAGTGCTGACATGCATTGACAGCCTGATGTGACTCTCCCATGCCATCAAGAGCTTTGGTGAACAGAAGACGTTTGAGGCTGTTGCAAGTGTAACAGAATATTCTTCTACAGTAGACATTTTTTTTAATATGTGGAGAAGTATATTCTAAAATTCCAGTAAAAAAAATCTAGCTTAGTAAATACTGAAACTACTACTACTACTAATAATAATATGGACTGTATTGTAATTGTATGAGCTGTTCTTTTAGATGGCTAGCAGTTCAATGAATTTGATTACACCAGCATCCCCATAGACACTAGAGTTATGGGCTGTATTGTGAATATTATCAATGGCTACAATATCACTAGGCAGCCAGAATTCTTCAGCTGTGTATTATAATCTTAGGACATTAGTATTGTTAAGTATAATTCATTATTGCCCAAATCACTTTAATGCACTGTATGGCTCCATTGCACATACTAGGATTGACAGTAGGTTCTATATTCACTGCATTATAAGTAGATAACCAGGTCATATGTTGTTGACTTTATGTACCTCCGTTGTATGGGCCTTAATTAAATAAAAATTCAGAGTACATTAGAATATGCTTGGCAAAGAGGGAGCATTAAGTGTGGGTCCTTAATGTTCTATTTAACTGGGATTTTACTGTCTTCAGCAAAATAAGATTATGACATTTGGGGGGAAGGAATTTTATTTTCATTTGAAGGTGAATTTTCCACATGATGCCTCTACTAATAGCAGAAAACATGGTCCTTAATAGAGCAGTGAACATGATGTGCCTACCTAATTACTCTAGAATTGTCTTTTGTCAACTATCTTCCAACTTGTTAATCTCTCTGATGTTGAGCTTATATTGAATTATTTTTAGTTGCCTATATTTGGGGGAGTATGTTTGATCTGTTTTAAGAAAAATACTGTATTTTGATATGCAATACAGGAATGAACTTTTCTTTTCTTTTCTTTTAATTGCAGATGGAGTCTGGCGGCACAGTCTTGAGCACCAACTGGTCTGATGTAGGCAAAAGGAAAGTTGAAATCAACCCTCCCGATGACATGGAATGGAAACAGTACTAAATAAATCAATTTGCTATCACTGTATTGCGTTTGTTCACGAGGGCCCATTGTGTGCTCTATCACATTCTTGAGTTTTAAACAGTATCTTTTGAAAGATTAAACCTTTTTGCCTCTCTGTGCTTTCGAAATGATTTTCCTGCAAATATTCTAAAGAGTGACAGTCACATCTTATCATTTCTGTCCTTAAGGATTTCACACATCCTGAAACTGAATGAAATGTCATTCGCACCTAGATAGACCCGCTCCATCTAGTTATGAAGTGGAGGACTCGTTAATGACATCCTGGGTAATTGCCTTATTTTTGATGCAGTGTTCCATCAATAATTTATTAGACCTGGCAACTTCTGTGGGTAGAAAATTTTGAGCTTCCGTGTTGTATTTATCTTTAAGTGCTGTTTTTGAATGAGTTGTAAATTTTTCTATGAAGGCTGGCTTATTTACCTTTCTCTTAAGTGTTTACTGAGAACTTTGAGAAATTGCTGCATTGAATTCCCTCATTTAGTTTTTATGAGAAGTATTTGTAACTGCAGCAAGATTTTGGTTCTACTTTCTATATTCTCAAATAAAGCATAGATTCTCGAATTTAACAGCACACAGATGTAACTATCAATAAGTAATCTGAAGCAGAGGCCAAGATAGCACCAGGGTTCCTTTGCCGCCAGTACTGTGGTTTTAGCTACTTGGAGAGTAAATGAATATGTATGTATTTAATATTTTGTGCTCCAGATCTGTAGATACTTCTGGCATAACAAAAATTGAGAGATGCCCTTAATTTCTGAGTTTATGGTATAGCCGAAAGAAGGTTAACATTCAGGAAAACTTAGGAACGGCTGAATGCTGGACTACAGAATAGATTTCACAAACCAAAAAAATTACCCCATGATGAGAATTCTTTGCAGTCTCTAATAATGCATATACACTGGCAACTCACACATTCGACATCATTTTATCAGCCTTTGTATAGCCTCGTGGCGAGTCTATGCTCTGTTAGGTGGTACTGATGTTTTTGTGACAAAGCACTCCCTTGTGCCCTCTGAGCTGATGGTGAAGTAAAGGAGAGATATCTTGGAAAGCGTTTCAGCTGTAGAAAGTGTAGGAATGTAGCTCCATCCTTTTAACCCTTCGATATGACATATTAGGAGAGGTCATACTTACAGTGAGCTGGTCCCAGACCTTTTGGTAACAGCTTGTGGAAGCACACTGGAGCTTAGGAGGGGCTGGCTCTGAATTCGTGATGCTCCTGCCTCACCTTCCAGTGACTGCCAGTGCTGGGTAACTGGCATTCCAGGTTCACACCGCCATGTTTGGCTTAATCTTTTTGTTGGTGTTGATGATGTTGAAGTTCAGACTACCCTTGTTCTTGAGCACTAAAGGGAAAAGCAAGGTTGATTTCCTGCTAGAGTAGAGTTCAGGAATACTCTCCTTTGGGGAACAAGATCATGGGTTGTGGTCTAGATGTTAAATTCTCTCAATGTCATTGATCCTAAGGGGAAGGAAGGCTTACTACCTAGGCAATAAAGCCAGGACACCTCCAGCACTGTACAAGAATCTCAAGGCCACTCACTTTATACTTTTCAACAGTTAAGCCCCCCCAGAGATATTTTTATTTTATGTGTATGTGTGTTTGCATATGTACAATATTTGTGTGTGTGCACATCCAGTGCTACAGAGGCCAGAAGAGGCCATAGGATCCTCTGGAAATAGAGTTGCAGACACCGTGAGCCTCCTCCTTGTGGGTGCTGATAACCAAACCAGGTCCTCTGCGAGAGCAACAAGTGCTCTTAATGCCTGAGCCATCTCTCCAGCCCCAGTTTTAAGCCTGTTAGGTCATAATTCCTTTAGTAAATAATATCTTTTTGAGTCTTAGAATTTAAAATTTGTGAATATAAATAAACCATATTTTTACTATTCAACTTTAAGAGTTTTTTATATCTGATATTTTTGCATTTATTTTTAAAGCTACATTATATAGAGATCCATTAGCTACACGTGGTTCACGTTGTTGAGATTCAGGATTTTGCTGGAGTAAATGGACTTCATAATGTATGACTAAAAGCATTGTAAAATGGACCTAAGTACATTAGATTTATCTGTCAAAGGAGTTTTGAGAAATGGGCCAGACTTGCCTACAAGCGCCCACTCCAGAGGACTGCTTGTTTCCCTGTCTCAGACAGTGGAAGCTTATAAGTTTCCACGGGGGTCTAAAGAAGTCTCTGACTGGTGTCTTTTTTGTTGTTGTTTGTCTTTTTAGACTTTCTGTATTTCTCAAGTTTTGCTGCTTTCAGTGTCTTAAATTAGCCTCAGATGTCCTGTCACCAGGGCTCACCTTGGACTCCAGCCCTCCCTGCTGCTATCTCCCCAGAGCTGGAATTCCCACCTCGGGTGCACACTTCCGCCTCCCCCTCTTTCCTCTCTCAGAGCTTAGGGAATAAAGGGCTGTGGTGTTCTGAATTTTCTGATAAGCCTTGGGTTATTTGGAGAATACCTTTGCTCTAAATCCTTCTAAAATGCATTAGCCTAAAATGATAAACTAGAAAATATATTTGTAGTGCAGCGCTGTTGGACTGAATATGCTACAGGGGGCAGGTAGCACACACATGTTCAGCCTGTGAGAAGATGTTCAGCTTTACACAGGAAGACAAGCAGAAGACCCAGTTTATACTCCCAGAACAGCGGCAACAGTGAACAGGTTTGATGCTGGAGGTAGAGCTTAATAGTAAGCTGCTAGTTTGAGATTGCTCTCCTCCTCTGTCAGATTGGATCTTGCTATGTAGTGCAGGCTAGCCTGCTAACATAGTCCAAACTATCCTTGAGCTTGAGCAACCCTTCTGCCTCAGGATCTAGGAGTTCAAAGCCAACTCGGCACGTCCTAAAGCTGGAGGTTGCCTGAAGTGTTTCGCCATGTGCCCTGGAAGACATCCAGAAACGAGGCCCATAGACTCCATATCACACGCACACACACGCACTCTCACATACACACACACATATGCACTCACACTCACGCACACACACACACACACACACACACACACACACACATACACACACGGGCACGCACACACGCACTCTCACATACACACACACATATGCACTCACACTCACGCACACACACACACACACACACACACACACGGGCACGCACACACGGGCACGCACACACGGGCACGCACTCACCTGCCCAAGTGTCAGCACAAAACGTGTTGGGAATGACAGTCAATGTTAACACATGGCAGAGATGGAATAACACTTGGAGTTTGTGTATCTATTAGGGATTATAGTTTAATTTCACTTTACTGTGAAAACCCTGATTACAGAGATGCGAATTAATTTGCGTTATGGTGTATTTTCAGGAAATTCTGAATCTGGTTACTTATTTCTGCTCTTTCTTACACACCAAATAACGATATCATGTTATTGTAATTTTAGCTTACCAAAGCAATTGTTTTTCAGTGTAAGGACAGTTGTAGCAGAATAAATACAGAGATGAGATTGGGTTACACAGAATGACTGCTTGTGAACAGGGCCATGAGGATTAGAGTGGTACAGGATTTCATATTTAATGGTCTTGTTAAAACCAGATCAGCAGAGCACATTTTTATGGCCCATCTGCTAAGACTAAAGGTAGTTTTGAAATCCCATTCCCGTAACCATACATTTACATTTCCTGCCTGTCAAGATGAGGAGCCAAAAGGAAAATGGGTGGATTTTCCTAGAGCCAGAGTGGTTCTTACATACTGTCCGTCCAGTCCAAGATGCCCCTCCTCGTGCCACACAGTGTTCATGGCCATTTCTTCATGATGGTTCTTGAATCTTAGCCCACATAACCGTCTGGTGCCATCACTGTTTCTTAGAGCATCAGGCTGGAATTCTGGCCTTGGGAAGGTGCTTTGTATAATGTTTAGGACAGAGTTCACCTGGAAAGCTTAGGGGGGTTCCTTCAATTTCCAAATGTGGACTTTGGCTTCTCTCCTGAGAATTTGAATCACTGCGTTTGGGATGGTCCTGTAGTCTGTAATTTTAATGACCATTGATGTGGAAGCAGGTGACCTTGAGAGTGGTGTGTACGGCCCGCAGGGGTAAAGGTAAGGCAGAGAGGCTACATTAGTCACCCTCAGGGCCTTCCGGTCATTTTAGAAAAGAAGGAAAAGGTACTGCCAGGGAAAGTTTGGTTCCTGTTAATAGAAATTAAATGACAGGTCTGGAGGCTGGAAAGATGGCTCAGGAGTTAAGAGCACTTCCTGCTCTTGCAGAGGACCTGTGCTCAATTCCCAGCACCTAAACAGCGGTTAACCACCGCCTGTAACTCCAGTGCCAGGGGATCACATGCCCTCTTCTGGCCACCTGAGGCACCAGGCACACAAACTACACATAACATACATGTGGGGAACACTCATTTACACTAAATAAGACAGGGCCGAGGATGAAGGGACCTTAGGATGAAGTCAACAGCAATGTGTTTGTTGTGTTGTTTTTTGAGATAGGGTATCTCTAGGATAGGCTGGTCTCAAACTTGTAGCAATCCTCCTGCCTCGGCCTCCCAATGCTATGATTTACAGACATTGCATTGTGCCTGGTATTTGGAATATGATTTTAACGGAAAACAAACTGGTTACATTAGCAACGTTATGCCCCGCTAAGACAAATTTCATGCTTGACTGATTGTTCCAGGTCTTTGTCACTCTAAGTCAAATTCATTATAAAAAGATAGGTAACAGCGTGGGCTACTAAGGATAGAGGCCTTTGAAGATAGAATCCTTAGCTATTAAATAATCCACAACTCGGAATGCAGAGGACAGGAACCACAATAGTCCTGTTTCACAAAAGCATGTAAACGTGCACACCGGTGAGTTAAAAGGCACATGCGGGTATTTCTTCCAGTCTCCTTGCTTTTAGAAGGTCTGCAGCTATTTACAGAGGAGGGCAGAATAAAAGGGTTCAGCTTCTTGGGGTCCTAAAACGGCTGTTACAAATCATGCCTGAGGAGAACGTTTACACAGGAGCCGGCACGAAAGAGGAGCAGAGACAGGAAGCAGCATTGGTTTTAGTGACTCGGTGACAATTCGGGCAGAACCACTTAAATTGTTCTTATAATTGAGTATTTTAAAGATTTTATGTGTATAAATGTTTGCATGTATATATACATACATATGTATATATATATGTATATATACGAATGTGTGCTAGTGCGCACGCCATGTGCATGCCTAGTGCCATGGAAACTGGAAGAAAGTGTCCTATCTCCCTTGAAGCTGTAGTGACAGGGACGTGACTAGCCACCACGTGGGTGCTGGATCCTCTGCAAGGGTAGCCCTGAATTTCCAGAGAGATCCGTCTGCCTCTGCCTGCAGTGCTGGGGTCAGAGTGTGCACCAGCACTCCCAGTTTATTGTTTGACATTTTCAGTAGTGACTGACTCCAGCACAGTGTAGGTCTGTTGTTTCCAATCCCATTAGTAGCGTTGTCTTTCTGGTGGTAACATGCATACCCTGTGAGGGGATGACGCCCATATTTTTATGTAAAACCAACTAAGATCAAATAAGGTCCAATGACATAAATGTCTTAGAAAATAGTGTTAACTATTTGCTAAGCTTAGATTATACACGCACAAATCTATATTTATATATATACATATGTATATATCCTCACACATTAAATATCTAAAAGTGAAATTTTGAATATAAACCGCTTAAATAAAGCCTATGGTAATTCCTTCAGTTAGTTAAAACTAACTTGTTTTGAAAAATTGATTCTAATACTAGATCTTTTTTTCAAAATGGAATACACTTGCATATTCGTGTAGAATATGAGCATGCATATATATGTGTATACACACACACAAATACCCTTTAAGAGGACCTCAGCTTTCCCTCATAACCAAAACCCTGTGCATGTAAAATGTTTTTGCTAAGTTAGTCATTGCTCATATTTGCATCTTCTTGTTTGTGATGTACTATCAAGACTAGCAATGCATGTAGGCTTTTGTCAGTTCCTTCCTACCCCCTGATAAATCAGGTAACTTTCAGAGTGTGACCATTTCTATGAAGTACACATTGTTGAACTGATCAATATAGCCAGCTTATACAGAAACCAACCACTCAACGCATCTGTGTTTTGTAAAATGGAGATTGTATTTCACTGTAATAAAATCTGATGTAAAATAAATGGTTGAGTGGATTGAATAATTGCATCTTTTCAATGTTAGAGTCATTTGAGGGGCAGAAGAAATGTAGGGGTGAGGGCTACAAGTTTTAAGACTGGCTGCAGTGAATGTTGGAATCCATCAGTGATGTAAGTTACATGGACACACTGGTACATAATCGAAACCTAGCAGCATACCTTTATGCCCATTGACCTACCACACCTAAGACTGAATTATCTATCCCAGGTCATACTAGGACCTTGAAAACCAGCCTCCAAAGTTCTATGAGTAGTGGTTTACACCACCACTGAGAAACAAGTGTCTAAAATATTAAGGCATCATCAATACAAGTGTCTGTCCACACTGATATGGTTTGGTCGAAATTCAATATTGCAAAAATCAACTATTTGCAGTTTGGAATTGGCCTGCTTAGATACAATAGAGGATTAGTGCAAAGTTATGGGAATCTTTTGCTTTTTCTGTGTTTTTTCTTCCTTAAACAAATGTTCTTCCTTTTTTCACTTGACTCTTCTCTCTCTAAGAGGACATTTGGGTCCCCTGTCATCCAGCCTTGAGCTTAACAACCAAATACTTGATTTTAAAACTGTTGCTGTCCTTTGTATTCTGACTTTTTATTGTTCTCTCACCTGTAAAAAGTAAGCATTCCACTTCTATGTCCACCCATTCAATAGAGTATTAAAAAGAAGCATCTTGCAGGAGACATCTTTCTGTTATGACCTGTGCTCCTTAGCTGCCCTTTGACCTCTGGAATACCCTCCACCCAGGTACTTCACCTACCATGCAAATCTAACCAGCCATCTCTTCACCTAGAGTCTGATTGGTTCCCACGTGTGTATCTATCAAGTTGACGTCATGTTCTGGCTGGCTTTCTATTTTGATATTTCCTACCCAAGCTTTCCATTTCCAACTTGTCCCACCCAATGTCACACCTCTTTACCTTTCCCAGCATTCTCTCTCTGCCTGGAAACCCACCTCTCACTTCATGGGCTACCTCTTGCTTATTTGAAGTCTTCCAAGTTGGAGTTCTCCCAGAAGGCCATTGCTTCCCTCCTCAGGGTTTTGAATCCTGACTGACTGGATCTCTTTGATCTTGTTTCTAGAGTCCAGTGTAAGTTTCTGGGCTCCATGGGTGTTTAGGATGGATAGAACCATATAGCTCATGGCTTCTTGGTTGATAAAAGCAACTACCTTAAAGATTAAGCTTGAAAAACTGAACTGCAGACTGCAGCTTCTGCCTGAGAACAGCGTGACATCATTACACGTGTGTTCTTTCTTTCGTTGCCGATCTGATCCTCTTCATCCCACTAAATGGAAGCATTTGATAGCCAGGCCTTAAAAATCCTGGATCTTACAGATTTTAATTGGCAAACACACAATAACAAGGCTTGTTCAGAAGGGGAGAGTGTTGGCCTTAAGACTCTTCTGTTATCTCAGAATTTTGTTTGGGTAAAAATTTCTCTCGGGAAAGTTGGTTCCCTCCCCGCCCCCCGCCTCCCCCACTGTGGGATTTAAAACTAAAATGTCAAAATTACAGAATCCTCCTGATCTAATACTGCAATTTCTGAAAACTGCTTGTTCTTGAGAGCTTTCCTGTCATAAGTAAGCATGCTACCCCTCCACAGCTGTCCCTGCTAGGTGACTCTACCTGGCCTGCTTCCAGGACAGTCACTGCCTAGTCATTGGATTTTATTGCCAACCTGATCAGTACTAGACACGTAAAGCCATGGTGCTGCTTGCTCTGTGGCTGCTTACTGAGAACACATTCGTAGGAGTGTGAAGAAGTTTTTCAGAAAGTCACTAAAATCCTCCACGTGTCTGACTTACCTTCTTGGCCATTGTTCTTTAGTCTAATACTTTTTTCCTGGAAGGTAACTTTTCTCTCTCTCTCCCTCTCTCTCTCTCTCTCTCTCTCTCTCTCTCTCTCTCTCTCTCTCTCTCTCTCTCTCTCTCTCTCTCTTTTTCCTTTCTTTCTCCCAAGATAGGGTTTCTCTATGTAGCTTGGCTTGCCTAGAACTCTCTCTGTAGACCACTGACCTCAGATTCCAAAATCTGTCCGCCCCTGCCCCCTGAGTGCTGGGATCAAAGGCATGGCCCAGCTTGCAAGGTGACTCTTACCATAGGATTGTCCCTTGTTAATCAGTTGCCAGTGGGAGATGTAGGTCACAATTACATGGGGCACCACACTGAAGGCTACAGTGTATTTCATTAGATGAATTTTATTCTATGACCCTTCCCCCTTTTGTTTGAAGTTTGTTCCTTCTTCCTTCCTTCCTTCCTTCCTTCCTTCCTTCCTTCCTTCCTTCCTTCCTTCCTTCCTTCCTTCCTTCCTTTCTTCCTTCCTTTTCCTCGGAACTTTGGGCACATTTGCAAGACTGCAAATAACACAGTGAAGAACAGGGAAGCTAAGAACATTAAATTCCATATAAACAATAGAACCGTTGGGATGATTTCAGTCATGATTTGATAAAAAGAAATTCAAATATATGACAGATCTGGGACAAATTGTAAATAACTTTATGTTTATTTCAAAAGTAGCTTTTAAAGACTTGCAATAGACTTTATTGGTAAAGCAAATAGTAAAGGGAAAATAATTGTAGACTTAAACTACCCTTTTAATACATTTGCACACAGTGGTGCACAACAGAGGCTCTGCTGCAGCGTTTAGGATAACATTATTCAGGTTGAGTATAAATTACCTTGTGGTCCCTTGGCATGAGCATGCTCTATGCTTCTTTGGTTCTCAACTCTCATGTTAATTCTTGCTTCACAGTCCTTATAGAAGAACTGGATTTACACCATGCCCAAGATGCGGGCAACCCACCAGCTACATGGCATGACAACTCTGCAGGCTGAACGACATCCTTGGTAATTATAAGGCCATGGGTAGTAACCTCCCAGTGGTTCGCAGATCTTCTGGCAGTGGGTGTAGCTCCGCCTGCATTCTATACAGCAGATTCCTTCGTGATCCAGTCTAGGGTCAAATGTCATGCTTTCTCCTTCCTGCTGCTGTGATGGGAAAGACAGTTATTTTCTTCCCTCTACTGAGGGGGATAGCATGCATGTTATTTTAAAATAAGATTCTGGGTTCACTGCTTCAAGAAATCGGCACAATCAGTTCTAAGTTTTCAAACTTGTAACCTGCCACCACTCAGAATCCCTTCTGACATCACGGAGCCTTTGTCTACTTAACCTGCCACCAGCAGAAAGTTGTGTGGCGTTTTAATGGTATCCTCAAGTTCCTCCATGCCTGTAAGGAGCCACGGTTATCACTCAGTAGTGACCCACTTTGTTTTAAATTACATAAAAAAGGAGCGTTAGGATCAAAAGGAGCATTCTAACTGCTACTTCTAAGTTCCAGGCAGTGGACACTGGTGTCTTCCTTTAGACTCACTGGTCTGGGGCCAGGCTGGCCTCCCATTCCACTGTTCCCATAACACTGCTGAGTCATTTGCTCTCCCCTGCCTGTATGTCAGCAACAGGCCATGGGGAAGAAGAGCCTTAGGTGTTCCTAAGCACGGATCGATCATATTGATGAAGGAAGAAGGAAGAGTCCACTGCTGCTTCGAGACAGATCACAGCACTGCCCTCTGCTGGAGTTTATATCTGGTTTATCTTTTCCACGGCCTACAGGTCAGGTTTCTGCATGCTTTTAAATATGCATTAAAGGTACTGGCTAGAAGCCCTTGTTCTGATTTACTTGGGAACATTGGTGGGGTGATACAGGGTCTCACACTAGCCCAGGTTAGCCTTGAACTCAGTATGTAGGCCAGGTTGGCCTTGATCTTGGAGCAGTCCTTGCTTCAACCTCTTGAATGTTGGGACTATTGTTATGAGCACCACACTCGGTAAAATCCCTAGTTTTAAATTCTCTATCTAATCTCAACTATCCTGGAGGTATCGGGCTCAGCCCTGTGAATTGGTTTGTTGTTTTTTTGTTTTTAAAAGTCTACTCAATTTGAGGAAAGTCAAAATTTTCTTGAAAGTGGGAAAACCTTTATAGAGCATTGGTGCACTGGCTTAGTTTGACAGCTGTTAACCTGTTGTCAGATTTACTTGTTTTTCTGAAGTACTGTAAAGAGGTTTCTAATACGAATGTAAGGAAGATTGAAGGCATCAGGACATTTCAGTCATAAGTAGGAAAAGTACTTCTAAAAGGACTGAGTAGTTAATACCTACCTACACTGCACTGCCACCTGCACTGTCACCTGACTGCCACCTGTACTGCCACTGTCACACCCAACAGAATCAGCCATCCGAACGCTGTCTGAGGCATCTGTTCGATATTATCTTCAGAATGCCTACCCCATCCCCTCAGACCATTCTTCAGACTACTTTCCCCTTGTCTCTTGAAATAGACTCATTCAGAACAAGCAGGCAGCCCCTGATTAATCGCAGACTGCTCTGGGGTGGAGGGTGTGGAAGTGTTAACGGGAGGTGTTTCCTCATTAGGATTAAGGGAATTGGGAGGAAACTCAAGCTGCTGCCACAGGGCTTTTCCTTAGAGGAGCCTGTGAAGGACAGGGCTTTTCCTTAGAGGAGCCTGTGAAGGACAGAGCTTGAGGAAAACGCTTCAAGTCTTTTTGCTCAAAACTCAGCATACGGTAAAGAGAAAGTTGACATAATTGGGGTTTTGCAAGGGATGGGGATTACTCAAATCTGTAACCAGGCCAGACAAGTCACACCCTGCCCTTCTGTAAAGTGCCTGATAGCTTCAGACGGTGAACAAACTCATCTAGCCTGACTACCTGGGGAGTAAACTATATTAAATTTTGTTTGCCTATTCAGATTATACTTCTTGTTATTCTTTGAGCTTAGGGAATAAAGGGCTGTGGTGTTCTGAATTTTCTGATAAGCCTCGGGTTATTTGGAGAATACCTTTGCTCTAAATCCTTCTAAAATACATTAGCCTAAAATGATAAACTAGAAAATACATTTCTAATATGTGAAGCGGTGTAGGACTATTGGAGGTGGGGAGAGAACACACCAAGTACTCAGTGCAGTGGTTCTTCACCTGGCTAATGCTGCGGCCCTTTAGTGCAGTTCCTCATGGTATGGCGCTGCTCCCCAGCTGTAAAATTAGTTTGGTTGCTACTTCATAACTGAATTTTGCTACCGCTATGAATCATAATATAAATATCTGTGTTTTCCAATGGTCTTAGGTGGCCCCTGTGAAAACGTCATTTGACCCCCAAAGGGGTCATGACCCACAGGTTGAGAACCACACTGACTTAGTGTGAAAAGATGGTCATCCTTACACATAATTAGAGACAGGCGTGATAAATAGGCAGAAGACATAATTTATGCACCCAAGAGAGTGGCAAAGGTGATCAGTTTTAATAGGACTTGGGGCAGAGTCAGTTGTAGGTATATACTTAGTAAGCATGAGACTTGTGTTCAGTAGCCCCTGTCTTGACATACCATATGTCCAGGAAAGTCTGATAGGAAATAGGACCTTCCATTCACAGACACATAGATGGTGTATCTCTTGGGAAACAATTTGGAAACCTTTAGTAAAATCTACAACTCCTGTCTACTTAGATGTGTTAGGGCTGTGCTTTGGTATTTATGCCAAAGAGATACTTACATCATAGTGTCTGTGTGCTAAATCTGCCTCACCTAGATCACCCCATTTAGAGGTATACCACAACAGCATTAGCAATATCGAATCAGAGGAAGAGACTTTATGCCCACAATAGCCAAATTAATTATGTTAGAATGCTGCTGACTAGAAGCCGCTAACTGAATGTGGTACAGTATAAGAGAGACAGAATTCTTCTCAAATACTGTATTCTAATTGGAAAGCAGAATGGAATTTTTGTGCTGAAAGGGTGTGTTTCTCTCTGTGTATAATCCTGCAAAGAAATGGAGCAAATAGCCATTAATAAGCTGTTAGAGAGACAAGGTCTGGGGTAGGTTTTGGAAGCTCAACTTCACTGTGCATTTTTATTATATTTATTTAAAACTATGCTTATACTTTATTTTAAAAGCCAGCTACAAATACACAATCTGTTTTCCTTCTCTGCAAATAAGTTATAAATATTTCTTAGATTTGGTGCCCTTCTTACAGACCTCCGTTTTCAGCACTTCAGCTTAGAGTACTGTTACCTGTGTGAGAATCTATCCTGTCTGGACTGAGAGCCCCGAGGGCCAAAGTTGCAGTTGACTATCTGGGCACAGGGCCTGAGAACAGTCAGGAAATCCACAAACGTGTGCCGAATGGGTAGACAGAGTGGATATAAACGGGGAAAGAGAATACTGTGATTCTGTGTGTTGCCTTGAGGGCATACTCTTGGGAACATTTTTAAATGATCAGATTCCTGATACTATTTACTTTCATGGATTTTCCCCCTCTGACCAAAACAAAACAAACAAAAACAAAAAACAAAAGAACCCAAACAACCCTCCAACAATCCCCCTCCCCCCACCGATGATACAGGAAACAACTTTGAATTTGCACCAAATGCATGAAGATGCAGTCTATGCTTGTATAAAACCTCACTTAGAAATACCCTTTCAGCACCACATGCAGTGCACTTGTCTGGGCGCGTCATGACAATACCAGTACGCACGTGGTAAGGGTTGTCGGGGTTGAAAGGCTCTTGGTCGTCCTGAATGCTGGGTCTGGCTCCATTACTCAGTCTTCCAGGGTCTGCGTTGCCTCGAGGTTCGCTGTGTGGTCTTCTTGTGGTAGAGGGAACACTGTTTCTTACTACTTCTCTTCTCTCTCTTTGGACTTCTGCAAAATTTGCTGTAAATTAATTCCTTTACATGAACAATTAAGGCAATTAGAACTGCATTTTAGAGTGATGACTGCAGGTATGAGCCATGTCATAGCTTCCTATTGAATTTCATAATATTGATGGCAGCAGACACTGGAAGTCAGTTGACAAACTTCTGTTCTCAAGCCTCCCTCCCCTCTTTTTTCCTCACTTCACTATAGGAACTGAGCAAATAAAATAGTCCTCACTTCCCCTGCCTTCTTTGCAGTGAGGAGTAGGCAGGCAACCTATTTCTAAATCTAAAACAAGGACTAGGTTAGCGCCATGTGTGGGAAAGCCTAATTAACTTTCTTTTTTTTTTCGTTTCTTCGAGACAGAGTTTCTCTGTATAGCCCTGGCTGTCCTGTAACTCACTCTGTAGACCAGGCTGGCCTGGAACTCAGAAATCCACCTGCCTCTGCCTCCCAAGTGCTGGGATTGAAGGCGTGTGCCACCACCGCCCGGCCTAATTAGCTTTCTTGATAGAAGAGGACAGAAAGTTGCTTCTGTGAGTTTTTTCCTGGATGTAAATAAGCTATCTGGAATTTGCAACTGATGAGTAAGCACAAGGATGATGAGCCAGCATGCTACAGAGAGCAAAATGGTAAGCAAAAGGAGACTAAGGTGTGAGGGAGTGACCGCAATGCTGACACCTCGCGTCTGTTGACTTTGGGTTATATATACGATGCAGCTTATATGTTGAAAACACTTTGATCAGGTATGCTGTAACCTGCATCCTTATGTACCCTTGAGTGTGTATATATATATATATATATATATACACACACACACACTTAGAAATGTATGGGTGGGAATGTATGGGGCACTGGGAATATATGGGGGGTATATATATACACATATATATGTGTATGTACTATATATAAATAATATAAGTAATTATATAGATATAAAGCTTAACATTTTTATATGAGATATTGTCTTGGTTAATTCTTAAAAAACAAACCCCATGGGATAGAAAAATCAGATGTTTTTATGCATAAGAGCATCAAGGTACAGACCAAGTGTCTGGCCAAGATCCCAGACTGAGTGATGGCAAGGTCTAGGGACTCTGGCATCCAAGCCAGCGCTCTGGTTAACCATCTCTGCAAGAATCCTGCAGCACAGCCGACGGGTGAGTAACAGAGATGGAAGGTAGGCATAGCAGTTACTGTAGAGTCTCCCTGAGCCTTAGTTTCTTTGTCTAAAATGGAGATAGCAGCATCTCATTCATAGGCTAATGATAGGGCTAATTAAAACCACACCTAAGGGTCTTGGCATATAATAAGCATACAAGTGTTAGGTACCATTCTTACAATTTGTTATTTTTGAGAACTAAGATATGCTTTGAAGCTGTAGGTAGCTTCCAAAAATAGTTTGTCAGAGAAGCACCAAGAATTCAGCTCCTACTTCCTCAGCTAGTTGAAGGACCTCAGACAAATTAGTCTCTTTGTCTTAGTATCTCTCTCTGGAGCTTGGGAATATGAGTTATATCAATAGTTATTGGTAAAGGGTAAATGAGGACAATGTGTTGCTCCAAGACATCGGCTGTCCATTTCTGATCTGTGTCCACTTACTGTTCACCTTTGATTATCCCACCGTGTGATACTGCTGATCTGTCATTGCCAACAGCCAATGTGCAGGCTGCAAGACCTTTACTAGAACCAGACAGGGGCTGGGCATGATGGAGGAGAGATTTAATTTCTTCATTTTATCACTGATTAGGGGAAACTCATTTTAATGCTATGATATTCCTATGCATGTACCAACATTTACTTAGTCCTTTGCTACTCTGAGGGATTTACAGAGAGCCTCCATTGTGGTGTACATTTGGGGGTGGGTATATCAAACCAGGCAAGCACTCTACCACGGATCTATACCTCCAGCCCACACCTCTAGTAATTCTTGTGTAGATATTGTACTGACTGAGTGTGTAAGATCTTACCATGAGTTTATGCTAAAAGGGTGAAGGGCCCATCTTAGACATAAGGGACAGGCTTGTTTCCAGGGGCTCAATCATTCATCTTGGTACTGCCATTTGTCCAGTCTCCATCCCTACCCCCTGTCCCCTGCAGTGTATTTTGCATAGCATCTCCTAGTATTAATATACAGTCTACCTATTTTGTGTGTCTAGATCATTGGTTAGTTAACCTTAGGCGTTTCCCTTAGGAACCGTCTACCTTGATTTTTTGTTTTTGTGTTTTCATATTCATCTCTTACTAGGACCTGGAGCTCACCAGTTAGACTGCTGGCTGACCTCTGACCCTTACCCACTGAGCTGTCTTCCCAGCCCTGCAACAGGAAACTCTGAGACTGTAGATTGCTTTCTGGGGCATTCCCTATGTGTCTCTGGCCTAGAACAAGTTACATGGCACAGGATAGACCTTCATAAATGTCATTTCATAAATGACACTTTGTAAATGAGTGAGTGAATGAACTCAAGGGAGTTCTGAGGCTTGTCTGGAGATCAAGAAGAGCCCTGTGTGGTAGTGTGGGGGGTTCCAGTCCATTAATGGAGATGATAATGGCTCTGGGTGGCAGACAGCAAAAAGGCCTCACCTAGATAACAGTAGTGGGCACTGAAGGGTGGGATGTGGCAATGAGATGAGGATGCATGGACAGAGATGGCAGGCAGTGAGAGTGCATTGCAAGGCCTTGATTTAGCTCTAAGGTCTTGGGACATTGTTTCTTACTGAGTCTGCCTATGGCCTCAGGGTCTTTCTCAATGCTCTGCCATGGCACTTCTTGGTGTGGGCTGAGAGAACCTTCTTCTCTAGGCTTTGGAGCAAGAGGAGACTTGTGAACGGTAAGTATCAGTTGGTCATGGTCGAATCAGAAATGTGTACTTTTGACCTGGTAGGCTATTGTTTCGATTGTGGTAAAGCAAGCATAGCAATAGACAGGGTATCATATAGCACAGGCTGGCCTTGCTCACTGTGTAGCTGAGGATAGCCTTCAGCTGATCCTCCTGCCTCAGCCTTCCTAGCTCCTGGATCAACAAGCAGTGCTACCAGGCCTAGCTCATTTTAGTGAGTTTTATTTGTAAATGCATTAAGTGCATTCACCAGTATTGCTGTGTAACCATCACTCACATCCGTCCATAGAGCTGCTTCTATGTTTTCAGAGAAACTGTTCTTTCTGTTCCAAACAGTACCCGGCAAGCCAATGGGTTTAATGACCAACCACATTTTGCAGCCTTCTACTATTCAATAAAACCTTTCTGAAAACAGCCTATCTCACACATGCAAGGAGAGAGGCCTCCCTCTTCACCTGAGCCACAGCTACAAAGCAGGCCTTGGGGAGACCAGTGTGTTGACCGAAGTAGAAATGAAGTGTGAGGCCTGCTGGAATCACCTGTCCTTTGTCACCCAGAAATGGCTCAGAGGTGAGCCCCCACCTGACACCAAGGGGGCCCTGCACTTATTTTCTCTAGGTCTGGAAGCCGGCGCTTGAGCCTTGACTATGAGGAATCTTAGCCTATGCCCACAGCAGCTTTTGGCTGTCCCATAATTCTGGGTTCGAATGTAATAAAGCATCGACAGCATGACAGCTTCTTAGTCCCCCGAAGCTGTGCTTTGAGAATAAAGAAATGTAAAATTGGAAGGTGCGAACAACTGAGATGAAGGGGCAGTACAGGAAGAAGCAGGGGTGTCATAAATAAATACTGCAGCCAGGAGCAGTGCTCTGTCTTCCTGCCCTGCCTCCAGTTAACCCTGCTGCGCCTACCTGTCCGCACTGCAGGTGCACCCCCACTCCCACCCCCAACCCCATCATTTAACTTCTCATGCTAATTACCAAGACTCAGCCAACAGACATCCCAAGCTACCCTATTGGTCCTACCATGCTCAGGCCTGTGGAGGGGGCTCCGAAGAGCCACGAAGACAGGGAGAATTCCGAGCCCTAATACAAGACTTAAAACTTACCTTTTGGATACGTGGGCTTAAGCCAGAAAATAGGCAGGTCGCCACAGAGGTCAAGGATTTTAGAACTCAGGAAGCTGCTGTCCTTCACAGGCTGGTCCACAGCCACCCAAATCAGAGAGTTCTCTTCATATTTAACTGGCACGATCTTGCCTTCCTGTAAACGTGAAATGCTTGTGAGCAGAGGAGGGTGGTGCATGCTGCTTTTTGAGTCGGGCTACCACAGGATTATTTCGCTTCGTGTAAACTCAGGGAAATTCTGAGTGTGCACATAGGATGCATGCACACAGTAAGGCTTCCAGTCGTTAGTCTCCTCAGGACCCAGCACACCTCCCAACACCCTGCTTCTAGACAGCTGCGATGTGTGAGTAGAGGTGTTTAGACTGGAAGTGAAAATTACTTGATACCAACTTTGAGATTTAGGTTAATCTGATGTTTCCATCAAAGACGTGTTTGAGGCAAAGCGATTGAACAGACCCTGAAATACTGTAAAGGACAGGGAACCCTTCATTTGAAGTGAAAAATCTTTTGGGGGTTTTTGTTCTGCAGCTTCCAAACAACAATGGAAAAAGCAAGTGATTGGCTCTTTAATGTCTCCAGTTCAAAGTGTTATTTAACATAAACCGTTTCTCCTGTTCCCGGCCATAACAAAGCTTATCTCAGATGCTCCTACATCAAAAACGCCACTGAGGTTTCAAAGCTAAGCCCTGGATTTCCTTCTACAGAAAGATGCTGAGGATGGTTTGACAACCCAGGAGACAAATTTATTTTTTGCCAAGTTGTTCCTTTCATGTATTTATTACTTTGCAGTGGGCTTGCGAAATTAAAATGTTCTTTTCCCCCCTCACTCCAGGTAAAAGTGGCAGTGCACTTGTGTTTTCTCCCTTAGGCATATGGTCGCATTCAACAGTTATTGGAGGAAGGTAACATCCAGGTAATCTAGTTATTTACTTAAATCAAACGGCTCCATCCAGGAAATGACTGCTCTTTGAGCACAGTAGTCTTCCTTTTAGAGTTATACAAAACTGTTGAAAAATTTATGAGAGCAAGTGGTCCATAAATCTGCCCCGTCATAGCCCAGAGGGCATGGAGAGGAGGAGGTGCCCAGGATGACGCACATAGATGCGTCCCGTGAGCCGGGGATGCTGTCAGTCTGGGAGCACGCAGGCTCTGAACGTGGCATATTTACCCACCTGTACTTTCTTCATTGATTTTGATCTATGAGCGGATTTGTCATTCATGTGGTAAACAACAGACGCATGAGACAGTCTGCTCTGGTCTAAGAACCAAGTGCAAAGATTAAAATACAAAGGTATCTACCATATTTGAATCATTATTTTCAAGTATTATTATCTGAAATTGAGGGCACCTGAAATATGTGACTAAAAAGACTCTCAAAAGTAGAGTCATAGGTGGGCGTGGTGACTTGTGACTTTAATCTTAGTACTTGGGAGGCAGAGTCAGAGACAAGCAGATCTCTGTGTGTTAAAGGCCAATCTGACATATATATAATGTGTGGGGGTGTGGGGTGTGTGTGTGTGTGGTGTGTGGTGTGAGTTTCACAATAGCCAGGGTTATGTCATGAGACATAAAAAAAGTATAATCATATGGTGATTTACCATTCATACACTATAACCTACAATTTAAAGCTGAAGTGAAAATAAGAATTTTGTAATGGCCTAATTTCATCTCTGAAAAGATTATCACAAACACGAAGACAAAAAAATTCACTAAACTGTTAACATTTGTTACTTCAAGATAATGGGGTTATGCTATTCTTCTATTTTTCTCTATACTTTAATGTATTTATCTTTTTTTTTTTTTTTTTTTTTTTTTTTGAGACAGGGTTTCTCTGTGTTGTCCTAGAGTTAGCTCTATAGACCAGGTTGGCCTCAAACTTAGAGATCGGCTTGCCTCTGCCTCCCAAGTCTTGGGATTAAACGTGTGTGTCACTACTGCCTGACTTATCAAATTTTCTATTATCAAAGTATTGTTTTAAATTTCAGGGGCAAATAATTAGAGCCAATGAGATGGCTCAGTGGGTAAGATACACACACACATACACACGGGGGGGGGGGTGTGTGAAGTTGTACACTATAAAGCTCTGTTCAGAGCTGGGGAATCTAGAGTCAGCAGGAGACAGACTGAATTTATAAACTATCAGCAGCACAGTGTCAGGGAAGGCTGTGCAATGAAGAGAAACGCAAGGGCTAGGCCACTGCAAAGGAGCTTCCCACCCAGTTTTTAGGCTGCCCTCTGTGAGTTCATACAGAGCACAGCTCACAGCGAGAACAGAATGGGGTTCTGGGGGTCTGGAGGCCACCTCACAAAGGAACACTCGGTAACTGGGCGTCAATGAGAAATTTCAGGACTTCCTGGCCCACTTTCAAAGCCTCCAGGTTTGTTTGTAGCTTGTGTTTTGTTCAGCTTTAAGATGTCACCTGCTGTTGCTCACCTGGGAGCAAACAATTAGGTGGTTTCTAGGCACCCTTTCCCTCCGTGGCCCTGAGGGATCTGCGGCTCCTTTAATTTCCCTCTCAGGGATAGGAAGGTCATAATAAAATTAGCAATTATGAGCAGCCATCTTCTGTTCACCTTCTAGTGGGCTCTAAGGCTGTGGGCACAGTGTGTATGACTGTTGAAAGCTGACAAACAGGTTCAAGGAGTTACAGCCGCATTCACAGCAGGTGGCAGAGATGGCTTTTAGAGTTACATTTTTATGGGTCCCAAATCTGTCCTCCTCCCACCATCCCTGCCACAGCTCAGATGAGAGACAGTCATGGGTGTGACTACTTTGTAAGCCCTAAAGGAGTGAGATGGGGCACCTTATTAATAAGCGTGTCTCTAGGACTCTGTGCAATCATAAAGTACAGTTTTTTAAAAAGATTAGATTTAAGGTTGGTATACAGCTTGTGGAATAATTAGCTAGCATGTGTGAGGCCTTAAGTTCAATTGCCAGTAATCCAAAACCAACAAAAATACCAGACTTACAGGCAAATTACTAGTAACAAATGGAAGAATTACGTTGTTTTAAATGTGTAGAGTTTGAGGTCAGCCTGGAGCTATGGAGTGAGTTCTACTCTAGCCCAAGCGTTCAAAGCTAACTTTGACCCTGTGTGACTTAGGGAGACCCTGTGATTAAAAAAAATTATGGGGACATATCTTAGTGCTGTAGCTTAGGCCCTGCTAGCAAGGTCTTTGATTCAATTTCTTGCTTTAAAAAATAAAATTTACAAGGTTTGCATCCCTTCATTTAAGGGAAGAACTGTGGGGATCATCTCAGCTCAGGGTTGGATCAAATACCCATGGGAAGAGTGTCCCAACCCACTTTCTGGGTGACCAGCTATCCAGAATATTTGGAAAGAATTCCCACGTTTTGTAGGGCTGAGGCTAGGGGGCTTCTTGAAGTCCCTTTAATGAAGATTTTACCTTGTGGGCTTTTTATTTTATTTTGGACTTCTAATCACTGATCTGATAGTCATTTAACATTTGATAAACAAGGGCTACCTGAGTACCAAATCCCTAATGCTCTTGGGCATTTTTATATTTGTTTGTTTGTTTGTGTGTGTGTATGTGTAGCCACAGCACACAGGTGAAAGTTGGAACAACTTGAAAGAGCTGGTTTGTTCTTTCTACTGTATGGGTTCTAGGGATCCAGCTCAGATTCTCAGGCTTGTATGAGAGCCAGAGTTTTTTGTTCCCTTAAAGAAGTTTGGGTTGTTTTTTTGTTTTTTTGTTTGTTTGTTTGTTTTTTGTTTTTTGTTTTTTTGTTTTTTGTTTTGTTTTTGTTTTGTTTTGTTTTGCATTGGATGTGCTTGATTGGATGTAGGCAGGAAATATATGGGGCATGTATGCTTGCCCCTGATTGGACCTGATGGGAAATACAGTGAACTGTGGATTTCGCCTTTTTAAGCCTCTGTAAAACATGGTCCTGGCCAGAGTCCATCAACCTGGCTAGTATTTAATTAAAGCCTGCTTCAAATTTGGCTGAAAATTGTGGAACTGTTTTTCTCTCTCTCAAATTTCAGGAGCAATACTTGTCAGTAAGTGACTTTACTCACTGAGTTATCACAGCTAATGGACTTTAAAACATGCTTCCCCAAACCTTTAAATATGCTGCACCATGCCAGAAAGATGGCTGGGAGCCAGCAGGATGGACAAGTTCTTCTAGTAGAGGAGAAATAAAACTTAGGTTGTAGTCATGAACCTGCCAAGGAAAAAGGTCTCCAGTGTGCGCCCGTCATGTGTGTTGGTACCCACCAGTTCAGAGATGCTCTGCTTGGTCACAGTGCCCACCTCAGGGATGCGAGCCTTCACCTGTGCTTTGATGTAGCACTTCTCTCCTCCAGCAAAACGGATTCCAGTGATGCCCTAAGAGAGAAAAGTCTATTTGTCCATCCACTTATTCACTCGGTCCACAAGTGTAGAGGTAAACATAAGACAAAATCCCGGCTACCATGGAATTTATCTTTAGCATTGTTTTCCAATAAGAAGAAAATATAAATTCAGGTGGAAATATGGGTCACAGAGAAAAAATACAGCTGATGAAAAGGCGAGGAATGGCAGGGAGCATATTTTAGAGAGCACGCTCAGGAGGGGTGGTACCTGAGCCACGCAGCTCTGTTGGCTACTCCGACTGTGTACGGAGCTCAGGGAGTATCTCTCCACCCGTGCAGCCCTTTCTGAGCTCATGGCCTGCATGAGTGCTCTGACTTTTCCTGAGCTTCATCTTTCATTTGGCACTTGGTCTGTGGTTCTCAGTTGTAAACTTCTTGAGATCAGTACTGAGGTGTGCATGTGGGTGAGAATGCCTACGACCCCACAAAGTTCCTCTTAAGATGGTGGCCGAATTAATGAATTCCCTTAATTCTGAGCTTTCCCAAGTTACTGAGTCTGACATAAACAGAAAAACTTTACACAGCACCAGGAGCTAAACCTTACCAGAGGACTTGGTGTTTTGTTTTGTCCCCTCTGAGATATAAACAGTGTCTCCTCCTGGCTGGGGACCAGCCTTAAGGGACACATTGGCGCAAAGCTCCTTCTGAGTTGACAGCTGGGCACTGCTTTCACCTGAAGAGGATGTGAGAGGGAACTGCTCATTCTGTCCCAGGAGTGTTTACTTGACTCTGTTGATGTCGTTTCATGATGAGTAGGTGATCTAAATATTCTAAAAGGTCCTAACATTTATGCCTAATAATGTGGATTCCCCCACATGTCTGAACCTTGATGACCTCCGTTGTGTTGAGATCGGTGTAGGACAAAACTGTACTGGTTAAAGTCACCGCAAAGGAGTTGGGGGGCAAAGCACAAACCCAGTGCTACGGGCTCAAGATTCTTAAATGGAGAATGAAGTTAACCAAATATCATGCTGCAGGAGAGTCACAGGAATCTACCACTCTCACGCTCAGGACCTGAAACCTCCAGAGGCTGGCAGGTAGAATGGGGTTGGGCGAAGGATGAGTCTTCCTGCATGGCCCACACTGCCTTGACGTATGCTTGTTCACACAGCCAGCCTCTTATTCATGCTTGAGAACCACTGGTACCTGCTCTGTTCCTTCCCTGCATGTAAATCTAGGACTTGTAGCTTAAGGCCCACAGGTTATAACCCCTGCCACCCTATTTCCTGCAACCCAGCTCCTCAACAGAGAAGAGGTGTGGCCTGACGACGGAGGTTTGCTTTGAGAACCAATGTCCCATGGGAGAGATTTTAAAAACATTGTTGATATAACTGGGCTTTGTAGCACTGGAGAGGCAGAGGCAGGAGGATCGAAAGTTTAAGGTCATCCTTGATTATACAGTGAGTATGTAGGCCAGCCTGAGGTACATGAGATCTTGTCAAAATAAAGAAACAAAACCAACCTAAAAGCAGAACCCAGCTGCTGGACTATCCCACGAGATTCTTACTGTGTTGATAGTGGGGCTTGATCATGAGTATTCTTAAACTGCTAGATGTCAATGATGGACAGCTAGAATTGAGGCCCAGCAGTTTAGGGTAAAGGGAACTTTGCAGAGTAATTTTTAAATGACTATAATAGTCTTTCAGCCCAAGTTTCTCCTGTACCTGGGACTCGTATCGGAGTCAATGGGACAAGGCCCAGAGAGTTGGGTCCCAAGCCCAGGGGAAGGATTTCTGATTCAGTATGTCTTAAGTTTGTTATTTTCATCAAGCCTTTGGAGGCTGTCCTGCTGGTACCTCAGGGATACAGCTTGAGAACCACTGGCATCTGCTATGCTACTTCCCAAAGTTCTGCATCTCCTATCCTGCATGTAAATCTATGACTTGTAGCTTAAAGAAAGGGAGGGAGAGAGATCACTGCTCCCTGTGTAGTATGTTTTCTAGCCCCAAACATGCATGCTCTCTGAACATGAGCTGTGTGGGGAAGAAAGCATATGTCATTCTAGTATGTGTGGAGAGATCGGACAGCAGATAACTACACTGAAAGTACACCTAGTACTGCTGATTCTCAGTCCACACACTGCAGAGGTTGCTGACAGCCCATGGGATGGGACCAATGGAAAGGAATCCACACTTCACCATGTAGTCTAGCTGCAAATCCACAAGTGGCTGTATATATTAAGAGATTAAACAGATGGAGAAGTACAAAAAAGTCAAGCGAATCTCCTCTGCTAGTAAACAATCTGGGCCCTAGAAGCCCATGATAATGAGGGCATTTGCTAACAAAGGTAACAAGTGGAGATTTAAAGAACAAAACAACAGCAGCACCAAAAGATATCTAACTTTGTTCATCAAAAGAACCATAGATGCCACCTGGCTGTGCTTCGTTGTTAGGGAGGGCCTCAAGGAGGGAAAGGAGTCTTGCCCCCACCAGGCATGTTAGACATCTTTGGGAGGGTCTGATACACAGATTGGGGTATTCTGTTTTTTTGGGTCTTATTCCTGGAATCTTGAAGAACCAACTGTCCCGTGTCTTAGGAATCAAAGCTGCTCATAGATACTTGCCTAGCACAGGATACCATTTTCATTTTACATATAAACATACAGTGACTGGGCATAGTCACAGTGCAGTCAACTTCCTATAAACAGCTACTTAGAAATTGAAATCAATTAGCTTTGTTTTAGTTTTGAGACAGAATCTTAGACTTGTCTCAAACTCACAACCCTATTTCCACTTCCCAAGTTCTGGGTTGGCAGGCATGCACAGCCATGCCCGTCAGGCATCAGTACTGATGCCTGCTGTCTGAGAAAAACTCATAACATTTAACTGTCAAAGCACGCTTGTGACCGTCTGCACTGCAGGTGTGGCACTGACAGTCTTCGAACGACCAGTAGATGCACTTGACTTTACTAATGCCAGCTAATGCATCTGGCAGATTATGTACATATGAAATCCATATTTCATAATAAATCACCCTCATTTTATTGTTCCTTTACATTACAGTTGAGGGTTATATTGATTTTTGAAATCAATAACCTACCTACTTTCAAGGTAGGTTCATGCTGTATTTTTTCCCCCTCTAGGTTTTAAATCACAAATTTCAAATATCCACATATTAAAAGAATTGTTTTCTGAAAACCCAGAATATCCATATGTGCTCACCACTGCTGTCTATTCTTAGTTTCTACTCGTGGCTTTCCTTACTGAAATATGGTTTTGGGTCTGAGGAACTTGGCTTTAGCCAACAGCATGGATGCTTGTCAGGGTATAGTCTTTTAGATACAAATCACAAACTGTGCATCAACTCTTGTTTGTTTGTTTGTTTGTGTCTCAGGGAACAAAGTTTGGGGCATTTGTTTTTGCAGTGCTCCTCTCTCTTACAGTGTCTGTTCTCTGTTAGACTGTGTTAAAATACCAGGGTTCCAGGTATCAATTTACCTTTCATGATCTAGCCCCACCTGCATTTCCACCAATCTCCATCCCGATCCTTGATATAGTTGACAGCATTGGTGTGTGTGTGTGTGTGTGTGTGTGTGCTGTGAATCCTTTTGTAGTATCCTTTCCAGCCCTCCCTGTTAAAATGCAAGTTAAAACAAAAAACAAAACAACAAACAAACAAACAAACAAAAAACCAGCCGGGCAGTGGTATGCACGCCTTTAATCCCAGCACTTGGGAGGCAGAGGCAGGCAGATTTCTGAGTTCGAGACCAGCCTGGTCTACCGAGTGAGTTCCAGGACAGCCAGGGCTACACAGAGAAACCCTGTCTCGAAAAACAAAACAAAACAAAACAAAACAAAACAAAACAAAAAGTGCAAGCTATTTCTCAAAAGGGTTGGGACTATAGTTGAGTGAAGGGGGTGCTAGTTTAGCACAAGAAAGCCCCTTGGCTCAAGTCCCAGCACCACAAATCATTCCTCAGGACATTATTCAATTACTGTGTCCTCACCTCTGCCATGTCTCTGCAAAGCCTCTAATTGGCAGTGATGCCTTTGTGTGTGGAGCACACTTTGCCCATAGCCTATCATGGCATGTTTCTGGGCTGACCTCAAGCCATTTCTGTGTGCATGTCTTTCTTCTAGACTGGACCAGAAGGTCCCTGAAGGGTAAATGTCAGTCATCTTCCATCCCTTGTGCTTAGTGCCATCCCTCCATACAGTGAGCCTCAATCAACACTTCTGCATTTGACTGATGGTTTAAAATAGAGGCAAAAGTAATAGAAGATGACCACAGAGTCTGATTCATGTCTTTTCAAAAGGCCAGGCTTGTTTAAACCCATAGCAGGTACTATCCATCAAAAAAATGTTCCACTCACCAGTTCTGACTTAGAGAAATGTAGAAGCTATCAAAGAGAATTGATCAGTTTATGAAATATCTGTGGCCCTGTTCGCCTATGAGAACAAAACACAATCAATACCATTATTAGAAAGAAGCAAAGGATTATAAAACAGATATATAGGTTTGGGATTAAAATATTTTCCGAGGATATTCTTGACACATCAACCTTCCAAGAGTGAGGGGCCTTTTGTAATTCATCATCAGAACCCCCTTTGCATATTTTGACGTTGTGGCACATCACACGTATTCCATTTTGTTCTGGATGGAGTGATGTGTACAGAGGAGCCACATTTTATTAGTTTATATTGAGTAGTACAGAGAAAAACTGTTTTGCCCTGTCCTGGGTTTTGCAGTAAAAGCATTTAATAGGTCCAGAGAAATTATACTTGTGCGCAGACCAGAACCATTTGCAATGTGATGACCACACAAAGTGCAGCTGGGCACACTCAGGGCTGCAGAGCCTGTCTCCAGGTCAGGGCCCTCTGTGAACACAGTCGGGCTTCATCGGCATCGATATTCAGCCTCTCAGAGCACCAATGCTAGCATCTGCTGGGAATTCAAAAGGACGGGGGAAGTGGATTTTGTTTCCCACAAGAGGAGTGCTTTCGTGCAAATGAAAAGCTTCTTTCATTTTTCTCATAAGTCAGAGGAAGATGGGTTGATGAGATGTTTGTGGACCAATAAACTATCGGAAGAGACATTATTTTCAGGAGCCCTCCTTCACTAGGGAGGTCTGCAGATTTAGCAGAAGAACCCAAACACTAATGCTTCTTCCTCATCCCAGAACACAAAGAGAATAAGATTTTGTCAGCCAATAGGAAATGTAGCCCAAGTGACAGTTCAGTTAGCAGATGCACACTGAAGCATCAAAGAGCCCGATGTCTCAAATTGCCTGTAAATTAAATTTTGCTAAAAAAAAGGGGGGGAGGGGACTCAAATGTTTCTTTTGTACTAGGCCATGCCAGAAAATGTGGGCTATGATAGGCATCCACCCATGCTTATTTTCTAGATTAAATAGAAATTAGAAAAATATGGATGTAGAACTTACTGCCAACAAACCACCCACTCATTAAAATGTCTTTCTTCTCTAGAAATCTAGAGTTTTGCCCTTGCTGTTGTTGAAGACTATTTGAGCATCCTCCATGTAAAGGGTGACATGGTGCTCACAAGCCTTCTTGAAGACTTTGTGTGATTTCAAGAAGAGTCTGTTCTTGGCAATGACATTGTATCTTCCCATTTGAAACAATAAAGCTTTATTTTTGACTTTTAAGTCCCTATTTCTTTTATTTTCTGAAGTAAACTCACTTCCAAACTTTTTTTTTTTTTTTTTTTTTTGACTTGGAGATGGGAAGCTCACGTTGCTCCTGCTGCTGCAAACTCCTGGGCTCAAGTGATAGCCTCCTGTGCCCTCCTTCCTGACACCCGGGCCTACTGCACCCCAAGGGCTCTGTTATTTTGTATATTCGCCCATGTTTCCTCTTCCTTGCAAGAAGATGGAGGACAAAGCAAGACCCTTTCTCAAGGAGCAGAAGCCACACAGTACAGGCGGGTTGCTGGCATGGCAGCTGCTGTAAAGGACAGCAACCACTGCGTGCGTGAGAGCGGCTGCTTCTCCTCGGACTGGGAAAGCCAGGGCTTCGCCTGTTAGACTCTGTAAACGCGTGAAATGTACTTACATTTTGGAAATCATTAACTTCGATTGCTTCTTCTGCTCCACTTCCCATGGTAAAGGTCTCCAAGTTGTTTGCAGCGTCTATTTTCATCGACCCATCTTGTAGTCTCCCATTGATACTCATGGTGTAGTGAACGTTGTAAATCTGGAGGGGAACAGAAGAGTCTTTGGTGCACTTTCTTTCAGCAATTTGGGGGCTTATCTTTAGATCCACGGTATGTGAGGTGGGTTCCATCTTTTTCATAGATACACGAAAACAGCATTAATAGTAATACCTCTGCATTTGAGGGCTCTATCCATACGCCAGTCAGTTAATACAGGGATTGCCATTGTTTTAAAATACTTTCTAAGTCAAATCTTCAGTAGTGTTTGTTAGCTACTTAGAGAGCTCAAGACTTGGATCTTGGCTACACATCAGAAGTAACTGAATAGATGCTCTAGGTGCTGTATCTGGACCAATTAAACCAAAGCCTGAGAAGCTGGGGATTGAGCGTCAGTGTTTGGTTTTCTAAAGTTTAATTCTATTTGTAGCTGACTGAGAACCACCCACAGATAGATGGAAAGGCATTTGGCTGAAACCGTGGCATCTTTGCTTGAAGACCGATTTTTGAAATTCACCAGTCAAGGTTAGATCTGTGGTTTAGCCTACGGTAAAGATCACAGACAGGGCTGGGATCTGTCTTACAACAGCACTTGGGAGGCAGAGGCAGGCAGATCTCTGTGAGTTCAAGGCCAGCCTGGTCTACATAGCAAACTCCAGGATAGCAAGGGTTACATAGAGAAAATATTTCTCCAAAAAAAAAAAAAAGTAAACAAATAAGCCAAACCAAACTAAAAAAAGCAACAAAGACCAAAAAGCCCCAATTTATCACTAAATTAAATTATCCAAAGGCTTTCTTTGTTTGGATAGCTTATCACTACAATAGCTTAAAAATAATTCACACGCTGTTCCTGTCCTGCTAGATTTTCTGTATGTGGTGGGACTGGAGGTTTCTCTTCTTTCCTTCTTTTTAGGACTTGAGGTAGCTGTCTGTCTTCATTAATCGCCCATTATCTAGTTGTAGTCTGCTTAACATAGAAAGTTCATGTGTGGTCACACACAAGTACACACGTGTAAATCTTCAAAGAGGAAAGGTTGAGAACTGGTGGCAAAGTTTCTACCTCATGCCAGTTCAGCCACTCAGCACTGCAAAGAGCTGTGATTTTATTCAAGTCTGATTTTCCTCTCTCATTATGAAGACTGACTACTACTGCTAGATAAACACTAGAAAACGTAGCCGTCGTTACAGGATCATTACTTGGAGAAAGCTCATTAGTACTAGACACACAGAGCACTATTTTATCATCAGAGAATGGCTGTCACTCCTACCCTTCCTCCCAGGCAGCCGGCTTCGTTTAGTAAGAGAAGAAATATTGGCACCACTCCATCATGTCCATCCCTGCCCTCCTGCCTCATTCCAGGAACCAAGCCGTTCCTAAGCCGCCCTGACCGCGGGGCCACCCCGTAGGATTTAGCCTTAGCAGAGGTGGAGCAGAGCCCAGAAGCCTGTTCCACTTTCTCCCTTAGAAGCAGATCAGTTATAGAAGCCTGGAGTTTTGTTTTTTTGGTTTTGGCTAAACCAGGCCTTTCTGCACGACAGCGGAGAATGCAGGCTCTGTTCTGCCCTGGGAGCTCAGAGCAGCCTTTGTACACGTGGGTTAGCCATGACTATTAGAGGAACCTAATAGTCTTAATAGTGAGTTTCTTACTGGCACGGTTGTCCTCCACTCAGATGGCTGCAAACCAAGGCAGTGCAACATTTAAGAATTTAACCATTTAGAAATTCTTTCTGGCCAGTTCCTCCTTAACTCCCTACCCGATACATATCATAGTTCATCACACTATGTTATGTACCAGGCTGGCTTTGATCCTTCCCATCCTAATTCACTTTCCAACAGTTGCAACTTTCTCCTGAGCAGAGGCTCCCTAGCTACAACTTGCATCCTGTGGATACAGAGTTGGCCCGTCTGACACGCTCATGCTGGTGGTTGCAGGAAAAGCCTGTGACCTTTTGGAGTGGTGGGGTAGGAGTAGGGGAAGGTGGGAGGCAGTCTGCAGTTTCCAAACTTCTGGGCCCTGAGCAAGGCAGGAAGCTGCATTGCTGGAGCAATTAGGTTATCTTCTCTAAGCCCAGGGAACTGTCGGCGCCTAAGGCTATATTTCTTGCCAAGTACAATGAAGTTTATTATTTGCCAAAATTCTGCTCAATATGGTGCCTTTTACAGCCAAGGATATTTGCTAATGAGTTTTTAATAAGGCCTCGGTTCTATAAGATTAATTACATAATGTTTGGGAAAATGTCTAGAAAAATTAATCTAAGAAAAAGGCTGCAAGCAATGGTCCCTCCTTCACTGAACGGGTAGAGTTGTCAGTTGTCTGACACTGATGGGAATTTCCCATATCTCAACGCCTTGTTCCATTTACAATAATGTGGATGAAAAATGGCCTCAATATTTGAGCTCCATCAGCGATTCCCTCATTATTAGTGCCCTGTGCTTGGTAACCCTCCAGTTAAATTTGAGAAGACCTGTCCTTGGGGACTGAGCCATATGAAAGGGAGAGGAGAGAACTTCACAGCTGGCTCTCCTTTGTAAGCTAAGGCAGAGAGCCTGGGCATGAAACTCTCTAGAGAATGGGGAGTCCATTAGCTTGATGATTGTTCTTGTGTGATAGATACTTACCTTTTTTTGACTACGCTGTGTTTGGGTGATTTAGAGTTATATTCAAAGACAGCAGGTCCATGCATCCTGTGCATAGCATAGACAGCGCCAAATGCACTCTACTTCAAATTTTGTGATTTGTTTGCCAGACTTAAATAATATGGAATAGCATTAGACAAAATTTTTTTTCCAGAAAAAAAAAAATGCCATGATTTTCTTCATTCTCCTGTCTGTGTAGGAAATAGCGATAACTTTGATTGTTAGCAATAAAATGTGATTTGCTATTCCTTCATATTCTTAGAATTTAGTAGTGCTATCTTAAACCAAACATTTTTTTTAAAAGATTTTTATTTATTTATTTTGTAAATATGACTAGTACACTGTAGCTGTCTTCAGACACACCAGAAGAGGGCATCAGATCCCATTGCAGATAGTTGTGAGCCACCATGTGGTTGCTGGGAATTGAATTCAGGACATCTGGAAGAGTAGTCAGTGCTCTTAACCTCTGAGCCATCTCTCCAGCTCCTAAACCAAACATCTTGCAGGAAAATGAAAGATATGAGGATGATGGCTCTTCTTCTTCAGGGTGATGGCTCATTCTAAGAGGCTTGTCAGCTAGCCATGTTTGTCTTTAATTAAATGTCAAGTGGCCAAATGCTTTCATGGCCAAAATATTAAAAAAAAAAAAACCTTAAAAAGCAAAGTTATTTTTTGTCTTCAAATTACTTCCATCATGGAGATTTTGCTATCTAAAAGATAGTATTTACATTCTAACACCATCAAATTTCCCATAGGGTGACAATCTCAGCCCTGCTACTAATGGAGACGTAGACATTAAAATCATTCTCATGTTCACATTCTATGCTTTCATATACAAGCATCCGGACCAGTGTCTATATTTAAAATACAAATACATTAAGGCACTTTTCAAATCCACACAAAATCCAGCGCAATTCCGATCTTACAAATTGATGCTTGTAAATTTGATATCGTCTCTAAAACAGACTCAGGGCTAAATGGCAGGCTTATCTACATTAGGCATTTGAGTTAAAAATACAAATTATGCAGTGACTGCAGAAGATGTGATGTGTAAAATGGTTGAATTGCTTTCAGCACCATTTTCTCTAAGTACTGGAATTCGTTCACGCTTTGAATTTCATGGTGGGAGAGGGGGAAAAGAGGCAGTCAGCGCCATCCTTGGAGTACAGTGATTAAGAAAGAGCCCTTTGTGTGCACCCTGGGGATGGAATCCTTTCCCATTAGCTGAAATAAGCTTATACCCGGCGTGGCAATGGTCATCAAGATAAAATGCCGCCTTTTCCATAGGTGGACACACTCAGGTGCTTAGCGAGCACACTGGAACTCTGCCGAGTTCAGACAGAAGCAGTTTTTATACTCCTTGAGAGAGTCTATCCAGCCTTAATCTCACTGAGCAGATAAAGGGAGGAGAGTAGTTAGTAAGACATTTGCCATTAAATCACAGGTGACCACACTGATTCTTAAAAGAGATTTGTTACCTCTAAGGAAGTCTGACTTTTTGTTTTAACACAGAATAGGGAGAATGAATAAATAGGTCACAAACAGGAGAACTTTCTTGATAACGATTTTCCCTCAGCTGTAGGTCTGAATATTCTTTCTACCCTTTGTCCTTTTTAAATGTATAGCTTTCCTCAGCTGGGACAGGCATTAAGGATCATTTACTTTCATCCTTTCTTTCTGGATAAGAAGTTCAGAGAGGCCACGTGTCCTATCCACCTGCCCTCCTCACAACTGCCTGGTAGCTGCATTTAGGCTGTGATGGCAGAAAATGATTTTCCCCACAGTGTCCAGGGCGTTCTCGAACAGTCTTCGTTTCTGTTTTCGTCCTAAGAACCCCGAGCTTGCCTATCCTGTATCCTATACCCACTTTGGGCTAGACCCACAAAGGGAAGTGTCCCAAGAGAACCAAGGGGACCAAAGGGAGCAGCAGGCTATGCCCACTGGCCAACCAGCGCTCTGGCTCCACCTAGGGGTTCGGCCACCCTGCGCACCTGGCGGTCCTTGCATCCCAACTGGAGTCACTCGTTAAACTTACGTGATTGTCACTTCCCTTCCAGAAGTAGAAGGCCCCGATGGCCCCGAAGAGCAGCAGCACCGCGCCAGAAATGAGAACCACAGCTCCCACCTTGAGCAGCCGTGTAGGGCTCCCGGAGGGCTTCACGGTCACGGTGGCGTATGCCTGCGGGGCAGGATATGGACTGGTTGCTGCGCCACCCACACTTGCGATCCCCGCGTTGTGTCCCGGGGAAACGGCGAGAACTGGATTAGGAAGCCTTGGCCTCAAGCACACTCAGATGCCACCTCCCGAGGGTCCCTTGTCCTCAGGCAAGGAAGTAGCATAGCAGACTCTTCCCTAGGCAGGTCCCCTAGCCCCTCAGTCCTTCACTCTGTCCCTGCCACTGGGCACTCTCATTAGATTCGCTCATCACCACACATCCAACGGCACAAATCCCTGATCCCAGAAGTGGATCTGGCACCCACAAGCAGCCCGGGTGCATCTAGACTCACTCCACCCCAGACCCGGGGACCCAGGAGGTACTACTCACCGGGGGACTGCAAAACTCAATGTCCTCAGGCCCTACCATGGTGATAGGAACTTTGTCCGAGCTCTCTGTCATGGCTGAAGATGGAGAAGTAAGATGCTCGAAGGCCCTATCTCGCTGTCCTAACTGTCCCAACTGTCCTGTTGTCCCTACAATGAATGCCCCGCACAGCAGCAGCAGCAGTAGCAGCAGCAGCAGCAGCAGCAGCAGTAGCGTACTGCTCTGACCAGCCCTTCTGTCCCCACCCCTTCCAGCACCTCACCTCACCTCTCCCCTCCCTTTTCCCTCCACCCTGGAGCAGTACTCTGTTTATCCTGCATTCTCAGAAGTGCCCTCCCCTCACTCTCCAAAGCCCCCAACTAACATCCAGATAGGTTTGAGTGTGTAAGGGTTGTTGAGTCTTGGAACCCACCCGCACCGCCAGTTACTAGCTTGCCAGGATTTCTTAGAGATGAGAGGGCTCTGCTATGACCCTGGCTGGAGGCTATTTCTTGAAGGTGCTGGTGGAAGGGGATTGAGAGGGGGGTGTGATGGGAGATAGGGGGCCCGATCTGAAGTGCCTATGTTAAAACACCTTTCCACTAGGGTTTCCGCTGGAGGTGGAAACTGCTGGACTCTTCCGGAACTAGAGCATGGAGCAGAAACTTGGAGACGGCCTTTTGCCATTGGATTCTCTAAGGGAGGGGTTTAATTGCTGCAACAGTGAAGTCAAAGCAGAAGGGGCCTGAAGCAGAGGAAATGGGGAGCCTGGAATGAAAGAAAATGCCTATAGTTAAGTCCACAACAAAATGGTGGGAAACGCTTCTCCCAAACACCGATTGGATACCGCCAAAGGAACAAATAAAAGGTGGTTATGGACCATTTGCATATATGTAAGTAAATAGCTCCATTAAGTGAGTAGAGAAGATATTTTGCTTTTTTGCTGTTGACAATCTGATGTAGCTCAGGATGGCCCAGAACTCCATATGCTGAGGATGACCTTAAACTTTGAATTCTCCTCCCACCATCTCTGGAGTGCTGGGATCACAGGCACTGACCAGTGCTCCTGGTTTTGTGTGGTCCTGGGCATGCTTTCCTTTGAGACATGTCCCCATCCCCACTTTTTTTCTCCTCACCTTTGAAGAATGTGTCTTTTATCGTGGTACCTCACTTGGAGCCAGAGTTCCTCAGTTCACACTGGGAGGTTTAGTTGTTTCAGAGCTCTCTGCTGAGAGTGATGAGGACTGGGGCTTGGGAGGACATGGAGTCTCCTGAGCAGAGGGACCGTGGCTGTGTAAGACTACAGCAGGGGAGTGTTTAAGGATCAAGAAAGACATGGAGATGTGGCTCTTATGATGGGAGCTCAGCTGTGGGGCTGCCAGGGAAGGGAGGAATGGAAGACACTGCCACAGTCACGACAGAGCTGGCAGCACCTGCTGAGTCTTGGGAGATGGTTTCAGACCTACTAGGACTGAAACCCAGGAGTTGCAGAAGCCCAGTGGGGGAGAGATGTTGAGAGGGGCAATGTTTAGACTGTTACACTTGATGGCAAAAAGAGTCTAGTGATGAGTCTAAGCCACTTTGCCTGCACACCCTCCGGATGTGTGTAAAACACCTGTCTGCACATCCCACTAATGTCACCGGGGAAGGGGCCAGTGTGATCCAGCTGGGCTTCTCCTGGCCTCTGCTGAACAAGGATGAGCAGATAGCCTTTCCCCAGGACACTGTCCCAGGAATTTCAGGGAAACTAAAGAGCCCCAACAGAGAAGCAGGAGGTGAGTCTTAATACAGACCTCAGATAGTTGAAAGAGATTGTTCAGCAGAGTCAAACGTTGAAAAGCATGAGGATTATGAGGGGCTTTGGATTTTTGCCATCAGGAGGCAGGGGAAACCTACAGTACAGCATTTGTCTCATTGGGCATATAACATGTATCACAAAAGGTTACACAGCGGCTAAACATAGGTACCACTAGCATCAGACACGGGAATTAATTTTTATAATTGAGGGTGGTTCTAGGATCTGTAAAAGACCATCTCCAACCACGCAAAGATAGGAACAGATGACTTACAGAGGGAGAAACACAAAAGGCTGAAACATAAGAAGCACTTGAGTACATCCTTTAAGCCAAGGGCAGAGCCACAGTGTGCTTTGAGTGCTACCCACATGCATTTGAATGCAGGGCTGACCATTTGGGCAAGGACAACCTATTAGGGGCTTGTCCACGAAGAAAACCGAGTCTCCCTCCACTCCCCGCAGACACCAAAAGCTTAAGCTTTTCAACTAGAGGAAGCGCCTGAGACCCTCCCCATCCAGGGTGGAAGGTTAACTGGCGTAGTCTTGTGCAAGTAACATCCCTGTCATGTCTAGAAGACACCATTTTACAGCAGTCCTCCCCAGCCTCTGGCTTGTACAGTCTTCCCACCTCTTCTTCCGAGATGCTCTCTGAACCAGTGTATAGGACTTGCACTACCATGTGGGATCTGGGGATGTGCTCCCAACTGTCATATTCTCTGCACGTTGACTCCTTATGGTTCTCTGTAACTAGCCTCTTTCTGCTGCCAAAAGAACTTTCTTGATGAGGGCTGAGAGCCACACTTATCTATGGATAAGGTAAGCATTTAGAAGACAGTTGGATATCATATCAGTTTAGCAAAATGGAATCAAGGGTCTGTGACCTTTCTAGCCACAGGTTCTAGGATACGCACACACATGCATATAAAATTATAGAGCAAGAGGACATGAATTTGAGAGGGAATGTGAGGGTACAGGAGGAGTTTGAAGGGGCAGAGAGGAGGACTGCTATAAAATGTGTATGGAGTTTAAAAATTTAAAGGTATATTTTTCACCTTTCAAACTAGCAAAAATAAAAACAGTTGTCTAAAAAAATCTTTTGCATAGTCTGAGGGGAAACAAGGCCTTCTTCTGTCTTGCTGTGGGTTAGATGAGACGCACGACTTCTGTGGAGAACAATTTGATTTCAAAATGTAAGATGCAATTTCGTTCTGTGGATTTTATTCTGCAAAAGCGCTCACCAGGCAGGATGCCCACTGCCGCATGTTTGTTAGAACAAAAGGCAGAAAGGTCCTTAGTGTCCAGAGAGAATTGATGGCATAACCTCACAGTGGGACCTTGGCAGCTACGTAGAGGAATGAGGTAGCTTTGGATACATTGACATAGGACTATCTTTGAAATAGTTTAAGTGGAAACCCCCACCCCCACCCCAGCATAGAAAAGTATAGAGATGATTCAGTATAAAAATTACGGAAAGTATATATGTATATGATCTACAGAGATTAGAGAAGGCGTTGGATTTGCTGGGCTGCTCTGGGATGGTCGTGGGTCCTGGGAGCCTGGCAAAAGGGCAGCGGTTCACTGTACATCTTTTGTAATGCTTTAAATTCTGAATTGGAAGCACGTATTAGCTATTCAAGAAATGAGCGGGGGGGGGGGGGGAAGCCGGGCAGTGGTGGCACACGCCTTTAATCCCAGCACTTGGGAGGCAGAGACAGGCGGATTTCTGAGTTCGAGGCCAGCCTGGTCTACAGAGTGAGTTCCAGGACAGCCAGGGCTACACAGAAAAACCCTGTCTCGAAAAACCAAAAAAAAAAAAAAAAAAAAGAAATGAGCGAATAAAATAATAAATAACAGTGAGTGGGTGGGAGGAGAGGAAGACTGAAAATGGAGCAATTCCCTTAAGAACTCCAGCGTGGGGTGGGAGAAGAGGAGGTCAGGAGTGTTGGTGAAGGGAGTCAGGGGACATAGGACCAGGAGTTCAAAGTCAATCCTCGGCTACCCAGTGAATGCAAGGCTAGCCTGGGCTATAATTAGACTCTGATGATGATAATAATAATAATAGTAATAATAGTAATTATAATAATATGGGAGAATAGAATTGGACCCATAGCAAACAAAAAGGGGAACTTTGAGAGTAGAGAGAGTAGAGAGAGCAATGGTGATCAGATGCATTGGAGACACATTGACATTGAGGAGAGGGTGAAGATTTGTTTGCTACACTCGTATAGCCTGAGCTCATACCCACAGAGAGCAACTGCTGGGGCGAGAAGGCTGGGTGGGAACTGTAGATTGCCTTTTCTGAGCTTATGCTGTTAACATGGCATATTTGGACACTTTAAGGTCGAGCGTGTATTTGTAGAATACGATTCATGAATGACAGTATAGAAGACAACATGGAAGTAAGCCTGGGCTCACAGAGAACTGGGCCAGGCAACTACCTGCTCCATGGACTTTCCATCATTGCCACCTGGCTAGTGTGCTCGGCGCAGGCTCGGGTGTTAGAATCCAACTCTGCCTTCAGCTTGGGTGCTGTGATTGGAATGGGGCCATGTCACTAGCAAGGTCATGTGGCTCCCAATTGCAAGAAAATATCAAATATCAAATATCAGGAAAGGTGCTCACTGAGAAGTTAGTAACAAAAGGAGGCCATTGCATTGGGCTAAGCAGTGTGTCCAGCAGACTCTAAGATCCTGTACTATCTAATCTGCACTGGGGGAGGAATTGAGTAGCAACTAAGGCAGCAGCGTTGATGCTGAGAACTGGTGGGAGATGGGAGCATAGAAACTGCGTAGTCTGAGACTGTGATGTTGCTGAAGAGTTTGATATTTGCAAGAAAACCTGGTTTGTCGGCAATGAAGAAAGGACATCCATAAATGAGGTTGAAGAGCGAGGAGTGACCTCAGCTGATAGGTTCTACTAGATCAGGTTAAGAGATGGCTGACTGGTGAAGAGTACTTGATGTACAAATATTGAGGACCCACGTAAAGTCAAGTATGGTCACAGGCATGCCTCTAACCTCAGCACTGAGGGAGGCAGACAGAAGTGGGACTGGCCGGCTGACAGTCTAGCTGTAAACCATAGCTCCAGGTTCAGGAAGAGAACCTTCCTCAAAGGAACAAGGTTGAGAACGACAGAGGAAGACATTCTTCCTCTGGCTTCTACATATGGTGCATATGTACCATTCAGAGATACACCTTACACATATGTATGCACAAAAATATAATAAATACATACATAAATAAATAAGGCTTTTAAAAAAAGGATCCCCCCATCCACTCCTATTTGTGGCTGGTTTGTTTGTTTGCTTGTTTTTGTTTTCTTCTCACTATTCCTTAACTATTCTTCTCACTATCAATTGTAAAAGTATTGGCATTTCTATGCCTGCCCTTGCTCTGAGTAATACACAAGGATTTTTAAGTTTATTAAGCTCTTCAGGTACTATAGCTTGGCAGAAACTCAGCTATTCTAACCTGACAACACTGGCCTGGCCTGCTTCCCAACCACACGGTCCGGTCCTTGCCATGTTAATCTTGCCTGGTACCTCCTTCTTTATCAATGGCCACTCCCCCGATCCCTACACCCCCCCCCCCCTTTCTCTCTCTCTCTTGCCTGGAGTCCCACCCCTTTCCTCTCCTGCCCAGCTATTGGCTGTTCAGCTCTTTATTTGACCAATCAGAAGGTAATGGAGAACAATGTTTTACAAAATACTGAGTCTGGAGATGCTTCCTAATAATGACAATACCAAAGTCCAACTGTCCCCGGATCTCTGAGTACAGAAATCAGCATTTGAATACAAAGTACACAAAACTATCCGCCAATAATTCATTCACTGTGAGCCAGTGAGATGCTCAGCTGGTTAATCACTTGTAGTGCAACCCAGAAACCTGAGTTCAACCCCAAGAGCTCATGTAAGAGTGGAAGGTGAGAACTGCCCTCCAAGAGTTGTCCCCTAACCCCCACATGCAAGCCATGTCACTCAGGTGCCACTACTCAAAGTACAACATTCATCAACCACATACAATAATAAATACAAAATTAAAATGTTGAGTTTCTTCTCTTAGCATTGGGAAGCCATTTAGGGGTTCAAGACAGTGGACTAGCACACTCAAGATTGTATTAAAGAGAAAAACTCTACTCCCAAAGGGGAAGGTTTTTAGGAAGTTCGCGCAAGTGGTCCAGGTGCAAGATGGGATGGTGGTTAAATCCAACTGTAAGTGATGAGGGTGGGGTGGAATGATTACAGTTTAGAACAGCACTGGAGGTCCAAAGAGCAACTTTGGAGATTGAGGTGAGGGAGAAAGAAGTCATGACAAGCTACTCCCCCAACACCAAGCATAAACAGCTGGGTAGAGGGAGGGAACACTGGCTCCATTATGGAGATGCTGCATCAAAGAGCCATGAAGATTTAGGTGGTGGTATGACACCTGGTGGTGTCAATAAAGAAGCCGAGAAGTGCATCTGCTGCCATGAGAGGTTGGGGATTGGTGGGGCGTGGTGAAGTATGGGAGAAGCTGGTAACTATTACATGAAGAGCACAGTCTGGAATTCACAAGAATAGTGACTGGGATTAGAGACCATGAGTATGTATCAGTACTGAGCGAACGGCAGACACTGGGTGGGTGGCACGAGGGGCATCTGAATATTAAAGGGAGTATTGCTAAGGCCAGAATGTCAGAGTCTGGGTGTTTCTAGGACATAAGGGAGGAGAGGAATCTGTGAACTGAGTAGAGCCTAATAAATTAGACTAGGTAGGAACGGCATTGTGATGGTGGCCTGATGGAGCGGAGGAAGCAAAAATACAAAGACTATAATCATAGAAAAACTTTCCAGGCAACATGTATTACCAAAACAATACAGTGGCATCACTGTACTAGGTATAACCAACTGTTGTCTAATCGGAGGCACTGGGGGAAATTAATGTCTGGCGCTGTAAACTTGGTCAAAAATTCACGGCTGTGGAAGTCATAGGCCCTGGTCAGGAGACCTACTACTGTTGTCTTGCTAAATAGGCATGTTGTCTAACTGCCTTCTAAACCTTTATGTTTATCCATAGATTAGTGCTCATCTCAATCCTAGTCTTTGGTTGGTTGGTTGTTTCTATGTTTGTTTGGTCTTTGGTTTTTGACTTTTCCAAAGTGACTGTCCTGGAACTCACTCTGTAGACCAGACTGGCCTGGAACTCAGAGATCTACCTACCTCTGCCTCCTATGTACTGGGATTAAAGGCAGGCACCACCACATCTGGCTTAGAAGCATCTTTTTTACAGTGGGCAATACTCATTGCAGACTTGTAACTGATCTCAGAGACTCATAAAAATGCTGAGAATAAGTGACTATTGAGTGATTAGCTGAATGGAGACACAGTGAACGCCACACACAAGTGACTGGAAGAATGTAAGAGCCAGAGGCTGGGGAGTGGCTGTGCGCGGTGCTGCCTCCTGGACATGACAGCTGTACTCATGAGCTCACAGCTGCTGTGCTTACCGACACAAGATCAATCTGGCATAGCATCCCAGCATAGATGGGCGGGTCTTTTGAGGCTCCACCCCAGAGGATGAGCTATTGGCAATTTATGACTGATCCTGCCCCCTTTGTGCCAAGTGTAGAGATTACACCACGCCCCGTCTGAGTGTCTGAGGAGCACTGGGGATTGAGCCTGGGGCATTATGCATATTAAGTAAGCACTCTATTAACTGAGCTACATCCCCATCCCACTTCTAGAATTTTCTGATGGTGACACTGACATCTACAACCTTTGGGGACTTGGAAGGCACTGATGTAGGGGCTGTCATAGACAATTAACTTCTTGTGCTTTTTCCAGACTTTCCCTTCCCTATTCTGGTTTGCTGCCTCATGGGTTCTATTTGCTTTCTCTTTCCCACTTCCTGCAGCCCAGGTAGTTTGGAGTTAGCACAGAGAGACCATTTTCACATTGGTAACATTAAAAAAACAAAACAAAACAAAACTGTGTTGATGGTACATATACCTCAAAAAACCAAAATAAAATACTGAGCTCCAAAGAGAAATACTAGGGATTTGTTTATTATCTTTCTTTTGGAATCATCAAAGCAGGACTTCTTCCCTTTAGCTCAGTTAACTCAGAGTCTTTTTAAATGTATATGGACCAGCTTGGAGAGGTGGATTTCAAGTTAGCTTTAGCCACCACCCCTCCAAGCTGCTTTATTCTCTTCATCTAAATGTCAGGGTGTACTAAAGTGTGTAGGCCGTACTGATGGGAGACCGGGGAAATAGCTGGGATGGATTTCTCCTTGAGGTGACTTTTGGCTTGTGGCCTTCATAGCACACATTTTTTTCTCTCAAGATCTGAATTCACAGCTGGGTCCAATGGCACAGACCTGCTGAGGCAAGGGCATTGGCTGCAAGTTCAAGGCTCCCCTGGGCAACTTAGCAACTTAGCAAGACCTTATCTCAAAATAAAAAATAAGAAAGGGTCAGAGTGGGCATGGCTTTGTGGTAGAGCACTTGCCTAACAGAGCCATGGGTAAGTCCCAGCACTGCAGACATAACAATTGTCCAGTCAAATGCCTCTCCATGGGGCTTGATGTGACACAGGTTGCTTCTGCTGCTTATCTATCTCTTTGCTGTGGTAACATCAACTTTTCTAAACTACAGCTTACAGGCCCCCATACTTCCGCTTAAGATCCCACCGTGGTTCTCCGTGCTGCGAGTACAAAGGTCACAGGTCAAATCTCAAGTACATCCAAAGCTTGGGTCGTTTCCCTGGCTGTCTCTTCACCAGTTCATACGTTTGCTTCCCTGAATGAGCTGTCATGTGAGCTGGGAACTCAGAATTTTGTCTTATTCACCATTGTTCCTGGGGCAGATGCTTAGTCAATTAACCAACACAGACAAGAGCAGAGCCCAGGCTCTTAAAGGCATGTTCTGAGCTACAGCACAGCCAGCCTCACTGAAAGATGTTTCCTGTTGGCCACCACTGCAGAGTTTTGGGTGGCTTGTCCTCTTACCATTTGAAGTGCTCAAGTGGCCAGTGGCTATTATTTTTAGTATAAAAGTCGGAACTAAGTGTTTAACAGAAGATTTTTGTCTCGCTTACAGACAGAAAAGGAACCTTTGGGATATCTCAGTGACTTACAGGAACAAAGGCATAGAAAATGAAGCATCAAAACAAGCTAGGAAATTCAAGACCTGGGTCAATAGGTCTCACCACTACACAACGATGACCTTGTGTTCTCTTGGGGATTCCGAATCCTTCTTAAATCACCAAGCTCCTAGGGCTGTTCTCAGACCTCTCTGAATCCTTCTCTTGTTTAATATGGTGGAAGAGCACACTAGGCCACTGGCAAATGTTTACTAGTGGCCGAACAGGGACTAAGACAGTTGCCTCCTCTGTGTCACAGGTGATTGCTCCTGGGAGTAGAGACTGAATATTCAGGAGTTCCTCAGTTGCCACCCTTTACAGCAGAACAATCAGCACCTGAGTCTGTTCACTGGGATTTGCCCTGGGTTTCCCCAGAGAACAGCACATCCAATTAATAGTTTATTCAAAACTATTCTAACTTGCATATTTCTTGCCTTGGAATCACCAAGAACAGTGATCCAAGCAGACAATTTGCAAATCCCATCTGCCTGGACCTTTGGGTTTCCTCCCATGTTCACCTGGCTATCTTTTTCAGTCAATTGTGGAAAACTCCTTCTAAGAATAGGAACAGTACAACTAGATAGGAAGCCAACTGAATTCTCCTTGCTCAAAGTAATATAAATGGAAATGGTGAGGAAGGAATATGGGGAGCATTCTGAAGGGTCGATAGGTCGGCCTCCTCTTTATCATTGCTGAATAGCTATTGAGTGTCAAGCCGCAGCGGGCACGGTAAGTGGGTAGGGTCCCCGTGCAGTGAGTTAATCCATATGCAAACAGAATGACCCCAATTGCTTTGCAATAGAGAGCCACATGGCCTGCGCCCTTAAAATATATCATTTGGGCAGCTGCCAGGGGGCTGATTTGTCCCAGCTGGCCAGAAACAGCCCTGAGATCATCAGCGCTTTTGTTAATTGGAGAGAGGGGCAGAGGAACGGAGATATTCCTGGGCACTAAGCATTCATTAGCCACCTGGCATCCCTAAATTATGATCCTGCCATGATTTTCCCAGCGCTTCTCCTGAAATTTTAATATTTGGAATGTATTAATAACTCGGAACATGTCATTTGCTAAATAAGCAATGCCCTTCTGGACTCATTGGAGAAGGGAGCCCAGAGAATAGTTAAACAGCGTGCACAGATATTGGCTACTCAGTGAGGGCAGCCAAGCGGGGGTGACCCTGGAAGTTCTATCCGCAGAGTAAATACAAACAGATGAGATGTGTGAGCAGACCTCTGGGTTAATGCCTCTGGTTTCTACTCATTTATTCTCTTCCTATAGCATCTTAACAAGACCAGTCCCAGGAAGCATGGTGAAATGGAGGGTAACAGACAATATTCTAGTGCATGTACTAGGCATGGCCATTGGGCCTGTGAGATTTGACCACGCCCTTCTTGATTGCACCTTAGCACCCAATGAGGGTGCACACTGTCAAGGGCTTGCTCTGTTGTACTTGCCTTTTGTCCGCTAGCTCCTAGAACGCTTGCACATGTACATGGCAGCTACTTCATAACATATTCGGTGAATGATGGACTCTCCGTTTTGGATGAGGTGTCTAATGTGTGGTGGAATTGGTAGCTTGCTCAGGTTGTATAGAGCGCTCGAGCCAGGATTCCCAAACTCATTTTTTCACCCTCAGGCCTCTTCTTGTCTTGGAGATCAGAGGCCTATAAGCCTTTGATTCAAGTCCTCCCAATTAAGCCTTCTTACATATGGGATGCAGAAGCCCTATCCCGGTGAAGAAGACACCTCTGGAAGGTAATTTAGATGTAGGTAATGTCCGGAGGATAGAGCCCTCATGGCAGTATTTGTAAGAAGAGAGAGACATCTTAGACTTTTCTCTGTCCCCTATGCAAAGACAGAGTTAGCAGATAGCTGCTTGTTAGCCAGGTAGAGAGCCCCCACTAGGAGCCCTGCCACTTTGATGTTGGACTTTCCAGGCAACCAGTCTGGTATTTTGCTACGACCATCCAAGCAGACCAGTACAATCCTACAGGCTCACTCATTAGTACTTACTTAGCTCATAGGATGCTCTTTTAGGGTTGGTTCTGCTTTTTGTTGTTCAGCATCAGCTTGGGATACACAGCTTGATGCTTGCTCTTTCAGCTCCCTCGACTTCCAACACTTTGGTAGGCATCAGAGTTTACCAGAAAAATCTCATGCGTGCTTCCACATGATGCTCGGAGCCAACTTGAAAGGCAATCAGAAGACATTTAATCTTCATCTACTGAGAAGATACTACTGGGAAGTGACCTGCCATGACCACTCACTGAAGACTAGGACTCAGAACCCCAACTTGGGGGTCTTTGATGGGTAACAGAATGCATCTGTACTCAAGAGCAGGTTGCATTGCAATTGGAAGAAGCTGATGGGGAGATGACAACCCAAATGGCTTTGTTGTTTGTTTTAGGCATTTTGCCAGATAAGCACAGAGTGTTTTGGAGAGGGTCCTATACGTAACACCAGGGCAGGATCATTTTTCTGGCCCACCCCCAAGAGCTACCAAAGAAACATAGTTGTCACATCTGCACACTGGATGAGTTAGACGTCACTCTATGGCCTTTTTATGAATGCCACTGTACTTGTAACCCTCGGAGCATCTGACATCTGCAGTGTGTCATCCAGGTTTTCTGAGTTATTGATGTGGTCTCTTAACTGAGCCTTTAAGCTCTGCTCTGCCCAATATCTTCCAGATAACAGATCCAGTAATAAAAATGTCATGTGTCTGAAATCTGAAGAACCTGGTAGACTATTTGCCTAGCATACATGATACTCTCTGTTTGACCCTAAACATTGCATATAGGGGATGGAGAGATGGCTCAGTGGTTAAAAGTGTATGCTGCTCTGGCAGAGGACCTGAGTTTGGTTATCAACACCCTTGTTGGGTGACTTACAAGCCCATGTAACTCCAGTTCCATGAGAGCTGATACCTCTGGCCTGTACAAGCACTTGCACTCATGTGTGTGAGCACACACACAATTGGAAGTAAAACAAATATGAAAAGGGAAGTGACTATGGCAGAATTAGAAGAGGGAAAGGAGAGAGCCTGGGGATGCAGATGTTCTGTGGTAAAACATGCGCGTAATGTGTGTAAGGCATTGGTTTGAACCCCCAACACTGTAAAACAAATTCTCAACAAAACAGCAAGAATTATGCACCCCAAATCTACCAATGCCCTCCGACATACACATGCACACACACACACACACACACACACACACACACACACACACACACACACACACACACACGCACAGAGAGAGAGAGAGAGAGAGAGAGAGAGAGAGAGAGAGAGAGAGAGAACAAGTTTAGTAAAGACTTGAAAATCATTTCTCTCTCTCCAAAACCTAGGCCTTATAAATCTTAGGTAGACAAACACTCCAACACTCAGCTATATTCCAAAACCTGAGCACTTCTCTTGGGTTTCTGTCAGGATGTCAGCTTGTTGAGAGCAGGCTTTTCATGGACTTACACCATACCCTTATTAGCCAGCAAATATTAAATAACACGTGAAAGAATAGCCACACACAAGCAATGTCAGCCCTGCTAAGGTCTTAGGTTTGTGTGCTGCATCGTTGAAGATAAATTCCATTTAAACACGTCTCTAAAAGGTATGCCAATCTTTGATGCCACAGTCCAAAAGAAGAGAAAAAATCAATAAAAATGAAGATGATCACTGTGGAGTAATTTATAATGAAGGAAAACACCAGAAACAGCTTAAGAGTGAGTAGTTAAGCAAATTATGTCATGCCATTTTGATGGACTATCATACAGTCACTAAAAATTATAATTATGCCGTCTGCATAGAGCATCAGATGCTTATGATATAATGTTATTGCAAAGTGGAAGAGCAAATTGAATGTGCATTTGATTACAACTCTAAAAATCATGTTTACATGTGGGCAAGGCCTGGCAGGAAGCAAGAAGAATGCAAACAGATGATTTTTGGCTGTTGGGCTTATGAGGGATTCCTCTTAGAGTTTGTGTTGTACTTATCTTGTTGTTTGTTCAGTTTTAAAAGGGCTACTCAGCCCTTTGGGGGACCACTTTCAAGATTGTGAGCCCCAGGCAGGCATGTAAATGGCAGATCCTGATTGCAGCTCCCCGTGGGTCTCTCCTGGGCACCGGGCTCTGCGGGTGGGAATTCTCTGATCCAAGGCTGTTTGCACGCTTGTTCCCAAACAGAACGTTGCCGCAGAAACTCAACCATGGGTGAATATTTATACTTACATGAGCTCTCCTATTCATAGCCATTTACCATCCCACCCCAACCCCCATTTTAGAATAACTATAGCACAAGCTGGGAAAGTATTTGGATGGGATTTTGTAGAGAGAATTGCTTATTGGGGCGGAAGCTTGAACTAGATGATTCCTGCTAGGTCTAACTCACCTCCCACACACCCTTGGCACACCACACCCAGGCTCTCGGTGCTTGAGACCCTTTCCCTTCTCCTGGCAGATGTGACACATTATGTAAGGACTGTCACACTGGGGATGGATGAACCAGGTTCTGAAGTCAGGGAGTCCTGGGTTGAATTCCAGTTTCCCCCTCCAATGAGCTTTGTGACTATGGATGAGCAAATTTTATCTCTCTCAACCCTGGTTTACTCATCTGTCAAGCTGGGTCATCAAAACCCACCCCCGCAGGTTGTAGAGAGCATGGAAATGAACCAATGCATCCAGATGCCTGGGCAGGCTTGAAGGAGGTACTGATTAAGTAGAAACATTCAGGGGAAGTTCACAAAGCAAAGCTAGTGGACTTCCACACGTGGACACACAGGAAAAGCGACTTTGAAGTCAAGGCTGGAGGAGCAGAGCAAGCACACCAGAGACTGGGATGTGTCTCTTGATGTATGCTGCAGAATGGAGCGGCTGGGAGTTACTGCTAGTTTGCAGATGGTAAAAACACTGTCCCTCCCAGGAGTGGCTGTAACCAAAACAAATGGGACCAAGCAAGAGGCTCCTAACTTTTGATTTAATTGCCAAAAAAGAAAAGAAAATACATAGTCTGAGAATCACCACAGCCCATTGCTCCACCTTCACTGCCTTCTCTGCTGCTGTGACCAGATCGCAGATCAACCTCCCTCCCCCCCTGCAGTTCAGAGCAACCTCCCCCAACCAGGTGACTTTTCAGATAGAGGCTAACTCCATATGCTAGAGGAATTCTTTTTCTTTTAAATCCCTCATGGTTCTCATGGGACTGAGCTTTCCACTGATTCAGAATTAATTCAAAACTAGTTACATAAGAAGTAGATAAAATAAAGCAGAAAGCCAGCTTCACAGTTACATAAGAGTTGGATATGTGAAAACAGAAAAAAGATTCCAGTTTGCTAATTTAATGTAAAGGTTTGTTTTCTCTTACTCTCTGCCTTTACTTTGCTTAGGAAAGTAAAAATGTTGACAGAAAAAAAAAAGCGGTGTTTATTATTTTTTAACAAGTTTGAACAGCAATGAGCGATTTGAGTTTTCAAAAGCACACCCTGGGTACGCGGGAACCTTGTGATATTTCAGGAATGTAGAAAGTGAAGGAACGAGCACACCGCATGAAAAGATTCAATACAGGGAATGGTGTTTCCAGAATCAACAGAAAACCCCAGGGGCATTTATGGCATCTGAAGATTGGTTTTAAGAAACTCACCGGGCCAAATGTTGTGCTGAAGCCAAACTCTGAAAAGGACTGGACAGAGGCACTATTCATAGCGGGTGGGGATTTGTGCAGAAACTACTTACAGATTTTCTGACAACCCTGTCTTTCAATTCAGATGAATGAAGCACTATTGTTTGGCCATGAGGAACCTTAATAAAAAAAGTTGTCAGTAAAGCTGTTTCTCATTGGGTGCAAGTATGTGGAAATGACAGTCTTTAAATTTTGCTTGAAAAAATGAAATTATACTAGACATCAAAATCAATGTCAAAATGAAGCTAACTTTGAATTTTAAAAAGGTGACAGTCAAGTTAATAGATGCATTCACATCTCCCTTGCACCCTGGGTCCTGAGCAGGGTGCTTTGGGTGTGGGGGGTGATGGGGTGACTTTGCAGATGTCTCCCCAACAGTTGCATTGTTAGAGTCTGCCTTTCCAGCTTTCAATTTAATGCATGGACCTGGTGGATGGCTGAGTGGTGGCATAGTAAGATACATATAAGTCTTCAAAAACTGTGGTCTTTCTTGTTTGGATCTCGAATCTTAAATATTGTGCTACACAAGGGCATGTTAATACTTCTGTACTTCCCAAGGTGTCTTCTGTTTGCAGAATAGTTTCAACTGACTTATGTAGACTAGTGTTTCAATACCCACTGAGTTGGAAGAATCAACATAGAGCCTTGGAATGCTCTCAACACATCTGTCTCAGTAGGTCCCACTCAAGATGGAAGATTTATTTCTCCATCTTCTTCAAGAACTGGTGGTTTAGCAGAAAGTAAAATGGATTTGCAGTCCAGTAAAGCTGGATTTGAATTCTTGTGGGAAAGGGGTGACTTTGGAAACTGGAATATATGTATTATATAAGCCAATCATAGCTACTATGACACCTTGAAAAGGAAAATTCTCACCTTCAGAGCTTCAGTTAACTAGTCCCATGGGTAACATTGTTTTCTCAGAACAATCAGGAAGGTTTCATGGAATATTATGTATTCACAAGTGCTTTGCAACTTGTGTAGTTAGTTGACTTTCTGTCATTGTGACAAAATACTCAAGATGGTCAACTTATGACTAAGAAAGGTTTATTTTGGCTCGTGGTTCAACGGTTTCAGTCCATGGTTGCTTGGCTCTGTTGCTTTGGGCCTGTAGTTCATAGTATATCATAGCAGGAACACGTGGCAGAGGAGACCTATTCACTTCACAGTGACTGAGAAACAAAGAGACAAGAAAGGCCTTGGGCCCCAACTTCCCTCGAAGGACACATATCTAAAGAACTAACTTTTTCCAGTAGGCTACTACTCAAGGTTCTACTGCCTCCAGTAGTGCCACTGACTGGTGACCAAGTCAGTGACACAGGGATCTTTGGGGGTATGCTCTAGCTCCAAACTACAGCCTGCACTACACCAATTCAGCTATAGTTCTTACTGATATTGACGTGACCTTTAGGAAATCTCTTAGCTTTCCAGGCCTCTGAGTTTTCTTCTCATAAAACAAAGAGAGCTAGTCTTTCTACTTCATAAAGGTGACCTTTTATTACACATAGTTTTCCATTGCAATTTTGTGTGTGTGTGTGTGTGTGTGTGTGTGTGTGTGTGTGTGTGTGTGTGTGTGTGTGTACTATCAGGAGTCAATTCTTCTTTTACCATGTGAGACCCAGCGATTGAACTTAGGTGATCAGGCCTGGTGACAAGTACTTGATCCTCTGAGCCATCTCTCTAGTCTATAAAGATGTCCTACATTCCCAAAAAGAAATTATATGGAAAACCCGGTTCAACTGCATAGTTCCTTATTATTATACCAACATTTCATATTAATTTAAAAATATTCAAGTGGAATAGCTTGTGTATTATCCACTCTGGGATGATTTAATGATGTTGGTAGCTTGATGAATGCTATCATTCATTTAATTTGATCTACATACAGATGAGTTCTAAGATTTTGAAGATCCTTTTAACACTCAAAGACATAATTAAAATGTAGAGGCTTAAAAAAAAAATCATTGCTCTTATGTTATCAAAAAGCTCCTTTCAGTGACCTCGCAGGACAACTCTTTCTGAAAGTGTCGCCAGCATATCTACCTTTTCTCCCATTCATGGCTAACGCCACTCTTGCTTTTTTTAGTCTGTCTAATGGCTTGGTCAGTGATAAAGGTCTGATGCACATTATCCCGAGCAGCTCTAGTTCCCATGCTGGCCCCTTCATCTTTGTATATCCAGAAAAGGGGGCATCTTTTCTCATTGGCGTGATTAAAATGATCCGAGAAAAGTAGTTTAAGGGACAACAGTTTATTTGGGTTGCAGTTCCCTGGTACTCTCTATCATTGGCGAGGCAGTCAGGGCAGCTAGGGCTTAAAGAAGAAAACTACAAATGCTGTGCTCAGCCTTTTCCTTCTCATACAGTGTAGAACCCATCCCAGGGAATGCTATAACTTTTCATGTAGATCTCCCCCCTTCAATTAACCTAGTCAACATAATCCCACACAGGTATGCCCAGAGGCTAAACATTCCCTCGCAGGTACGCCTGGAAGCTTGTCACCTAGATGAGTCCAGCTCCTGTCAAGTTGACCATCGTAGATGGCCTTTGCTAGAAAACAAGCAGTATGTATGAGAGATCTTTGCAGAGCTGAGAGGGAGCCTCAGAGATGCTACAGAAACAGAGACATATAGACAGATGAGATGGACCTTACCAAACTCTGTCGGAAGTATCCTTGAAGATGGGCCTTTTCTCGCTGTGCAGTGATCCTGCAGCTTTTGACTCATTTAATGAGGTTTTGATGGCTTTAACCTAGTGCTCTCAGAAGACATCTTGTTGTGGCAATTTCTATCACGGCTTTTATTTAGAGAAGGTAGGTTGAGCCCCATGGAGTGCCCAAAGACAGATGCTGTTGACTTTATCTTCACAAATGAAACCATCCCTGCTCTTGTCTCAAGATCCACCCACACTGCCAGCCAGCCTTCATAGTTCACAGGGATAGAACTCTCTCCCTCTCTACTCTCCCAAAGCCATTCCCAGCAGGTACTTATCCAATCTGATAGCAGAAGACTTGTCCCAGGGTGTTTTGCCTTGGAAAGGATGCTTGGCAGGCTGATGGGCCATGAGCTGTAGTGCGTCAGTCACATGAGGAGGCTTTCCCTTTCATCCATTTTTCATGGTTCTGTGTGACTTTCCTGAGAGGAAAAGCAGAGAAGGATCAACCTAAAACTGGGACCGTGACACGGCAAAAAGATGAAGTCTTCATGATTATTCAAAGAATTTGGTACCATCATTATGTCTCTTTGGGGATGAAAATATTAAGACACAAATAAGGAATTTGAGGACTTGGATTCAACACAAGACTGCCTGTTCCCTAAGAACAGGCTTTGGTTGGTTGGTTGATTGGTTAGAAGGTTGGTTGGTTGGTTGGTAAGTTGTTTGTTTGTTTAGTTGGTTGCTTTAGTCTGGTTTTTGTTGTTGTTAGAGACAGTTTTCACTGTGTGGTCCATGAAGGGCTCTAACAGGTCCAAGCATGGCAAACATCGTAAGCTGCAGGCAGTTCTGCCCTCCCCCATTCCCTCTCTCTTGCTAATCTATTAGATTACCTTCCTTAGACACTTCCACACTCCTAAAGCTAGCCACCAAGGTCCATTCCCTTATTTGGCCACTTCCTTATGCTTGACTCATTCCTGAAGCTGATCACCAAGGTCCAGCAATCAAATGTCCTATTTGGCTACACTGACTGACATGGCCAATAAGAACCAACCAACTCATCTGAACTCACCCTAGTATGGACCTCCCCATTTTCCCCTTTAAAAACCACTCCTGCAGGGCTGGAGAAATGGCTCAGCAGTTACAAACATTGACTGCTGTTTCAGAGGACCTGGGTTCAATCCCAGCACCCACTGGCAGCTTACAATTCTCTGTAACTCCAGTTCCAGGGGATCTGACACCCATGCACAGCATTTGACAAATCTTCTACTTGATACTTCTTGTTCTGAAATGGTTTTTAAAGACAGTATTTTCTTTTTTCACCGATATGTTATCTTTTAACACCTGTCAGGTTACTTGCTGTAGCTTCTATGGAGGTTTTCTTCTCAGCATTATCTTTGTTTCCTCTGGGGTTCTTATTGTCTCCAGGCTTCCTTCTTGAGGTAGCTTGACTCTCACAGTGGTGAAACAGACCCTTTGGTAGCGCTTTGGGTAAAAAGCACCGACTTCACACTTGGGCTTACCAGATCACTATAAGCAGAACAAAAACCTAGCATCCTATCTTTATTTATCTATTTGTTTGTCTCCCTAACTTTGGCTGAAGGTTCAGAGACAAGTCATTGTCCTAAACATGAAGTCAACTGGGACTTTTGGACAGGTGAAGCCCCTGAAGACAGCATCCCACGAGGAATAGACTGCAGTAGAAGAGACCATCTCCTGAGACCCCTTGACTTCTCTTCAAGCCATAAGGACTTTTTGAGACCACCTTGTGGGGGTGGAGACAATGGCGGATGGAACTAGATCTTGACCAGCATGGACTCGTTTGTATGTCTTGTCTCTTGCCCATATGCTTCTGCTATGTAAACCTAACCTCATGGCTGAAGATGAATTTGTTATGTATATAGTTGGAGTTCTTGAGAAAAAAGATGGCAGCTCCAATGAGCTGGTATGAGAAACAAAAAGGGCAGGAAACTTTCTCTGTCCATCCAAAACTTAGCTCTCATTGCAAAGGGCACTAAAGAGTTTATTCTTGAACCAACTGTGAGTCACCATGGTCTGGGAACATGGATTTAGGTTGTCCCAATACCATGTTCCAATGAGGTAACTGTTTCATGACATTTTTTTTTTAAGATTTATTTATTTTATATGAGTATACTGCAGCTATCTTCAGACACACCATTACAGATGGTTGTGAGCCACCATGTGGTTGCTGGGAGTTGAACTCAGGACCTCTGGAAGAACAGTCAGTGCTATTAACTGCTGAGCCATCTCTCTAGCCTCTCATGAAATTCTTATAATTAGTTATTGGAAAATTTTTGGAAGACAAGTCATAAATCAAGGCACTTTTCAAATATGTGGCTAGGAACCTCTGGGAGGTGGGCCAGGAAATCTCTGTGGTAAGCCTCAGACACTCTCTATCTGATGACACCCTCAGCTTTTGGGGTTGATAAAACCTAGTAGAATAAGTTAATACATTCCAAAAATTCTCCCATTCCAGTATGTCATGAGGATGTTAGATCAGACACAGAAGTGGCCAGTGAATGGCTTTTAAGAGAAGTAAATATATACTGAGATCCTTTGGGCTCCAAAGTTTCAACATTTGGATTCTTCATGATCATGAGGTCCTAATTGGTTAAATCAGCCATACGGCATCTTTAATGCAGAGGTGGAACCCCCCACCACACCCCCACCTTACAGAAACTTCAGTTTCTGTTCACACTCAGCCTATAGCACTGTCCTTAGTTCTGTTTTCAGAGATACTTCTGCTTTCACCTTCACCTAAGTCCCAGGTTCATGCTTCTGGCTGTTGATCCCCTGCAGAGGGTAAATCTCTATTCTGCTTTTAGTGGGAAAGGTCATTGCCTGGGACAGGAAAACACCTTCATTCTGGCACCAACTGCTTCCTAGGAAGGCTCTGACTAGCCTCCCTCAGACCTCTCTGCCGTCAGAAACCTTACTAGCTGGAGACTGATATCACTCAATGGATAAAAGTACTCCCTCCCAAGTCTGAAGACCTGAGTTCAATCTCCTAGAGCCACATGGTAGAAGAAGAGAATCGACTCCCAAAGTTGTCCCCTGAAACTCTACACCATAGCACATGCATGCTCTTTACATTCACAGACACACAGACACACAGACACAGACACACAGACACAGGCACACACAGACACACACAGACACACACAGACACACACACACACACACACACACACACACACACACACACACACACACGAAGACATTTTGCTAACAGATGGCAGCTTCAGTCTTAGGAGGGGACTATATGGTTCACCCTAGAGAAAACCTCATGCAAGATGAGTCAAAGCTTTATTTTTTCAGATGAAAGGAAGTGTGCTGGGAGACGAGGAGAAGACATGCATTGCAGCCCATGTCCTTGGCCCTAGGCTGCTCAGTGCCTGGGTGGGACCTGTAGCCACCGGGAGTCTGTTCGTTGTTTCCTTGTGGATGGAATTTCTGTGTTACACGTTGTCTCTTGTATTCTTTTTGCTTTCGGGGTATTTTTCACTTAATTGTTTTGCTGCCATTTTGGTGGGTTTTTAGAAGGAAGTAGAGATGAATGATGGTTTATTTAATCAGAAGCCCACCCACAGACTCTTAATTATATTTGGATATATATTTTATATTTGGTTCCCATCCCAGAAGAATCCTACTCAGAGGTCTGGGGTGAGAATCTGTCCAATTTTACATCTTAAAGTCTTCCCAGGAAGCTAGCACACCCCAGTGTTTCTCAGGCTAGCCAGGAGCACAGCAGGGGAAACAGCAAGAGGTGAAAGCATTTATTAGGTGTGCTCCCTGTCACTGGGACTGCAGTAAAGGATGTATTCTACTGCAGATAATCAAACAACGTTGACTGTGTAAGTTAGCAGGGAGAAACATCACATGGGCCTCCTGGGGCCCACCAATTCTTCCCTGGGAGTGTAGGCTTCATTGTTCACTGGGGGAGCTGGGACCATTTCCACTGTCAGATTCAACTGTCCTTCTCAGATTCACAGCTGGAGGGGAACGGTCTTCCTTCCACCCTGCTGAGTCTCCACTCAGGTATGAGCAGTGCAGTGCTAGGGCAGATTCTGAACTCCTCCCACTGTCCCGGTTTTTAATCCCTTGGCCACTGATGATAGGTGAGTCAGGATTTTATAAGGCAGTGATAGCTTTCCATCTTAGAGAGAAGAGCAGGGGATGGAGGCTCCCAGGAGAGGACAGAGAAAGGTTTGTTTTCCAATGAAGGGATAGGTGCTGGATAACCATAAAAATGAATCCAATACAGCCTATGTCCTTGTCTGTTCAATGTCCCACACCAATAGCCATAGTCCTTCCAAGACATTTCAAAACATAGCCCGTTTACTTGAATTTAAATGTAGCATGCAAAAACTACAGCCACACTTATCTTAGCATTATTAGTATTTCTGTTTTACATTTATTTGTGTGTTTATGCATGTGTCTTCTGCTGCATGCAAACGGAGGTCAGGAGACACTTTTCTAAAGTCAATTCTCTGCTGAGTGGAGAGAATTCAGGTGAGACACAAAAGGTACTGTAGAAGACAGGTGGAATTTATTATCAGGTCAAGCATGACATTCTCAGGAGTGAGAGTGACTGAAGGCCCAAGGGATTGTTGTGCCAACCTCTATTTTCATGTAGGCTTTATACTATCTCTAAATTCTGACAGACAGTCTAACCAACCAACCAGGGTCTTACAAGCAATTGACAGGCACGTAGTGATTGACTTGTACATGAGAGGGCAGTGGTCAATCTTTGTTCTTTACCAGAAAACCTCGGCCTGACAGTAACCTTATGACCTGCCAGGTCATACAGAATGTCTCGCTGCTACCAAGTCCTAAGCTAGGACTTGGATCTTATTCTTGTAATGTGGAGCAGAGTGGATTAAAGGAATTAAAGAAAGAGAGAATGAAACTGACTTTATGAAGACAGCAATGCGTCAGTAGGAAAGGCAATAGGCTTTCCTTGACAAGTCACGACAAAGCTTTGCTACATCTACTTTCATCCCTCTTGTCCTATCTGTAACTATCCCTGCACGTGGCCGTTAACATCGTAAGGAGAGGCAATCCCAACCTTCTCTTCACTCACCTCTCACTGTGCTTTCCTTCCTTGCAAATTCACTTGTTAATGAGAACAGAGTAGGTGAGTCCTAAGGATGACTTTGAAGGAAAGGGTAGGGTAGATCAAGCCACCACCCTATAGATCTGCCAGCCAAAGATGATGTCAAAGCACTCTGCCAAATGTGTGACTCTTCCACCCATCACCCCGTGAAGCGCTGAGACCATTCTCCTTTTGGGAAAACAGGTTACGTCAGCATTTAGGCTTTACAGGCTTTAGGCCATCTTCTCAAAACCAAACTGGAATAAAATGGATTTCTTCTTCTGATCTCTGTCTCCAGGTTTGTTTTGGTAGAGGTGATGGTAAGTTGTCGGATGTCCGGTACCAGTAGCCTGGAGTCTAGATGCTTCAGTTCTTGGCTTTATAATCTGCTGTTTACATCAGAAGTTCCCATCCTCAATGGATCCTTAAACTTGCTAGTACTTGTCAGACTACCTAATACGGCTCAGCTATGCGTCATGGTATATCTTGGGTGACGGCCATTTCTTTTCATTGGTCCAGAAGTAGTTTCTCATGATTCCACAGTGTGTAGGTACTACGATGCATTACATCATCTCAATGTCTTAAGTCCTTAAGGCTTTAATCTCAGTGTGCTGAGTCCCCAGACATAGTCGTGATAATTTAGCAAACAGCTAACTACTGGTTCTTAGCAAAGATTGCTTGCTGTCAGAAGGAGGGCCCCTTACTTCCTCTTCCTAGTCATCTGCTTCCACTCAGTAATGCATTCCATATAGTGGCTGAAAAATACAATCAGTTATTTGATCAGGATTCTGGGGACGTTTATTGGGCTCAGAGAGGCACTTCTCAGTCAGGTGGAAGATAAAAGCTAGGGTTGGTTGGGGTCCTTTGAAAGGTCTCTTCATCTCACAAAGAGTGCCTAGGCTGAAAAGATCGCACCAGGCCAGACTCTTTGGGCAACTCTCTCCGCATGGTTCTCTACCTAAGGTAGACAGGTATGTGACTGTCTTTCTTTAGGACTAAAGACTTCAGAGTGAATGTCCTATAGAAATGTAGAAGCCCCATGATGTTTTCTTTCCTGACTTCAGGAATCATGCGGTGTCATTTCTACCAGATTCCTTTATCCAGGTAGGTGCCAAGAACAGAGGGTCTACCTCTTAAAGGCAGGAGTGTCAAAAGATTGCAGACATGTTAAAACTGTTCTATCAGCCACAGGCCTGTCTGAATAACATCAAATTTCTCAGTAGAACGTGAATTTCCAGAGGGCTTGGAAGGTTGGTTTTGAGCTTTGAAAGACAGCTGCCTTATTCCAATCAGTTCCTTATTCTAGGCTCTGTCTCATTAAGCACCCCACTTCTGGCTTATACAGAATTATTTTCCTCACATGTTACAATCTAATTCAAATTAGTAGGTAACCAAGTCGCAGAAAAGCAGGATAGCCAAAGCCAGGGATTTCAACATCTGCACTTCTGTTCCTTTCAAAGAGTCCATCCTAGAATCAAGGATGGTTCCAAGGAGAAACATGTCATGCTTAGAATAACTCAGGGTGGGTGAGTACCACATGGTCAGCCACCATCATCAAAGTCATATGAAATAGCAGCAAGTCTCAGCAGACAACATGGCTAAAGTTTGAGTGGAAATGCAGTTACTTGAAAGAAGAGGCAAATTTTCTTAGAATTAGAAGGGTATCGACTTGGCTGAACTCTGAAATCCCATAGAAGGTTTTCATACATCATCTGGTGTTACCCTAGCAACAGGCTAGGTCTGTTGCTATAGACCTATAGGTCTGACGTAGGTCCTACTATAAACAAATCAAAACAATAGAAGCTTAGAGATGCTCAGTGTTGTGTGTAAGGTCATTGAGTCCAATTCAATCTGGGTGCAAAGCTTCTCTCTTCAGTCTGTAGCCCTCACCCTTTGGTCATTTTAGGCTGGTGATTCCAGGAGCTGCAGATGCTGAGAGGAAGTATCAAAGGATGAGGGGGATCCAGGTCCATCTCTAACCTCTGATTCTCACAGTTTGTTCTCTTTCCTGCCTCCTCCGCCCTGCATCCATTTGTTCTGCCCTGACTCACCTTTGCTGTTGCTCCTCCAAGTACCTGGGCAGGGGTAGGGCATGGTCTGATCTCTGATGGTTAAACCAGACCTGCATCTTGGCCATTGACTGAAGTGAGGCCGTGTGTGTGTGTGTGTGTGTGTGTGTGTGTGTGTGTGTGTACTGATGATCCCAAAGGCTCCTGAACCTTTGTTTCCTTCATTGGTATTTCCTGGCATAACTTCTCCCAAGCACGCTCACCTAATCTCTGTAAATGGTGGTCCCACCTCTGGGTCAGGTGTGATGGCTAGTCTTCGTTGACAACTGTTTCCATGAGCATTTTAACTGAGGAGGAAGATCTATTTGAAGTTGGACAATACCAGCCCATGGACTGGGACCCTGGAAAAGTGAGCTGAGCACCAACACTCAGCCCTCTTTGCTACATAACTGTGGGTGCAACGTGGCTAGCTGCTTCATGTTCCCACTGTCATGATGTCCTTGCAATGATGGACTGTGAGCCAAAATAATCCCCTTGTCTTTAAATTGCCTTTGCCTAGTATTTTGTTCTAGCAATGAGAAAGGTGTGTGTGTGTGTGTGTGTGTGTGTGTACTGGAAGCTAGACTGTGCTATAATAACCATTGGGTGAAACCTGAAACCAGCTCCAGCTGAAAGCTTGGGAGTGCTCTGGAAGACACTAGAGTTGAATGCCCACAGAGGGCGGCAGTGGCAGAAGACACCGTGAGAGTGAGGCTTGTGTGCACTGCCTCGTTTCTTCCCCTTCTCACTTTTTGCTCCATTGTGGTCTCCAGCTTATTGGATGCTCAGTTCACATTTTGGGTGGTCTTTGTACCTCAATTGCTGTCCCCATAGAGCAACTGTCACTGGTATCTCTCTACCCCAGGCAAGGTCAGGCACAGAGATATCTTATCAATCTCCTAGGTGGTTCTCAGGCCAGTTAAATCAACAATCAAAACTAACCATCATAGCAGGCACATGGTTTTCATGGCGGGCACCATTGTTCTTTGATAATGTCCCATTCTCCTTTGAAGAGGACTAGGAGGTGCATTCATTTCACCTCATAGAGTAGTAAGATCACCTTGAAAGTTCCTGAGTTCCTTCCATGCAGCTCATCTGCAAGTCCAAGATCATTGACATGGCCATAACTGGAGAGAGATGAATACACATGAGTGTATCCATAGCACATCGCAAATGTACTCTCCCCACCCCTCCCCCACCCTCGACTTTCCCAAGGGCTTCAAGGACTCTTACTGGAGTGGAGTGTAGCAGAATTCTGATTGCTGTCATTTTTCAATCTCCAAGCTTTACACATACATAATGACAGCCCACAAATAGTCAGAGGAGGGGGAACTTGAACATTCTCCCTGGGGACCTTTGTGGCTTCAATATTTGAGGAAGACCTTCTGTGTGCGCAAGAGAGAAGCAAGAAGACCCGAGGCGAGGCAAGTGCTCCTTCCCAGCTTGAGCCCAGAGGTTGGGGAACGAACCCTGTTTTTAAACAACTGAAAGAGCCTCGGAGTGAAATTACAGCACTTTGACAGCATCATTTTAATAAGTTTTGTTTTATTTCTGGTACTGAGATTCATCAAATCATGGCTTGAAGCAATAGCGGGGTGGTAAGGAGGGGCCGAGTGTCGAAACAGGAGCTATTGCTGCAGAAGGGCCTGGGATGTTATTTAGTTGTGTGAGTTGTTCATGCTGCAAATATTCTCAAAGGCTTTATTGACTTAAATTTTAAAAAATATTGTTTAGTGCATTCGGTTCTCCTGTCTGCCTTTGAGAGAACACTGTCGTCAATTTTCACGGTGGTGGAGGTGGGGTGGGGCAGGGTAGGACTTACCTCTCTGCCGCAAGCCCCTCCTCCTTCCCGTATGCAAACAGGGCCATACGCTGCTCTTTCTGAGGGTGTAGCAGAAGCTAGAGAAAGCTCACTTCTTTCTAGAATACTCCAAGAAAAATAGGCACGGCAATGATGCCTGTCACAGGGCAGCTGCTGCTGCAGACTCCAGAGAGCGCTCGGCCATTCTAGGATGCTTGGAACTCATTCGATGACGAAATCATTTCCTTCTGTGTGGCTACGACTTGCTAGACCTTGTTCTGAGTTGCAAGGATGAAGATGGGAAAAGGACATTTCTATTTTCTGTCCTCTATGGATTATTTTGTGTCTCTCCACTGAGCCTTGGGGCCACGTCCTTAGGAAGCTCTGAAACAGGTTTGCCTCAAGGTGCAGTATAGGCATAATAGACCCGGAGGAACACATCGACACCTGCTCAGGTGCTGCTCTTGGGATCAGAGGTACAGGAGTCTGACCCTGATCAGGGTGTGCAGGTATAAGTAGAAGATTGGTCCTAGGACATCTGCTCAGGTGCTGCTCTTGGGACTAGAGGTATGGGAGTCTGACCCTGATCAGATTGATCCTGGCCATGTGATATTACCTTATTTTGGGGGTTCAGAGGTGGCTCAGCAGTTATGCATATGCCTTTTTCCCAGATGATATGAATTCAGTTCACAGCACACATATCAGGTAGCTTACAACCATCTGTAACTGCAGTTCCTCAAGAGCATCGTGTTCACTCACACATCACCACACACAGGACCACATGCTATTTGTATAACGGAAAATAACAATAGCTGGGCAGTGGCGCACACCTTTAATCCCAACACTGGGGAGGCAGAGGCAGGCAGATCTCTGAGTTTGAGGCCAGTCTAGTCTATTGATCGAGTTCTTCTAGGAAAGCCAGTGTTACACAGAGAAACCCTGTCTCAAAAAAAAACAAAACAACACAACACAAAACAAGACAAGACAAACAGAACAAAACAAAGCAAAACACCACCACCAAAAGAATGATAAAAATAAATCTTAAAAAGTTAGTCCCTTATTTCTCTGGGCTCCTGGCAGTTGGCTTTAAATGTGGGATAAAACCTGACTTATTCATTAGCATTAATGGCAGATGGTCTGCTGATCTTGACGGCCCTAAGAAACACTGAGTAGGAATGATACACATGTTTGTGAAAGATTTCTTTCTCAGGGCTGTCAAATCATGTCAGTTGTCTGCATGGCAGCGTCTCTCCCATCCATCAATTTCCTCCTTCCCATCTCAGCTGGCCCAGTTCAATCCCTCATTACTTCAGCCCAGGATTATTCTGTCTGGTTGCTTATTCTTCTTGCCCCCGTTCTCTCTTCCTCTGAACCCATCCCACATAATGCTGCTGGATCAATCTCTTTAAAGTATAGCTCAGATCGAGCCATTCTTTGCCTCAGATAGATTTTTATGACTTCTTCCCATGGCCTATTAAATTAAGAGAACCCATTCAGCCGAGCACAGAGCAGCCCCCAACTGTATCTTCCCACAGTTTACAATCATGCACACGACAGCTCAGCAGGACTGAATGTCCCTGTTCCTGGATTTGCTTTTCCCTGCTCTCTGGCTGGAATGTCCCTTCTGATCTTTGTCTACTTTGGCTCTCCTCATCCTTTAAGTTCCCCACAAAATGCCCCCTCAGGGCCTGGGAAGATGGCTTGCTGGCCTGAAGCCCTGAGAGGGAAGTATTCACATAGAGAATGGGAAAGAAAGCAAAACCAAAAAGCTGGGTGCAGGGGTGCTCATCTGTAATCCCAGCCTTTGGGAATGGAGACAGGGGCATTAGGGGTTTGCTGACCGGCCAGTTTAGCAGAACCAGTGAGTTCCAGGCTCAGTGAGACGCCTCTTTTTCAAAATATGAGGTGGAAAGCGATTAAGGTTGATTCCTGGCATCAACCTCTGGCCTCCATATACGCATGCACACCCTTGCACACATGTGCACACATCCACAAACACACTCGTGTGCACTTGTGCACATACATGCAACTTCTCAGTCATAAAGCCTTCCCTGCTCCTACAACAGAATATCACCGGTCTGGCAAGCATTTTGTTCCTTTCTCATGACAGCCATCATGTCATCTTAATTAATGACGAGTGCCCTCTTGGAATAGCAAGCTCACGAGGGCAGTGATTTATATCAGATGCAAAAGCCTTCCATTGATTCTGGTGACAGCAGCTCACAGATCTGTCCATGGCTGGCAGGCAGCACTCATTAGTGGGGCTCCGTTATTTTGAAGAAAACAGACTGAGATCCCTCAAATCTTGTCCCAGTGTGATGATAAAATGAAGTTTACACCTTGCATGTTCACCCACTATCATGGTGTGTAATGTGTGAACAGAAACTCAGTTCAAGCTATTTACAAAGGAGCTAGATAGGAGGACATGATTTTGTAGAACGGAACTAAAAGATGAAGCAACTGGGGCACTTTCAGGGACATGGAGGACCAAATCCAACAGCTGTGTAGGTTGGATAGACTTATGCTTTTGCTGTGATTTCTCCCTGGAGCTTAACTTTAGGGTAAAGGCTGAGCACTGATGAGGATGTAGGAGGAGGAAGCAGACTTTGGGTTGTATATAATCAAATGAAGTGACCAAGTAAACAACCAACCTCAATTCTATTGCTTTGGAACTAAACTGCTAGCTCTATGTGAGGACAACCCCCAGAGTCCCTAACTGCCTCTGCTGGATCTTGCAGAGAAAGCAGACCCACTGGGGTGGGGGTGAGGCAAGTTGTCTCTTCCTTTGGCAGAAGGACGTGAGAGTAGAAGGGTCATAGACTGTCTATGTCTCCCCAGATCTACATGTTAAAATCTTTACCCCAAAGTGATATTAAGAGGTCGGAACTTATGGAGGTCAGAAGGTCATGAAATTGTATAGTCCTCAAGAATGGTGGTCCTGTAAATAAAAGGCCCAGGAGGCTGGACAGATGGCTTCGTGGTTAAAAGCACTGGCTGCTTTTCTACAGGACCCAAGTTTGATTCCCAGCACCCACATAGCAGTTCACAAACATCTTTAACTCCATTCTTAGGAGATCTGACACCCTCTTCTGGCCTCTGAAAGCACTGCATGCACAGACATACATTCAAGCAAACACTCATACACTTATAAATAGATAAACAAATAGATAAGTAAATAAATAAATAATATCTAGAAAATATTTTAAAAAGAGACCTGCAAGTGTTGTCTATCTCTGTCTACTATGGGAGGACACAGTGACTTGGCAGCATCCGTGAACCAGGACACAGGCCCTCATTTGACATCAAATCTATGGGTACTTTGGCCTTGAAATTCTTACACTTTTGTTCTTTATAAAATACACAGTTTGGGACAGTTCATTGTAGGGTCCTGAAGAGGCTGAGACAAGGAGGGTCAGAAAGGATAAGCCCACTTTGTAGCTGGAGAGGGTGGGAACGGGGACACGGGGAAGTCATGGTTCCAGACTTATTTTAGCTTTGGGTACAGTGCAGGGAGGTTGATACCAGAAACTGATAAAAATGTCCTGGTTCCTGGAGCAATTAAATCACTTGGAAGGACTTGTAAGAATAACCGAAGAAGCAGGTAATGAGATATTCGGATCTGTGAGTCTATGGCTGTTGATAAGAAACATCTGCCTACAGAGGTAACCTGAATATTTAACATTGTGAATCTATAAATATTTAAATACATTCAAATATTTAGCTACCAAAATTGCCTCTCTCTCTGTCTGTATCTCTCTCTTTTTGTCTCTCTATTTGTTAAAAAAGAGAGTTTTTCTGAGTATAAGGCCATTTTTCTCAGGTCACAATCTAGTCTAAGCAATTCATTTAAAAAAATCCTTTTTGACAACTTATCATTGATTACAGAATACAGCGCAGTGAGTGGTAGAATTCCTTCTGATACACTGATCAGATATAGTGTAATAAAAATCCCAATCTGGCTATCTCTCATCATGCCACAGGATGCTAGAAAGCCTCTCCTGGCTTCTTGACATTTACTGATCATGCCCTGTCCTTGTGTTCCCCACAGAGGCTTGCAAGCCTCCCCACCCGGCAAAGCTGTGCCTCCAGCAGAGGATGCGTGCCCTGAGGGAATGACCAACAACAATGATAACATGGTAGCTAGCAATGGGTTAGGCACTTGGGAAGGGCAGACAAGGAAGGCGCAGGTCTGGGGTGTTTGGCCATGGGTCATCCTTGGGCAGAAATGATATGTAAGCAAAGGCTATGGATTTCAATTTCCTCCAAAACCATATTTCCCCATGCCCTTGGGAGGTATTTGTTTACCCACAGGGCTTGAAGTCCCAAAATTTAACTATACACTCTTTCTTCAGATGCTCTTCTGCCTCTGAGGAGGTTCCTTTCTAAAAACACTTTCCTCTCTCAAATGTAGGGAAAGACCTTTGACATGGCTCCCAAGCAAAATGGGGCTTCCTTCTGACCCTGTTAACTCTATCACCATTGCCTGAATATTGACATTTCCATCACAGCACACCTTATGCTCTGTCTGATACTTTGGACAGGTCCAGGGAATTCATGCCCCATAGAGATGTAGAAGAGATGTGTGTGTAAATGCATCAGGATGTATTGGTAAGAAACATTATAATGATATCAACAATATTCATATTAGCAGAATATAGCTGTTGAGTCCTAGCTGGGTTCCAGGTCTGCCACATATATCTTGTGAATCCTCATAACTGTCTTGTAAGATAGACGGAGTCACCTCTGTTTATACCTGAGACAAGGTGCTGAGGTTCTTGCTTGTCTCTTCACTGAGAAGTATTGAGCCACTGTCACTGCAAGGCAGAAGGCTACAGATGACCCGCAACAGAATAGTAAACCCTACAGGACTTGACAAGTCTGTAGCTCTTTGTAAGGCCTCATCCCATGGCATCCGTCCCCCACAGAATGTTCTTGTCCTTGTGTCTATTTATGGGTAGAGGCCCAGAGGTCACTTGTCTTGGGGTCTCAATGGTGATAAGTTCTGGTTGGCTGTTCCAGGTGGGTGGCCATGAGCCAGTCCTTCAGATGGTGGCTCTGGATTAGACAGAGAAAATGGAGGGGCTGGGGATATAGTTCAGGAGTAGAACATGCATCTTGCACATGTGAACCCCCCCTCCCCCCAGTTCAATCACCAGTCCCTCCCAAACCGAACAGAACCAAACCAAACCAAACCAAACCAAACCAAACCAAACCAAACCAAACCAAACCAAACCAAACCAAACCAACCCAACCCAACCCAAAAGATCTAAAGTAGATAGAGGGAATGGAAATGTCCCCTCTCCTCAGAAGCTGCCCCAATATAGAGACACTGTATCTGGGCTACAGGTACTGTCCTTGGCATGACTGTAGCTCAGCTGTGCAGGTAGTGACAGGTGTGTTTGAGGAAGGAGCACAGGGCTGAGAACTGGGGTACAGCGGGACACTGTGGTAGTCTGTTCCTTCCAAACACTGCCTGTCCCTAAACTACATTTTGGCCTCCTCTGCTACATTTAAATGACAGGTCCCCTGGAAGTGGCTTCCTGCTTGCGCTTACAGCTCTGCTCCTGGCTGCTCTCTCCTAATCTCCAAGGCATGGAGTAAGATCTTTAGAGATTGTTTATTAGATGTCAGAAGTTTATGTCTTTTGATGGAACAATTTTAAACTAGAAAGAGAAGTAGGAATGGGAATCAGCATTGAAGATATCTATTGTAACTTTGTTGGAAACATCAAGAAGTGGAACCAACCTAAATGACTATTGAACAGGGAAGGCAGAATAAATTTTGAGAATTTCTCATTACAGAAGTGTGAGGAAGTCTGGAGAAAAGATTGATACAACACAGACAATGTTGTACCCAGATAGAGTCATGTATGAATGACTACATTTAGGTCAATAAGGTCCAAGGCAATGCCATGGTCCCATAAAATTATGTCAAGGCCATCTCAGATCAACTACATTCTATGTATGATGCATTAAGAATGGCTCATTGGGTATTGGCACATTCCTGAGAATATATAACCACTGTTAGGGACCTGTATGTTTAAACAAAACAAGATACATTGTAAAACTACAATGTTGACTGTATCACTCAGTTTTCTTTTAAAAAGAATGGATGGACGGATGGATGGATGGATGGATGGGTGGATGGATGGGTGGGTGGGTGGGTGGGTGGGTGGGTGGATGGAAGGGCAAGGGTTGTAGCTCAGGGGTGGAGTGCTTACCTGACTCAGGGCTCACTCTCCAGTACTTCAAGCAAACAAAGAAATAAATAAGTAAAAGTGGAGGTGTGGGAAAAGTCGGAAACACACTGAACTATAAGCATACATTATGTTTAGAAAGGAAGTCCCAGTGGGGGGATTAAAAAAACCTTGCATAATCTTAGTGTTTTTTTCCCCAAGGCAAGGCTTTATATAACCTTGGCTGGCTTGGAACTCACTTTGCAGGTTCCATTGGCCTTGAACTTTTGGCAATCCTTCTGTCTTTGTTTCCCAAGGGCTAAGGTCACAGGTATATATAACTATGTCCAGTTGAATGTGTGTGTGTGTGTGTGTGTGTGTGTGTACATATATATCATATTTATATAAATTATGTTTTTAAACAGAAGATAAAAACTACAGACTTCACTTCCGTGTGGCATTAGACCTGACTGCCTGTCAGCCCCTTAGCTTGTGTCTTGTGAAGCCCTTGCTTCAACCCTGGTTGTCTCACACAATAGTGTTCCCCTGAACCTAGGGTGTGTACGACCCATTTCCTTGTGAGGTGAGCCATACTGAGGTGCCAGCACTTGACCCTTCTTTACCTACAAAGGCAGTGTGGACACAAGCCAGCCCGCTGCTCCTCAGCTCCCACGTGGTGCCAGCTCTTGGCTTTTGGCTTGAATTGATTTCACGCTGACCTTAGGTAGTTAGAAACAGGCTGATTTGTGGTCTCACTGGAACATCTTTAAATTTATTCACAGTGTTAATACAATTTGCAGGATAATTTATACTCACATTTTGTAAATATAGTTCAGGTGTGTGTGTAATGGGACAATTATTGATATGTTTCTGCAGGAAGAAAGAGATTGAAAATGGGACCTCAGGATAAATTCCAGAAGCTGTAAGGATTCTGACAGAGGAAAAATAGGCAAACCTTTAATTCTTTCTGGGTCCTGATTTCTTTTTAAGTCTTGTCAGCTAAAGGGAGTGAGGATGCCTGAGTCAAGGCCGGTGTAATTTTTTTCCACCCAGAGAAAGCCTTCAAGCTGCCAGGATCTGAGAGGGGATGATTGCGGTGGATGGGGCTAACTGTTTGTCAGCCTGTGACATCTTTAAAGATAGCTCATTTGTCTGCAAGATTGCTTGCGTTTCTTGGTTAAAGTTTTCTCCTGCTTTCCTTTCTTCACTACAAATAAGTGTGATAGTAGATTTAAGGGACTCTTCTCCTGCCCCAAATCTTTCCTAGGCTCAGGTAGGTGTTCCTGTTTTAAACATAGAAGAAAAGAAGAAAAAATAAAACAAACAAACAAAAAAAAACCCCAACCCACCAACCAACCAAAAAAACACTTCAGGAGGTCAGTTAGCTATGGAAAATAAAAATAAAAATAAAAATAAATCAAATATGCAGACTTGGGAACACGGAAAGACCTTTCTCGTGAGCATGTGTGGTTGAAGAAGCTTGCTGCTCAAGGGTGATGAGTTCACCTTGGGGGAAGCTGTGTCACAGACGCATGAATCGGAGGCAGCAGAGGGACAGGGCAAACCAGTGCCTAGGCAGTCTGTGTCTGCACCAGCCCTAACAGGAGACTAGTCTTGCTTAACCCATGGTGAGTAGGGTCAAGGCTGAGAAGCAGAGTGGTAATTCAACCGGAAGAGGCTTGGTCAATGTGTGTGTGTGTGTGTGTGTGTGTGTGTGTGTGTGTGTGTTTAATCTTCTTTCTTTCTGGCTGTTTTCAGGGTTTCCAGTGTGTGATTGTTTGGGGCTATTGCTGTAGGCCCTGCTATAAGGTAGCATATCACAATGGCATAACTGTTATCTTGTAGCTAGGACCAGGAAGGCAGGGAGGGGAAAAGGCAAGAGTGATTCTTGGGGTCTTCTTCAAGGGCATTCCCCCGAGTAACAGAACTTTTTACTATGCCCGCCTCTGACAGTGCCCAGACCTCCCAATAGTGCCAAGTGGGCTTTGGGCTATATTCCAGACTCAAAATATAGCATCTACTACTAAATGCTTGGGTTATGTCTATCTTCAGGCTGTTGTGAAATAATGTTGCCCAGAACACAGATTCACAGATATCTACTTGAGACCTTGCTTGAGGTCTTCTGTGTTAGCAACCAGAAGTAGAACTGTTGATCACACGACAATTCTGTTAATTATTTTTGAGAAATTTTCATACTCTACTTCACAGTAGCTGTGCAACTTTAAGTTCCCACCAGCAATGTACAAAGGTTCCAGTTTTTCTTTATCCTCTCCAATACTTGTCTCACACATTTTGTACTTGTTTATCTGTTTGTTTGTTTAAACAGAGTCTCACCAAGTTGTTCAACTTGGCCTTGAACTCCAGGGGGTGGTCCTGACTCAGCCTTCTGAATACAATTGGCTTATTTTTAATTATTGACGATAACCATTTCTAGTGGGTATTGGTTGCTACCTCATTATGGTTTTGATTTGTATTTCCTTTATCATCAGTGAAGACAGATATATCTTACTTTGTGTGTCTGTGGTTTTTCAAGACAGGGTTTCACTGTGCAGCCCTGGATTTCCTGTAACTCACTTCGTAGACCAGGCTGACTCCAAACTCATAGAGATCTGCCTGCCTCTATCTCTTGAGTGCTGGGATTAAAGGGATTAAAGGCACGTGCCACCACCAGCAGGTATATCTCAACTTTGGTCATCTCCGTCCCTTCCCCGGCTGACTTTTAATAATTTCTATCTTAATATCTCCAAGTGTTTTACCCACATGAACTGCTAACTCGGTAAACTTTACTTTTTATCACAGCGAAGGCACAAGCTGACTCCCTGACTGGCAAATCAGTATCACCTGGGAGCTTGTTAGAAATGCAAGCTCTTGGGCCTTGCCTCAGAGCCTGCGTCTGCATAAGCTCCCCAGGCAGTTCATGACGAGGAAGCTGAAGATATGCTGCCCAGGGGCAGTGTGGCTCCATCAAATCAGAATGGGATTTTTTTTTTTTTTATTTTATTTTTTAAATTTTGGTTGTAAGATGTTCCTGATTCCATTTCTTCTATTAAATCTTGAGACCAAACTGTGCATTTCTGATGGTGCAGGTCATGAGAATCTGGCCTTTCTTAACCTTTAGATAAATGCTTTTCACTGGGATTCAGTCAGATCAATCCATGTCTACACATTTTTCTGTTTCTCTTTCTTCCCCTGCTTCAGACATAAACGTAGCCAGTAGCTGCACCTTCCGGTTCTTTCCAGAAGGTGTGTGTGTTGGGGGAGGGGCACCGATTCCCAGGTTTGCTTTTAGTGGCCTATTTGACACTCAGTTTTATTCCTCAGCTGCTCTGTGTAAATTGCTCATAGGCAATTCCCTTCTTAACCTCCAACTGGGCCTTTGTGCAGCTGGGGTGGTTATTAGCTCAGCAAGTTAGTGACATCAATCCATTCCTTGTCTTATGGGACTGTATGCCTTTAATGAGACCACTCCCTGAGTGTCCAGTTCTGAGCTCCCGTGGCAGGCACAGTGGCCAAAGGTCAGTCAATTGTCTCACACCATACAGAGACTCTTAGAATCAGTGACACCATATGACATACGTGGCATGAGATCATTAGCTTTCGAAAATAGCTTTGAAGCGGGTGGACTTCTGAAAATGGCAGTAGTGAGCATGGTACTCATCCTAATAGTCACCTTTAACCTGGGGCTGGCTTCTTGCTGTGTTCTCTCATGACAAATTTGCTCTCAGTGGCTTGCTGAACTCCCCTTGCACTGGAAATCGTCTTAGTGATGCGAGCATTATCTTTGTACAAACTTAGTTTTAATCACACGAAGCACTCAGGTAGCAAGAACTGGAAGCTAAAACACATAGTTCCCGTCTTGCCATTCTGAAGCAGAAGTAAACCTGGGAGGAAGGACTGGGAAGGAGCTATTCCAACTAAATCGATTCTCAGTGCCAATAAGTAATTGCAGTCTACTCTGCCAGGTGCGTATGTGTGTTGGGGGAGGGGGAGGGCATTTAGGGGAAGTTTTGATTGGGCTGCATCTGCTCCTCCCTTTTATGTCTCTAAGTCCACTGCAAACACTCCATTCCCTGTGAACTAGTGGCTCTTTCTGGAATGGAAGACAGAGTGAGAATTCTCAGAGGGGGTTTCTTGTTTTATGAAAGACAGTTCCTCCCCCTGACACTGTACCTGGAGGTGAAGTTTAGCATCTATCTGTGATATTCCCAGGAGTCCAAGTCTGAGGCCAGCACTGTCAACATAGAGTAAATGACAGAAAGACTCTTCCTTTCTGGCCTTACTGATCAACACTGAGCCCTAGGATCCTGACCTGGGGCTTCTGCTTGTGGGATGGTAAATCGGCTCATTGTTTAAATCAACCTCAGTGGAGTTCTTGTTTCCAGCAAAGACACCCTAAGAGGCACAAGGAGGAAACAGGACAGCCTTCCAATATTTAGTCCTTTGGGCTACTTCAGTGTTCAGCGCTACATGGTTCTGGGAGAAAACAGATCCATATTCCAAAGGGGACAACACATTCCAACACGAAATGGAAATTTTTATGTTTATTTACATTTTAGATCATTGACTCTGGACTTTCTTTCACTAACATAGATAATTAAAACTTGGTTATTTTATTTCCACTGAATTCCATTCTTTTTGGGTGTGGAAGGCAAATGTATATCCAGTGTCCTTCATCTCCTTGGAGTCCATGGGTAAGGTGTGGGCTCATCTGCCTCATGGCTCACGGGCCCTCTTTCGAGCTGAGGACCACGATAACCACAGTAAATGGTTTAACAATATTGCTTTGGTAGTATGGGAAATTTTGTTTGTAAAATAATTTAAAATTAAATGCTAGCATTCTTCTGAATGGTTGCTTCATGTACATGGTGCACAGTTCAAAGACACGGAAGAACATCGTCCATAGTGATAAAGAGGTCATTCTCTTACTCATGGCCCCAGCCACCCAGTGAGGTCATTGTCCTCATGGCAACTGTGGGCACTGTTTCTCAAAGGAGAACCCACCTCCCCATGCATGTACCCAGGCCTCAGGCCAACACACCACATGGACCGTCTGGGATCTCCAGCGTTTTTGAGAAGCTCCATAGAGTCCCCAGACAGAGGTGCACCATGTCTACTCTGGTCCTGCTGGGAGGGTCTGCTCACTAGCTGACTAGAGCTGCCTGTCCAGACTGAGCTGGTTCTGTTAGCTTCTCCTATGGAGTGTGGAGGCTGAGCTGACTCTGATCTTCTCAAACTGCTAGTGAAACAGATGAGTTAATGCTGAGAGTTCAGAAGACCAACACCAACTGAATGCAGAAAACTGAAAATGGCTCACCTCACTGGGGACCCCAGATGGGATAAATATTTTCTTTGGATATTTAGATGTCTGAAATGCTTAGATAGCTTTTGTATAAGACATAAGTGTAAACATGAAGGAGTATGGGCTACTGTCACAAGTTCAAATTCGTTGGCTCTGCTATTTGAAACCCTCTGAAGTCCAGGAATCCTTAGGATTTGGGCATTCCCCTGCCCCACTCTAGACGTTGATTGTTTTTGTTGGCATCATGTTGATAAGACGGGTAAAACGTGGAAAAGCAGTACCTAGTTTGTGCGGTGGATGGCTGGTATTATCTCCTGTGGGTCACCAGGGCCAGCCCAAGAGGGGTGTAAGCTCCTTGTAGCTTGTCCCCTTCTCTAGACTTTGAGAAGCATCCTGGGTATCTAGAGAGTCCCGGTAAGGTGTGCTAGGTAGGACAGCAAAGGAAGTGCTGTTGGGGACCAGAGGTGTCATGACACCTCACACTGGGCCACAATTATTCCAGACCAGGAGGGCTTCATGCGTGAAGAGGAATTACAACGCAGGCTCTGTTGAAACGGGCTGTGAAGGCTGCGGGCAGCTGAGTAGGAAAGCACCAAGAGCCAGGGGCTTAGCTTGGGTCAATAAACGACAGTTGACTGTCAAGGAGAAAGCCAGCATTGTGAGGGTCCAACTGCAGTCGACCGCGGGAGACCCACAACTGGAACGGGATCCTGTCAGAGCAGTGTGTCATATTTGTTCTGGCAGCTTCTTTGGTAAAGCCACGCTAAGCTCCATCTGGGATACTGTCAGGTATGAAAACCCACTTCATCTTCTGCAGACGCCTTTCACAGACCTCCAGGCACTGTCGGTTAATCTGTTTAGATTGTGAGGCCGCCAGAGACACTGCCCCTCTGTGGAAGGCTGCCACGGCTCAGGGGAACTCTGATTTGCTTTATTTCATTTTTTTCTCCCCTCTGGAAAAGTAGGCCTCTCTGAATTAAAACTCAATCCACTGGGCCAAGAATTTGTGGTCGCCATGGCAACTATGCCGGTTTCTACCTGAGAAGGTTCTCTTCTTTCTCACAAGACTGTTTTTCTTGAGACCCCACCCCAACTAGGTCTCCCTATGGGCTCATATGACCATTTTGGGGAGGGTGCCAATGTCCCTGTGGACAGTGTCATCCCTGTTGTCCCCTACTGTCCCCTTGCTTAGGCCCAACTCAAGTGTTTATAAAGTGGGTAAAATCGGGCTTTAGCAGTTGGCCCTCCAGCAGCCACATCTCTCCTTTTCTCCTTGAAGTAAAGCTGCCAGACTTCTCCCGGAGCGGCACAGATAGCAGTTACGTGGAAGGTTCCAGAATTCAAGGGCCTTCGTTTGAAATGGATCTTCACTAGGTTCATTTCCTCGGGTAAGGTTTTTAGTCCCAAGATTTTCTTATATAAAATGGGGCTAACAGGGCTTTCCTCGTAGGACCCAGAGAGGATGGAATCAGGATTTGGAACGGGAAGTTCTTGGCGTGTTGCCTGGCATGTAGCGAGAACTCACGGAGAAGCTGTTTTTATGACGATGATGTTTTGAGTCTGCGCATGGTCCTGCCAGGCTGAAACAATACAAAGAGAGCCATAACAGGAGGATACCTGTTGCCACAGGCTCTATCCCATTCCAGCTATGGGCAGGCATCACCAGCGGCTTCCATACTCACTTGGTTCCCAGCCTGACCCTGGGCTGTCAGTTGTTCTCACACTGGCCCTTTACCGTCCACAGTCAAATGTGTACATCTTGACTTGACACAGTCCTCACAACAGCTGCCCTTCCTTGATGCGTTGTCACAAGTGGATTGTTTCCTGATTCTGAATCATTCATGCTGTGATACAGGCTCCAGCGCTGGGTTTCTATTGCTCATGCACAGAAGAGTCTTAGTCTAGATTTATGTGTCTGGCTCAGCATCTCCGCAAACAGCCTTGCAGGCCCTCCCCAGTAGACACAGTGGGGAAGCTCAGACTAGTGCACCTGGTATCTTGACAGCAGCCTGCACCTTTAGGAAATGCCCGCCTTCTACCCTGCACATAGTTTACCTCAGCCCAGGGCGGACCTCTCGGAGCCCCTGGCTCCTCTTTACATGTTGGAATTTCCTGTGTGTTTTGGGAGTGCCTACAGACTTACATTTGCCTTCATATAGAAGGCTGCTTACAAGGGAATGCCATCAATTCAGTGTATTGAGCTTTATTTGACAGATACCAACAGGCAGAAAGATGAACCAACTGCTTTGGCAAAAGTAAATTCTCTGCAAAGCCCCAAGCTCACTGAGTTACAGCATGATAGTCTGCCATTATACTGTGTTGTAGATGGTCATATAATTTTACATTCTGTATTAATATATTCACTAATTTATGAGCATCAGCATTATTTATAGTAATAGCTTTTGGTATGTGGGTGGTCTTAGGGTGTCTATTGCTGTGATGGAACACCACTGACCAAAAAGCAATTTGGGGAGGAAAGAGTTTATTCAGCTTACACTTCCACATCACTGTTCATCTTTGAAGGAAGTCAGGACAGGAAGTCAAACAGATCAGGAACCTGAAGGCAAAAGCTGATGCAGAGGCCATGGAGGGGTGCTGCTTACTAGTTTGCTCCCCATGGTTTTACTCAGCCTGCTTTCTTATAGAACCCAGGGCCATCAGCCCAGGGCTGGACCACCCACAGTGCACTGGGTCCTCTGCTATCAATCACCAATAAAAAAAAATGCTCCATAGATCTGCCTCCAATCTGATCTTATGGAGGCAGTTTCTCAATTGAGGCCCCCTCCTCTCTGATAATTCTAGTTTGTGTCAAGTTGACATAAAACTAGCCTGGGCATGGATAGTCTGAATTGAGATTTTCTATGTCTATAAAACTTACACTTAGGCATGGGTGTGAGGTAGCATCTGGCTTAGAGGTAAAGGTACTCGCTGCCAAGTCTGATGACCTCAGTTTGATCCTTGGCATCTGCAGGTTGGAGAGAAGGCAGACTTCGGCAAGTTAACTTCTGACTTCCACACCAACCCCATGATATGTGCTCCTCCTCCCACATATACTCACAATGAATAAAAAATGTAAACATGTCTGGGGTAGGGACATGGCTTGGTCAGTAAAACGCTTACTGTGTCAACATGAAGACCTGAGTTTTAGTCCCACCACCAATATAAAAAGCCAAGCACGTCAACAGTCATCCTCATGTTAAGCAGGAGGAGGAGAAGTGAGCACAGGGGTCCCTGCATCAGTCAGCTTCAGGTGCAGTGAGAGAGCATGCCGCAAAAAGTGAGGTGGAGGCTGACTAAAGATGACATTCAGTGTCAACATCTGCGCATGTGTGCGTGCATACCAGCACACAAACATGTACATGAGCACACACACATGTCCAACACACACACACACACACACACACACACACACACACTTTATCTCCAAGACTTGGCACATATTATCATGATTATATGTCAAGATGGTAATATTTTGGTTGCGCTCAATGGATGTCAATGAAGTCATCCCCCTTAGTTTTATTTGCTTTTTGGTACTGAGGACTGCCTTGCTAAGCAAATGCTTACTTAAGCCACACCCTGGACCCTCTTTTCACTTTTTAATATGGTTACTTTGATAGAAAAATTTAAATTATGTGCATGGCTCAAATTTCTACTGACTAGCACCACCTTCACTGCATTCTCTCACCAATAACTTAGGAATGAAGGAAATAGATATTAGTTTGGGTATTCTAATCAGAAAGGGAGTTAACACAGGGTCTCAATCATTTATAGTAAACTAAGAAGGCTGCAGGGATGAAAGGAGTGTGTCTGGGTCGCTCCTTAACTTTTGGGTGAGAATTACAAAGTTGCTGCTAGGGGGGAGGGGATAGAAAACTGCAGGTCCACGCTACTGGGGTCCCAGATGCCCCCTAACAGCAGAGCAAGCGACTGACAACAGATTTAGCTGGGCATAGCAGACACTCACATCTGAAGACGCCCCACATGTCCACTACTGCTAATGCGGGAAGGACGGTGACTACTGAACCGCCTCCCTCTGTCTACCAAGACTCAACCCCCACACAACCCTCGTCATGGAAGATTGCAAGTCATGCCAAGATCTTCCTGTGGTTCCCAGTCTTCTGGCACCATAATGTGCAGGAGAAAAAGGATACATGCTGTGTGTCAGAAATAGAAATGGAAAACAAAGCTAACAGAAATCTTAGTGCTCAGGATGGAACCTAAACCCATGTTCATCTTAGGGCTAGGCACAGTTCTTGGATCTTCCATATGCTCAATAAATATTGAAAAGTGCATTCCTTCTCTCTCTTCCTTCCTCCCTCCCTCCTCCCTCCTTCTCTCTCTCTCTGTCTCTCTGTTTATGGCTCTATGATTTTGATACTCTAAAGAAGGCTGTGATGCAATTCTCTCTCTCTCTCTCTCTCTCTCTCTCTCTCTCTCTCTCTCTCTCTCTCTCGTGTGTGTGTATGTGTGTGTGTGTGTGTGTGTGTGTGTGTATGTGCACGTGCACGCACTCCCCACTCCCCCTCCCTCCAGGTAGGCCTTCTATGTCCTCCTCCCACTTCATGTTTTTAGTTTTTTGGGTTTTTTTTTTTTTTTTTTTTTGTCTTTTGTTGTTGCTGCTGTTTAACTCACCGAGTCCAACTAGTGGTATGCTGGAGTGTTGGCTGATCTTGTTGGCTTGATCTTTCTGCATTTTATTATTTTATTTTATATTTTTTAGATAGGGTTTTACCATGTAGCCATGGCTGGCCTAGAACTTGCTATTTAGACTAGGCTGGCTTCAAACTCACAGAGATCCACCTGCCTCTGCTTTCTGAGCACTGGGCTTAAAGCTGTGCATCACCATGACTGGCCTGCCCTTTAACTTTTGAGTCAGGGTCTCTCACTGAACCTGGATCTCATTAATTTGGCTAGACTGGTTGTCCAGTGAGCGCCAGGGACCTACCTATCTCCATTTCTGCCTCTTGCCACCTCCCAGTGCTGGGGTGTCAGCTGTACATTGTTATGAGTTCAGACTCAGGTCCTCTTTCTTGCACAGAAAGCACCTCTGAGCCGTTGTCCTGATCCCCGACTGTCCTGTTTTAAAAATGTATTTTCTAGAGACAGAATTCAGGTGTGGGATTCAGAAGTGGTTGTCATTTGATTTTGACATGAAAACTGTATAGAGAAGCCGACTTCATTGTGGTGTTACTAACCTGTGTGCAACCCGCATTTGCTCACTTTTGTTCAGATTTAATGTATTTAAGGAGAGCTTCATTTTCTTTGGTTTGATATCAAAAGGCCCACAACTTGGTGATAGAAATAATTTCTTTTAGCTACCAAGAACTTTGCCCAGTTTAAGCCTTTCCCACTGTTTTACGTATTCCCCTATTAAGACTGACTGAAAGGAATGGAAAACTTTGAATTTCTGAATTCTTTCCCTCTGCCAGTGGGAGTTGAGAATAATTATATAGACATTCGACATTTGTGCCAGAGGAGGAAATGATAGTTATATCTAAATGAACCTTCTATTTTCTTCTCAGAACCTTGCTGTGTTCCATGACAGGGGCCCACACGGTGATGCCTTACATATTTACAAATTAAGAATTTACCTTTCTTCATTTCTGCATGAAGGGGAGATGGTCCAGAGGATGTGGCAATGATGCAGATACAGCCAGAAAAGAAGTTGGTTTTCTTTTCTGAACGGTGGTAAAAATAACAGGACTTCATGTAGGATGGTAAGGAGATTACAGACTGAATATCCAGAGGCCTAGCAATGTGCCTGGCTCGGTGTAAGCACTCAGCAAATGGTGCCTGTTATTGGTGCAAGGAAAGACGTGTGAGTTCCCTACTTGAGCACTAAGGCTTGTGGCCACCTGCATCTTGAACGGTGCTTTACTTTACGATCAGCAGTCAAGTGAAAAGACTGTTAACACTGAGCTGGGAGATACAATCATCTGTAAAAGATGTGTGTCCATTCTGGGCTTTATGAGGAGGAAGATGTGTGCTAGGCACCCAGAATTACAATTTGTAGAGTCATAGAATGGCTGAGCTGGCAAAGATCCCTGATATCATTCAGTGATAGTGTCATATAAATGGAGACCTGAGAAAGATAAGCATGCAAGATTCTCTAGCAAGTTTCCAGACTTCAGAGTAGAAGCTGGATCTTTAGACTCTCAAAGCAGTGTCTATGCTACAAGCATGCTGTCCCGCAAAACTGGTTAATGACATGAGAATGAGCAGGAGCTAATGATGGAAACCACTCTGTCTCTGATATTTTCCCTACAAAGAGAAGATATTTTATTAGAGATCCAGCTTCCCTAGAGTAGTGATTCCAATGTGTGTGTGTGTGTATGTGTGTGTGTGTGTGTGTGTGTGTGTGTGTGTGTGTGTGCTATATGTATATGTCCATACTTCTTTGGCTACTTTCCAGTCTATTTTTTTGAGATAGAGATCCTCACTGAGACTCATTACTTCAGTTAGACTAGCTAGCCAATGAACTCCGAGGGATCTGTCTGTCTCTGCTTCCCCACATTCCGGGGGTTTCAGACACAGGCTGCTGTGCCTGGCTTTTTACTTGGGTTCTGGGGATTCACACTCAGGTTCTCATGTTTCTGCTGTAAGGTTTTTAGTGACTGAGCTATCTCTCCAGGACCTGCAAACTTTCTGGTAACAAAGAACATTTTTTTTTCACATTAACACATTACAGTGATACCTCCCGTGCCAGCAGAAACAGTGGCTGTAGACTGGAAAGCCAGTGTTGAAAGTGCACACTGGTACTAGCATCTGTAAGCACAGCATCACTTGGCAGTGAAGATGCAAATGCATTTGAAAAGTGGTTGCGCCTGTATTACGTATTTAAACTATCATTAATGACTGGCTAGCATCTAGATTCATGAACGGCTTGCAATTGCAACTGCCTCACTAGATGACTGTCACATTGGATGCTATGCAAGACTGTTGCTTTCTTTTACTTTGTGAGGAGTCCAAACGGAGGGTAATAGGGATCGTGCCTGGGGACCTCAGCCTGGGCCACAGGGCTCTGGAGAGAGCTGTTATTCCAGGAGTGCTGACACACCTTTGAGCACAGGCAAAACCACCACTTCTGTTCAAACTCACTAGATCAAGAGGGACCCTTGCAGAGCCATCAGGACATAGGAACCAAGGGACCGCTGGGGACAAGATCCTTCTGGTTTCTGTCTGCACCCCAGAGCTGACCCTGTGCCACAGCTCTCCAAACCCAAATACCTCTCAGAGAGAGCTGGTCTTCAAGGAGTATTGACACAGAGGCCTGCAGGAGAGGCAAGCCACAGCCAGACAGAGTAAGACCAGCTAACATCAGAGTTAACAAGATGGCAAAAGTCAAGGGTAAGAACATAAGGAACAGAAACCAAGGCTACTTGGCATCACCAGAACCCAGCTCTCCCACCACAGCAAGCCCTGGATACCTCAACACACCAGAAAAGCAAGACTCAGATTTAAAATCATTTCTCATGTTGATGATAGAAGACTATAAGAAAGAAATGAATAACACCCTTAAAGAAATACAAGAGAACGGAGATAAACAACTAGAAGCCTTTAAAGAGGAAACACAAAAATTCGTTAAAGAATTACAAGAGAACACAATCAAACAGGTGGAATTATAGGAAAAACACAATCAGACAAAGGAAATGCACAAAACTATCCAGGAGCTAAAAATAGAGATAGAAACAATAAA
>CM052708.1:40247850-40310932 GCA_028551405.1 Uromys caudimaculatus | reverse complement strand
CTGACCCCCCCCCCCCCCCAGTCCTCATGAAGGCTGGATCACCAACCAAAGAATACACATGGAGGGACCCATGGTTCGGACCACATATGTGGCAAAGGATGGCCTTGTTGGCCATCAGGGGGAGGAGAGACCCCAGTAAAGGGGAATGTCAAGGTGGGAATATGGGAGTGGGTGGGTGGGTGGGTGGGAGGTTGAATTCCCTCATAGAGGTGGGGGAGGGGGAGGGGATAGGTGGTTTCCAAAGAGGGCACCTAGAAGGGGGGAAACATTGGAAATGTAAATAAAGTATCAAAAATAATAATACAAAAAATAAAGGGGAGCAGCAGGCCAAGGAGAAGCTGTCATCAGCAAGGAATGAGATTTGGAAATAGACCAGTATGCAAAACCCAGACAAACAAAGGTCTACCTTGTTCTTCTTTTTTTTTTTTTTAATGAGCAGTGGTAAACTGATATCCTGTTTGCAGTGTTGGCCTCCATAGTCTGAGAGCCAAAGTATTTGGGGCAGCTATGGTTCACAGACTGTAGTGGAAAACAGGGTGACCACGAAAACTGAAGCTTCAGCAGTCAGACGTGAATTTTCTATTAGACACTGGGTATATGATAGATTCCTGTTCGAACTCCCAGGGACGAACTCGAGGGCACAAGTTTTGGGGCTGATGTGGCCAGGGAACAAGTTAGTGGAATCAGCCAAGGAAGAGTCCTCATCTCTGGCTTCCGGCGGGAGGGACTTCCGGTTTTCTAGCACTAGAAAGCCCCAGTGGTTCTTGTTTTCATAAAGCAAGCTGAAAATGAAAAGGAATCGTCCAGAAGATCCATCTCCAAACACTACAAATTAACCATAGGTTGCCAACAAATAAAGGAACTTTCATTTTCTCTTCAAAGTCTCTGGAGCTTTAGGAATCTGTAACCCCTGAGTCTGAATATACTTCTGTCCGCTGCCACCAGCCCTGATGAACAGAGCTATAGCTTTGAAAGCATGGGGCTGGCCGTGTAAAGGAGAAGTTTGTTGTCAGAAGAGGTATGTGTGTGTGTGCGCGCGCGCGCACGTGCGTGTGTGTGTGTGTGTGTGTGTGTGTGTGTGTGTGTGTGTGTATGTTGGTGTGTGTGTGTCTGTGTAAACCTGTGTTATGCTAGTTTAAAGTGAAGAATTTGTTACTTTGATAACCCTAGATCATGTTCTTGTTTAGAGCGTGTACCAGAAATTTAGTGGGTGAGGTCCAGGGAATAAAAGAATGCTCCAGGAGTCTGGGATGAATTCTCCATAGATCCTTACTTGTCTGGAAGATTATGTATGCCTGATGGAGTCCCGAAAGAACCAAGGAAGCATAAACATGAAGGAAAATTGAGAAAAGGCTGCAATGCTCCCTGCCCCTCATACAGACCTACAGGAAAGTGATGGCATCCTGGCTGGTCCTGGGCCAGTGCTGTTCCCTTGGCTCTATACATCTAAGGCACTGGAGACTCTCAAGGCTACTAAGTGACTCTGGGTATCAGCTTAGCATATGTTATTTTGGGTGTTTCAACAGTGGCACCATTGAGGTAGTGTGGTTTAGTGGAGGAATGTGGGTTTGGGTTGGATAGAATGTGGTTGTCATTCCACATTTATAAGTTAACATTCTTATTAATTTGGACAAATCATGTGACTACTCTGTATCCTATTTAAACCTTATAAATGCCCACTGAAGTAGGCATGAATTACTTCTGTGTTGTGGATACTTTTTAAATCTGTGAAATAGTTATTTTGGGTAATGATTAAAAAGCCATAATGGCTATAAAGTATGTATCACATGATAGGTAATCCATAAATAGCTTTATTGTTGCTGCTAGTCCTGGTGTAGAAAAGAACTGTCAGACTGATAAACCCAGAGAATTTAACCTCTCAGATGGTCACATGGAAAAACACTGGGTCTAGTATAGTATTAATAGTATAGGTGAGGCAATTACACCGTCTGTAAGTGTCCAACGTTGGCTATGACAAATGACTATAAAGTTTATGGCTTAAGGCAGTGTAGATCATCACGTCATAGTGCTCCAGGTATAGCGTAGGCCACCAGGGCTTTATGCCTCTAGTCTCTGGTGTCTGCGATGAAAGTGTAGGCAAGATGAGATTCCTTTCAGAACACTCTAGGCGTGAACTTGCTTTTAGACTCATTGAAACTGTTATCTGAATCAAGTTCCTGGAACGTTGTAGGACTGGGGTTCCTGTTTATCCCATGGCTGCCAAGCAGAGGCTGATCCTTCAAGTGGCTGCTTGGATCCCTCTTTGTTTGCCATATTTTATATCCTTTTCCCTCTGAGTCCCGTCTTGCTCAGAATTTCCCCATCTTTTCCTTTGTCTGACTCTCTCTGCCACATTAGGCTCACTGGATAACTGAAGCTGCTCTTGTGTTGCATTGTCCATTACCTTATTCACATCTGCACAAAGGCCCCTGGCTACAGGTTCTAGGGGCTGGGGTATAGCACGTTTGAAGGGATAGTCTGCCTCCCAGATCACCTGGGGGACGAGAGGCAAAGACAAAGAAAGCCACATCCAGATGAAACAGAGCAGTGAGACCTTGTGTGTGTGTGTGTGTGTGTGTGTGTGTGTGTGTGTGAGAGAGAGAGAGAGAGAGAGAGAGAGAGAGAGAGAGAGAGAGAGAGAGAGAAAGTGTGCATATGGGGCTAGCAGGCTGTCTCCAGAGCACCTCTGTGGGGCTAGTAGGCTGTCTCCAGAGCACCTCTGTGGGGCTAGCAGGCTGTTTCCAGAGCACCTCTGTGGGGCTAGCAGGCTCTTCAGAGCTTGTTTTTCACCCAACACTCCTTTCTTTGTGGAAAACGTGTTTTCTTCATTCTCTATGGTCTTTGTGGGTTTACCAACTACAGGATTACATCCTGCCGACCACAGGAATAGACCCATGGCCCTCCCTGCAAATGGACCAATTAGATTCTTTCTCTCCCAGGTATTACAGAGATCTGCAGGCACTGAGAGTGACTGGGGTGCAGCCCATGGGGTGCCCTATGTCCTGGAGTGCAGGGTGGTCTGTGAGTGATGGTGTGGACCAGCCATCATTCAGTTCTTCCTAGGTCCTGCTTATTCATCTTGTCCTTCGACACAGGGACCTCAGTTTCCCCCTCCCCCCGAAATCCCCTTTCCAGCTTGAGTTGCTCAGAGTTGGGTTTTCCTGTTTCTATCAAACAGATCTTCACTGCCATGCTGTCTCTCCACATTCTGGCTGCTACCAGCATTATGCAAAAGATCAATTATTCAGGTTTCTGTGCTTGCAACGATGCTAGGAACTAATAATCGTCGCCACAGTTTCTGATGTGCAGGGGCGTTTCTTACCCTGAATCATGTCTTTCTAATGCTTCTTTCCTTAACCCTGATAAACTTGGGACAGATACACAGAAAAGTATTTAATAACATGGAATGCTTCAGAAATTAGGTCACATTAAAAGCATCGACTGACCAGTTAGAAATCAGCCCTGCTTTTAACCTGTTATTACCTAGTGCATACAAATTACAACTGCACAATACCTCATCCACCCAGCTTGATGGCCTGAATTGTAAAATTTCAAGTATGAAATAGTTTCTGTTTATTTCAGCACGAAAGTGGGCAACAACCAGTCTCCTTGTTTGTTCTTATTACTCGCCGCTTCAGGTTGAAATTACAAGTTCACTCCTCAGGAGGAGATCCAGGTTGTGGCATCCAGAGGAAACTGAGATGCAAATTGCGTACAGGGCACCTACAGCTGTATTTCTGGAGGGGTGAGTCTAAGAGCTTGTTCCCAAGATCTTTATTATAGATGGGAAGGTCGGAGGGGGTTGCTTCTCCTCTTACATTGGGTATAACTGACTCTCAGTGCAGGGGTTTGGGGTCTGTTCTGATCATTTGAAAGCCAGTGATTATGCAGGGGCAGAGTAGTAGCCCTTCCTTGGCGCTCTTCAAAAAAGCTTTGATGTGGAATATGATATTCATTCCAATTCTTTCTGAAGAGAGTTACAGCAAACTTTGTTCCACCTAGCCTCTCACAAGGTCACACATCAGGTGCTCAAGTTAGTTCTCTGTGAAGATTAGGATACAATGAGCCTGCCTGCTGAGGTATCTATCCAGACCCCTCACTATGCCTCTTCATACCCCAGGAACCTCATTTTTCTATAGAAGAAATTCAGAGAAACATTCAGTCCCCCAGCCTAATTTCCCTCTTAGACAGGAGAACACTCTCTCAAAGACAATTCAGTCCAATAATAATAGTGATAGAGGCACCATAACCACCTCCTAGATTTATAGCATGCTGCCTTTCCAAGGAGACAGAGAGCTCTGAAGAGCCTCTCTCATTCAGCAGGCAAGGAGCCTAGGCTCCCTCTTGAGTTCCCTAGAGACCCTGTGGTGATTAGCCTGAAAGCATGCATGCTCTTCACAAAACTCTGTCCCCACCCTTGCTATATTTCCAGGGCGCCCCCTGCCCTGCGTGTCTGCGCATGCATGTGAGTGAGTACACACACACACACATACATACACACACACACACACACACACACACACACACACACACACACACACACACACACACACGGAACAGTCAATGCCTGGTGTTTTCCTCCGTTATACTTCTAGCTTGTTTTTTGAGGTAGGGTCTCTCACTGATTTGGCTGTGCTGTCTATTGGCAAACTCCCAGTGTTCTCCCATCTCTGGCACCGGATTACAGACATACACAATATGCCTGGCTCTTTGTTGGAGTGCTGGGGATCTGAACTCAAGTCCTATGTTTGCATGGCAAGCCCTCTCTGGTGGTGCCATCGCTCCGGCCTTGCAGGGGACTTTCTGGTGCTACATGGTATGAGAATCTCCCTCTCTTTTTCCCTCTCTCCCTGCTTTCTCTTCATTCTCCTCTTCAGTAGGATGGTACTGTCAGCCTGCTGTGCTTACAGTCATATTCCGGGTGGCTTCTACTCCAGTTCATGCTAAGTCCACGTGCTTTTCTAGCCTTGGAGCCTCTCAGCCGTCCTCTGGTCATGCCTAGGGTAACGGCCTCCTAGACTGAGTCAGCTGCCTCTCTGACTGCTGGGATGTACTGTTTCCTCCACAGCGACTAGGCTAACATTGCGTTTCTTTAACACAAAGGCATTGTTATTGACTAGTTTTGAAGGAAAATTTATTTTCCTCCACCCTCAGAAACCGTAACTTTGACACTCCCTCCTCCTCCTCTTCATAATGGCACAGCAGGATGTTCAATTACAGCTAAAAGCCCTAGATTTAAGTGACAGATTAAGAGGCTCGGCAGGTTGCAACTCTAATGTGCATTTCACCTGTTAGTTTATTTTTTAACCCTTAGGTGCCAGGCTTTAGAAAAGTCTTTTGACAGGATGCTATTTGCTAGTATACCCTGTGTGGTGCCAGGGTTGACTTTTGCAGGGTGTCTGTGTGCAGGGCACTGCCCACAGACGTGGCATTTTGGATTCCTGGATTAGGTTAGAGGCTTCAGTCACATAAAATGACTGGAGAGTAAGGAGTACGCCAGACACCCCTTCCTGCAGCAGCTGCCAGCCTGGCCAGGCGCTGGGCACACAGTGGCCTTTTGGTACAGTCTGCAGAATTAAAGAATACAGTGCAGAGGCATAAGCAGCAGCTTAAGGGGACAGCCACAGACACACCCACTCTTGCCCAAACTACAAAAGGGAAAATTAGCTCCTTCCAGCCCCTTCCCCCAGCATGGCTTGCAGGCTTCCAGCATGGCTTGCAGGCTTCAGGGCTTCAAAGGGCATATTTCCTGCTCACATCCACTCTGCCCCCTTTCCTGCTCTCCACAAACAAGCCCTCCTAGGAGTCTTTGGTCTCCTTGGAGCCTCTGTTCTTTTGACCTGAGAACAGGGGTTTTCTTCCTTGAGTAAGACTTCTAATTCCTAGATCAGGTATGTTGGTGCATGTCTACAGGCTTGGAACTTGGGAACCTGAGGCAGGAGGTGTTGAGTTGGGGAGGTAGTTTTGAGGCTACATGGTGAGACTCTGTCTCCAGAAAACAACCCAAAATACAAACAAAAAGATTTGAGATTCCAAAGGCTAAAATTCTATCTAGATGTGGTATTCCAGATACTCTTGAGGTCAAAATTTCTGCCAGGAGACCTATCTGGTCTCTTAGTACCCACTCCACCCAGTGGCAAGATGTAGCAGCTACCCCAGACCTGGTAATTTCTTGTGATTCCAAGTTGGGTATTGTCTCAGGATGGGCTCACAGGTGTTTTCTATGTTGGCTGAGCACACCTTTGCCTTCTGCTAGAATGTCTCTAGATGGTTGGTGGCCCCAGGATCCCTGTGCCATTATGGAGTACTATCAGGGCACTGCCTTCTTTAGAGGCCTTCCTTGGACTAGATTAGGGTCTTATTTTTGTCTGAGTAGGCCACCTCTTCCAGCTGTGCCTGCTGAAAGTGCCTGCTACTTCCCTTCTGTGCATTTGATCTTTCTGTGGGTTTTCTTTCCCTCTTGAGCTTTCTATTCCTTGAGGGTAGACATAGTCTTTTCTACCTCATATTTTTAGTGTTCAATACAGTACACAGACTATTATAAGCATGGGTGAAAAAGTGCTGAGAAAGACAAGGGAGGAGGGGGGAGATGAGGGAGGGAGGGGGTGGGAAGAATGACACGGGTTAGGAAGCTGGTTTCTGTCTTTAATTAGTCCAGCAACTAATCGTCAACATAGTTCTAAAAGAAAGCAAGGGCTGTACGTTCCCCTATGCATATGAGCTTCTCACTTAAGTGCTGATGGTTAAAGAATCTCTCATAAAGGATTGTAGCTTTGTTTCCTTGATGTGATGGGACCATTGTTATGTCCAGGTTTTCTCTCTCATCTCATCCGCGGCGTATTGTTAGTAACTATTCTAGTCTTAAGCCCAATTTTGAAGTCAGAGACTGTTGGTATTCTACATTTAGCTTTTATCAGCAGCCAGTTGGTGTCTAGTAATTATTTGAACAAGATGCAAATTGTACAGTAAGGATCTGAAAAGGTCAGAGCAGTTGTGTCTAGAAACTGCAGTGATCGAACAGAAGAACTTGCACTGGGAACATTAATTGTAGACAATTACTATGCCCCACTAAATTAGACTAGAGGTAGACCTTCTAGTTAGTCTCTGGTCCTTTTTGCAGTGAGCAGGTTGGGGCAAAACTTCCTGGCATAAATGATGTGTCTGGGTATGGGATAGTACTGGCTTGTATGTTCCCAGTGGTTCTCAGATCCTGGAAAAATTATGAAAATGTCTTAACTACTTTTCTATTGCTGTGAAGAGACACAATGACCAAGGTGACTTATAAAGGAAAGCATTTATTTTTCACAGTGCCAGACTATGACCCTCATGGTCCATGACCATCATGGCTGGGAGCAGGATAGATAGATAGATAGATAGATAGATAGATAGATAGATAGATAGGTACACACACACACACACACACACACACACACACACACACACACACACACGCACACACAGAGCACAAGTGAGCTAACTGGACTGGCAAGGGGTTTTGAAACCTCAATCCCCACCCTCAGTGACACACCTCCTCCAACAAGGTCACACCTCCTAATTCTTCACAGTTTTGCTAACTGAGGACCACACATTCAAGCCTACAAGCCCATGGATGTAGTTCAAACTGCTACAGTCCTGTCTGAGAGAGCTGAGCAACCTGTTCATTCTCTTGGTCACCCCACCCTGCTGATAGCCTTGAGTACATGCTGGTGGTTTTGCATGCCTGGGGCAGTGCAGGCTGCCCTGCTGCTTCTGTGAGAGGTGAATGGAAGTAGACAAGCCTGCCCTTGGTGGCTGACCCCCTGCTAGGAGACAGCTTTCTCCTCCTCCAGCTGGAAGGTTCAGAGGACCCACTTGTTCTCACCCCCAAGGTAAGACCACAGAACTTCTGGGTGCAGGTGGTATTGGGTTTATGGTCCCCTAACTGGGAATAGGACCCTCCTGAGTATTGGGCACAATCTACCCCCAATGGTGACACAGACATTCTAAGTGTCTTAAGTGTCTAAGTGGTTAAGAGCAGGCATTTGGAGTCACAGAGACCTCAGTTAAAGTTCCTCACGGACTTTGTGATTATGGCCACGATCCCACGCCTCTTGAGATTCAGTTTACCCACTGGTGAAAATGAGCGCAAGAATCCTCACATCATGCATGTTATAGCACGAGAGATCATGTGACTAACCCGTAATAGAGGCCAGGGGAAAGGCCCTTAGCAAAACACATGGGGCCTGGAGACAGAATATCTGGCAGATGTGTCCAACCTTTTGACTTTGCAACATGACGACATCATCTTCCAAGGCCATGCTTGGCAAACATTCGATGTAATTGCAAAAGCAGAGAAAAGAATAAAATCACACAAAAAACCCTCATAATCTTTTAAATAAGTTTACAATTTTGATCTCATAGTCATCTCAGCAGCATACAGCCCATGAGCCACAGGTGGGACACATCTGTGTCTATGGCTTACTGCCCAGAGAAGAATGTGACGTGGGGGGAGGGGGGCTTCTATAGGCCAAAAGGACCTATAGCCCTGTGGCCATCTGTCTGAGTGACTGCCTTCTCCCTCTGTGGGATGCTCATGTCCGTGAGATGTGAAACACAGCAGGCGCGGACATCATTTTAATAAGGCCCAGGCACCTCCACAGGATGCTCCAGAGTCTCCACTAAAGCCATCCTGCTGTCAAAAGCTGACATTATAACGACATTTCAGAAGGGACTCCCCGGGAAATCACTGCTCATTTCCTTTCAGGCAGTTCGTTTACCTGCAGACTCTGGACCTGCTGCTCTGCTCTGCAGCATCTGCACGATCCCGTAAGTTAATTTTGCAGCTGAGTGGTCTGAGGTCCCAGAAAGCCAAGGGCCTGAAGTGGAAAATATCGAGCAGGTGACTCATTAAGCCTTGAGTCTAGGACTTGAGGCCCTCGGAACGGCCTATGCACTGCTGATCTTATTGGATATTAGGAAGCCTGATTGGACTGTGGCCTCATTTTAGGCCAGTGTGAGGAGGGGGGGGGTAAGGAGGGAGGGAGAGAAAGGAAGGGAGGGAGAGAAAGGAAGGGAGGGAGAGAGGGTGCTTCCAGGCTTTTAAATGCATTTATTTTCCAACTCAGCTCACTTTGATTCCTCATACCATTGCTGTCACCTACCTATGACACTACAACCCCACTCTTCTGCCTTTATTCTGTTCTATCTGGGGTGTTAGGGAACACACCAGTTCTTAAGCTGTCCCCTTTTGCTGCCCCAACTAGGCAGCAACCACGCCTTTGCTTGTTGAGAAATTGAGGCCCATGTTGTGGTTTCTAGCCATCACCTCCTGTACACCGTAATGTTCACCTCAACTCCATTTTCTGGTTTCAGGGTGGGGGGCACTCTGCTCCGTAGAGCCGCAGTGGATGCCATTGTTCTGGTCCAGGCCATGGTCCACCTCCTTTGGTTTGGACTGTCTTTCTCTCTTCTTGATCCTTATTGGCTTCCAGGCATTCACTCTCCTAGTTCATCCCAAGTTCTCTTTCTCCCTGTGAGCTTTCTAGCTTGTGATCTTCATCTGTCACATACACTTCCTCCCCTGGGGGGCTCCTCAGAATTCCACTTCCCCAGCTTATTCAAATGGCACCTCTGGAGGGCACCCAGTATTCTGTAACCGCAGATATCCTAACAAACATTTTTCTTGATACTCCTTTGTATATATCCACCTGGGCTGCTCCTCCAAATTCTCCTCTTCTCTCTGTCCCTCTATGAACTCTTTAAGGTTTCACGGGTTACGCTCATATTTTATGATCTTTCTCTGAGAACAAACTCATCCCTCTGCCTCCAGGCTGGATATGGTGGGGCAGTGACCCTCAGGGATGGACTGGGATAAGGAGAGATTTTGAGATATAGAGAATGAAAAAGGAGCTTGTTTTTTGGGGGATTTCTTGGTATTTTGAGGTATTTCTCTAGTCCAAGCCATAATTGCTCATTCCCTGGGTTCCTATTTCTTTCTTTATATCGTACAAATCGTAATTTGATATTCTATCTATAGATCTGGTAATCAGACTTAGGCTGTGTTGCTAATTAGCTGCCTGCTGCTTGAGTTCAGGATGAGTGACAGCTTTCAAGCTTCTCTTTCTGGTTTGTGGAAATCAACTTTCTGTGCTTCAGCCATTTGGACCAACCATGAGGCAGGGGTAACCTCTGAAGGGTTGGTGGGATACATGGCCCCTCAATCAGGCAGGGAGCCTGTTTGTGCATAAGGCCAGCTTTACCTAGCTTCATTGTCAGGGGTGTTTTTATGTTGGAACAGAAGACTGCCTGTGGTGAGAAGTGCCACCTGCCCCTTGTTCCTACCTCTCTCTTCAAAGGACCAACATTTGAATAACGCCCAAGCCAAGCATCCCTGAAACTTGACCTTAAGACCAAGAGGCTCCCTTTCCTTGGGAAAACCAATCTCAGCTCTAAATCAGCCTGTGTCTGTCCCTGGCTTCCCAGGAGAATTCTGTGAACTTCATCAACATCACTGACAAACTGGGAGATGCCCAAATCTCACCAGAAATCAATCAACTGTTACAACTTCAGGGGAAAATCTGCTTTGTTTCTGACTTGTACCACAAACGGCGGCTCCAATCTGTCACGATGACGGAGAACATGTCACAACAATCTGTTTTTATTCTTTAGGAGGGAAAAGCAGCATCCCCCCTCTCTTCTAGCTACAGCTAATTTGGAAAATTTGCAAGCTGACATGCAGCTTGATTAAAATGACCCGGAGCCACTGATTCTTTGAAAATGTAACTCGGTGCTCGCAACCCCAGATCTGCTGTGGTCCAGTTGATCTCCTTCAAAACACTCTCTCTCTCTCTCTCTCTCTCTCTCTCTCTGAAGAGAAAAAACAAGAGCTGCGAGTTACAATCCAAGATGATTTTAAATTATTTTCATTTCTTCTTTTCAACTCTGCTGTTACCATGGATTTTCTTCATACGACAGGGAACAAAACCCAGATGACATGTCTGAAACGTGCGGATTTCACAGTCCTGGGCAAGAGTGCAGATCCATGATGCAAACAAAGCACTGAGTTGGACCCGGAGACTATTTTATAGATGTAGTTTGCCCCCCTTCCATCATTTTATGTAGGAATTTACTCCAGTTTACATGAGTTTCCTCTATTTTTGCCAAGCATTTTTAAAAACCATTTTATTGATTCTTTGTGAATTCCACATCATACACCCCAGTCCCGTTCATTCCCCGATCCCTTCATATCTGCCCCCAGCCCTTGCAATCTCCACACAACATTAACCAAACCAAACCAAACCCACCAACCAACCAGCCAAAATCTCCTTGTGGAAGTTGTAGTGTGTCACAGTGTGTCCCACAGTCGACTCTTTTGTCCACACTCTTTGTCTGCATATTTTCACTACAATAAGTCATTGGTCTGGTTTAAGGCCTCTGGCTTCTGCTACATTACAAATGCTGGATCCTCACTGGGACTCCTCTCACATATTCTATTATTGCCCTGTATCATGGAGATCCTGCAGCTGTAGAGCTGCAGGACCAGCCCCTTCTCATGCTCCAGCTTCATAGACGGGGTAGATGTTGGAGTGGGCCACCTCAAAGCTCTAGTGCTGGGTCTCCGATGAAGCTGGGTCTATGTGGTAAGCCTGCCAGCTCTCCTGAACCCATAACCACCAGGGGATATTTCCTTCTTTAAAAAGAAACAGTTTTGATGCTGGGAATGTGTAGCTCACTTGGCAGCACTCTTGCTTGGACTGTATGAAGTCCTGGGGACCCATAAACTGAACGTGGTGGCACATGTCAGTGATCCTAGCATTTGGGAGATGGAGGGAGGATGATCAGAAGTTTCAGATGACCCCTGGCTGTATAGCAAGTTTGAAGCTAGCCTGGGCCGCATAAGACCCTATTTTTGTATAAATATGAAAAAAATGTAAGAGAAAGCGATAACCAATTGGTTGATGGCAGCCCTGGGAGACACAGGGTCCTATAAGCTGGAAACTGAGGCAGCATTTAGGAGTCGGAGTGTAGGTTTGGTTTATAAATATACTCATGTGACTATTGTCTTTCTTTACGATTTTGACAAATGTGCATTTTTGGCCCATCATGGAGGGAGGGAGGGAGGGAGGGAGGGAGGGAGGGAGGGAGGGAGGGAGGGAGGGTGTTACTGTAAGAGGTGTTAATGTGGGTTGACATGGGTGCCCACTGCTGTTTTGTTCACCAAGACAATGTATAATTATCAGGAGACAATATATAATTACACATCGAATTGTGTGCTGCACACTGTAAGTGTTGGCCTTCCGGTTCTGAGAGGGGAGAGCTAATACTGGTTGAGACCGTGCAAAGGCAGACACTCATTTGTCGGGACTGTACAGTAATGAGAATCATTCCTGAATCCCGTTGCCTTGGCAACCAATTCTAAAATGATGTCGATAAAGAGCTAGCAACACTTATCAATGAAGCCAGTGTGCCTTGGGAAGGAAAGCTGCTGCAAAGAAGGCAGGCCAAACCGGCTTTTAGGGGCATGTCCCTGTTGAAAGCCTGACAGATATGAAAGGAGGGACCAAACCTTAAGGTCTTGGCTACCATCAGTAACCCCCTGCCACGCTGCCAAATGCATATATACTGCCGAGGTTGCAGGGCATTCCTCGGCTCTTGCTCGTGCAGATCTTCTGCAAGGGTCATTTTCATGTGGAAGGGCTGTCACTGAGACGCAGGAAGGCATCCTAGGGTGTGTGAATGTGGAGCAGCACCCTTGTTTGTAAGGCACAGAGAGGTCCTGGCAAGCAAGGACACATGGAAGCCTTCTCTCCTCTGGCCTTTGTTTCATTCGGGTTTTGATGCACTCCGAGGTGGCGAGGGAGGTGGTGGTGGCTACTGTGAGCTCAGTTTTTCAGATGAGCAGAATACAGCCAAGAAAGGCTAAGCAGCGTGTTTACACCATGTCTGAGAGATAAGTGAGGACTAATCTGGGCTTAATTGTCCTGCCCATCAGTCAGAGGCAGGTCCTGCAGGAACCCTGCTGCCTACCCACCCCACACCTAAGTGCTTGTTCGCTGTAGACTCAGCAGAAGCCTGACAAGGGTTTCCTGGTGCTTCTGGGTTTAAAATCTGCAAGGATCAAGGATCTTGGTGTGGGGGTTGGATCGAGGATAGCAGACCCCTTCGACCCTTAGGCAAATGCGTGTGAGGAATCTGATGAAGTGATTCCTCTGTTTTGGAGTTTATTGGAATGGATGGTCCTTTCAGAGTATAATATTCCACCCTGGTAACATTCATTTTAAAAGTTTCTTTTTTATGTTACCAAATCTTGTCCATATTTTTCTTACCCGTCTTAATTATGCTCTCTTAAATTATATGGTCAAGTACAGATTGGCCACATCCAGATCAAAACAATAACTCAGCCATCTTCCTGATATGGAACTTCGAAAATTGTTTACATTAGTGTCAAGTCTGAGATGGAAAGAGTGTAGGGGACTGATTTGCATGCTGCTAAAGGCCATCAATAAAAAACACTCGGAGAAAAAGATGAGAGCACACATTGCCCCCAGAGGCATCTGTTTAACTCTTGGACTTCTACGTGGAACAAAACTGTATAAAAGCTCCTATGCCCTTGTTAATTACAGAGTACTGGATTAGATGATGATGCTTCTACTATGTTCCCCCCACAAGCCATTGCTCTTTTCCCACCCACCCCCCTCCCTCTCTCTGTCCCCCCTTTCCTGTTTATCAGGTCTAGACTACTTGTCAGATGCAGCTCACTGTACTAGAGAACAGAATAGACCGACCCTGTTCACACAGGGTGAGTCTTCTGGACATAAGTGGACACATGTTTTAATGATTCCTGCTTAGAGTCTTACAGGCTCACAAGGAAGATAACTGGACAGGGCTCACGAAGACAGCTTCTCTTTTTCTTTGCTCTAGAGTGAAAGAATTTTGGGGGAAAGGACTTTGTAGATGGAGGAGAGGCTTTCTTGGCAAAGGAATGGGAAGACTAAGGGACTTCCCATTCATGGAAGGGGCCAAGGGGATTGTGGAGTGTGAGTTGGCTCAGTGGGTGTGCTGGCTAATTTTATATCAACTTGATACAAACTAGAGTCATCTGAAAAGAAGGAGCCCCAATTGAGAAAATGCCTCCATAAGATGCTGTTTAGGGCATTTTCTTAATTAGTGATTGATGGGGGGAGGCTCAGACGTTGTGGGTGGTGCCATCCCTGGACTGTGGTCCTGGCTTCTATAAGAAAGCAGACTGAGCAATGGAAGCACCCCTCCATGGGTTTACATCGGCTCCTGCCTCCAGGTTCCTGCCCTATTGAACTTCCTGCTCTGACTTTCTCCAGTGATGAACTATGATATGGAAGTATAAGCCAAACAAACCCTTTCCTCTCCAAGTAGCTTTTGGTCATGGTGTCTTGTCATAGCAATAGTAACCCCGACTAGGACAGAGGGTGAATCACTTGCTGCATAAGCTTGGGGACTGGAGTTTGGATTCCCAACACCCATTTAAAAAGCAGGTATGGTGGTACATGCTTGTGACCCAGCACTTCGGGGGGGGGGGGGCGGTGAGATGGAGATAGGAGGATTCTGTGTGCTCATTGGTGAGACAATAGGGCCAAAATGGTGAGCTTCCAGTCCAGTGAGAGACCCTGTCACAAAAATAATGTAAAAATATATTGTCAGAGTGATCTCCGGCTTCCACACCCCCACACATGAATAATACACACACAAACACACACAGAGGGGTAGAGACAGAGATGAATTAACCAATAAATTAACTATTGGACATAATGGAGGTACCTCCCAAGAACTGCCATAGTGGCACCCCCAGGGATCGCATGTCCTATGCATTTGTATCTAATTGAAACAGGTGACTAGTGCTCATCATGCTTAAGGTGATCTGTAACTAATCCTGCTAATTCATTCTGCCTTCCAATCCATGAATTCTCAGCAGGAGGGAAAGTGGAGATTGCTCAATGGGTAAATTGCTTGTTGTGCAATCACAAGGACCTGAGTTTGAGTCCCAGGACCCATGGCGTGGTGATAGGTATCTATAATCCCAATGCTGAGGAGCCAGAGACAGGACTCTCTGGGGCTCACTGTCCATGTCTGTCTAAGTCAGCCAGCTTCACAGTCAGTGAGAGACCCTGTCTCACAAAACATGGAAAGTGGATGAGGCAGACCCCTGACATCTGCCGCTGGCCTTCACATGTACCTACACCTATGTGCATGCACACATACACACAGAGAGCCAAAAGAGAGAGAGACCTGGCCCTTAGGTCAGCATGCATCCCCCACCCCACCCCCACCCCAGCAGCCCTTGCATTGCACTCACATGTGAGTAAGGAGGTGCCGAGTGTGGATCCTGGGAGACACTGGATTTGTTGTTGTTATGGTGGACGGTATTCTCCTAACCAGCTCACTGGTGTAACTGGGTGGCATCCTAATATTTGTTCAATTAAAAATGGAAATGAAAATATTTTGTGGACTTCGATATCATTGCAGAATGCAGCAAAGTTTTAATTTACCAAAGCGTTTTCACAAATCCCCAAGAGAACTGTGGAGTAATGTTTTTTAAATATCTGGACATATGACCCATTTTCAATACTTGCCGTCCCACAGTCGTTGCAGCAGCCAGCTAGAAGGAGCTGGTGTGCCCTGTGGGGGAGCATGCCACACGGGAGTGAGGTAGAAAGTGTGGGAATTGGTCTCCTCCTTTCTTCCCCCCCCTCCTCTGACACTCTGGCTCTCAGATGACTCACATGCTACACTGTGTTTCCACTCTGCACACGGTTCTGCCTCCGTCATTCTTTACTCACGGATGCAAATATTATTTTCTTCTTAAAGCTCAGCTTCCTTGTGAACCGTATCTCTCACCCAAGTCAGAACAAGTCCCTCCATACCCAGCCTTCATCATATACCACATCTGTCTCCTTTTCCTACAGACTGTTCTACTTACTATCCAGTCTGAGAAGGGACTCATTAGAACCAAGACCCCTATGAAGCTACCACATCAAATGTCTTTGTGATAACCTTCATATCGGCGTTTAATCTACTCACAGCACAGTGCCCATTGTGTGACTATCAACTCCGTAGATTTTCATAGCATCTACTCACTTGAATAAACAACATTCCAATTGAGATTCCATTACCAGCACTTGAACCCCTAGGGCTCCTTGCCAGTCACCTTCCTGATCAGGACAGGCTCCAGCCTACCTCCTACCTCTGTAGATTACATTTTCCTTGACAATTATACAGTATTGGCCCCTTTAAGTCTGAATTTTTCTAGTTATAGGCAAATGTAGGCAATGATGGTTTTCCATCCTCAAAGTAAAGCACCACTCATTTGCTGCCTCTGCTGAGCATTTAGGTGGTTTCCAGTTTTATTTTACAGATAATGCAGCTGTTTGTATCTGTTGAAGGCTTTCTGCCGGGTGTGGTTCTGGGAGTGGGATTCCAGGTGGCATGGTGAGACTATGCTTGGCTTTATCAGATACTGTTAACTGATTTCCAAGGCTCTTTTCCTAGTCACCCCCTCCCCCCGCCAGCATGTTTGTCCCAGGTGCTCTGCGTTCTTGCAACTCTTGGTAATTTCCCATATGCTCTTTTGATCATTATGGCAGTGCATTATAGTTCTAGCTAACATTTCTCTCATGGTTAGCAATAGATGAGTGAATGTTCACCAGCCAGGAGGGTGTATGGGGCAGTTGGCAGTATGATAAGGAGGTGAGCGTGGAGGTTGGCGAGTTGGCTCAGTGGCTAAGAGCTCTTTCTGCTTTTACAGATGACCTGAGCTCAATCTCCAGTTTCCATGCTGGGAGGCTCACAACTGCCTGTAACTCCAGTTCCAGAATGTCTCATGTCCTTTTTTTGCCTTCAAAGGTACCTGAATCCATGTATGCATGCACACACATGCACATGCATGCACACACACAATTAAAAATAAAACAAATCTTTTTAAAAGTAAGATAATCTTGGACATTGATAGAAGAAGGGGCAGCTATGAGTATGTCTGCTGAGTGGCTATTGAAGAGAGCACTCTTGCAGAGATCCTCAGTGGGGGTGTGTCTGCCATCTCCAGGGAGTATCAAGACAGAAAGGAGGTCACTGGGAGAAGAAGAGAGACATCATGGCAGATCCTCGGAGGCCATCCTAAAGGGCTTCTTGTGACATCATGAAAGACGGAGGGTCATTGGAGATTTCTGCAGAGAAGTGAATTAATCTTAAGCAGCACAGGGCTCCAACTGCTATGCTGGGAGTGAAGAGACCCTGGGAAGATATGCAGAGACCCACTGGGGGCATGGTCTGGTGAGAGATGCTTCTGGCCAGAACAAGAGCTGCAGCAGGACAGGTGGTAAGAAGTGGCCAAGTTCCAAGAGTCTGGCAGGTGAGACGGGGTCTCGTGAGTGGATGCAGGTGTGAACATAGGTATCAGCGATGCCTAAGTGTCGAGAAGAGCTTTGGTGCTAGCCTCTGCTCACGGTTATTTCTCCTTGCCATGGGATGATCCGCCTTATCAACTCTGAAAACCTCCTGTCAACCTTAGCCTATCCAATCCTGCATCCTTCACCCAGTCCTCACCTAGGGCCACCTTTGCTTTCCTTCTGACCCATTATTATGACAAAAACTCTCCTCAGATTCCCACTGAGCTCTGCTGTGAGCTCTGAAAGTTAGTTCTGAAAGTAAAATTCCCACTAAAGCGTTCGTAATTTTCCCTGAGGCCACATGGATGCCGCTGACTGACTGGAAAAAAAAAAAAAAAAAAAGAGAGAGAGCCACAAAAAGGAAAGTACAATTGATTAATATTTTAAGGTAACCTTCTTTTGTTTACTTGATGCTTGCATATTTCTTTCTGCTTGGAAACAGAGGAATGTATATATCATTAGAGCTAAAGATAACCAGAGGATTATGCAACTGTCTATGAAGAACTGAGACATGGCCCACGGTGGTAAACAGTTCCAAGAAGGTGGAATACTACACACTCCACAGGCCGGCTTGATTATTAGTAACTGGACTACATACTTAACACTCTTAGGGAAATGATCCTACTAGAACAGCCATTTAAAGTATGCTCTCTCTCCTCTCTCTCTCTCTCTCTCTCTCTCTCTCTCTCTCTCTCTCTCTCTCTTCTTCTTCTTCTTCTTCTTCTTCTTCTTCCTGCCCCTGGTGTTGGTCCTCACCTTGAGATGGGACTTCTTTGTTTTTCAGCACTGTGTATGACTGTTGAACAAACCTGATGCGGTGGGATGAAGCCCCACGTATCTGTCCCAAGCGCTGTGGCTCTGGGTTGGACAGGAGACACGAGGGAAGTCTTCCCACACAGTCTGACGGGCAGGTGGGGGCTGTGGGAAGCCTATGTGGGCCCTGTCCGTGGGTGGGGGAGGGGACCATTCTCAGGGAACAGGCAGCAGCTGTTTCTGTGGGTTCTCTAGCCGAAGGCACCGCAGTTGCCTCAGGGTGAAGCAGACGGGGTAGCCGGAGTGCAACTGGGATTCCTGCCGAGACCAGGTTTTGGTGGCTTGGGGCACCAGGCTATCTGTTTAGGCTTGGGGGAATGTGGTGGCCATCTAGAAGTGCTGAGATGCCCGGATGCCTTCTGCGTGAGATTAGATGTGGCGCCTTAATCGAGAGCTGGATCCCTCGCTTCCCATGGCGGGTCCAGATGAAGAGACAGTCCATAAATCTAAGATGTTCATTTTCATCGTGTGGAGTGGTGTGGATGGAATTGTACCCCCACCCCTCTGGGAGAGGCAAGGCAGATATAGTAACTGGGAAGGGGCATGGCTAAGTCTCTAGGTGTCTCATTAACATGGGGCTTGGGGCTGTGTGGCCATGCCTCTACCTGAGGAGGGGTGGTACATGATCGTGACCAGAGCCAAAAGCCTCCCGGGAGCGTTGGCATAACGTTTACCGGTCCCTTGCAGATTCCGTTGAGTCGCCCAGAGTTTACACCTGTGCTCTACTGGGTGCCAGACTACCTGTCACAGATCACTGCCCCACATATGCCACCTTGCTCACTGGCCTGTGGAATTCTGGGAATTCTTCCCCTCTCCTAAGAAGCACTGGGATTACAGATATACACTCCCACACCTTGATATGGCTTGATATGGGTTCAAAGGATTTGAACTCAGATCTTCATGTTTGAATGGCAAACACTTTGTCTGCTGAGCCACCTCTTTGCTCTCCCCTGTTGGTCTCTTACCCTGTTGCTTTTCTCTCCTTCAGACCTGCTCTGCAGCTAAGGTTTCTCAGTTTTAGCTCATCCAGTATTTCACAGAGTTGTGCTATTAGCAGATGTGTTCCTAAAGGACCTTGGCTGTCATTGGGTCCTCCATGGTAAGTTGAGCTTTTAGCAGGTCCTGGAGAGTGCACACTGTCTGGAAGGGAAATTGTCTTTTGCCTACCTCCCAACCCAGTGCCCTTGGCAGGCTTTGTTCGCTTGCCCAGGGCAGACTTCTTTGCTGGCCCACCCTTTCTACTCAGAGTACAGACACTGACTCAGGCTACTTACTGCTCCCCCTCTGCCAGTCCTGGGTCTCTCTTACAATAGCACTACTGTTTTCTTTTGCTTAGATGGGATTGCATGAGCTTAAACAGACACAGGCAAAGCAGCTGATTAGTGGCATTAAAAAAATTGAACTGGATAGTCTGTGCTGTCGCTACATAATCTGCAACCACTTCTGGGTACAGGAATCCAGGCTCTGGCTCTGTTAAACTGAATTTGTTGTTTATGCCCTTGGAAAAGGTGAAGATCATGGTTGGTTGGTCAGTTGCTGATTGCATTAAAAACATTTACAAATGGAAGCTGCATTATTAAAATGCACAGATTCGAGATGTTGCCTGGTAAACAAGGATGTCTGAATGTGCAGATGGAGTCCCGAGGCTTAGAGAGGTGAAGGGAAGTGATCGTGTAAGCCAGGGGATCCAGCTGGGGGCTCGTACTCAGGCTTGTGAGAATCTGCATCCCATCCTTTCCTAGTCAGGGGTTTGGCAATGTCTCTATAAAATGATCCTCTTTGGGCTGTGAATGTAGCTCAGTTGGTAGGATTCTCGTCTAGCCGTGGTTTCAGTCTCCAGTACCGTGTAAAACTGGGTGTCTTGGTCTGGCACTTGGGAGAGGAAGGGAAGATTGTGACCCAAAGCCAGTTTGTGCTACAATAGCAAGACTCATTCTCAAATAATAAATAGAGCTGCACAAGGCCCTGTGTTTACTCCCAGTAGCACATCAACTAGGTGTGGTGGTTTGAATGAGATTGTCTCCTAAAGTCTCAGGCACTTACATACTTGATCCCCAGGTGTTTATTTGGGGAGGCTTAGGCCTTGCTGAAGGAAGTATGTCACTAGCAGTGCCTTTAAGAGTTCAAGGTCTAGAGCTGGCTATTCCAGCGCTCTAGAGGCAGAAGTAGGTGGTTTCTGAGTTCCAGGTCAGCCTGGTCTACAGAGTGAGTTCAGGACAGCCAGGGCTACACAGAGAAAGCTTGTCTCTAAGAACCTCCCCCAGAAGCAAACAAACAATCCCCAAAACAAAAACAAACAAACAGATCAAAACAAAAGAAACAACAACAGCAACCACAGAAAGAGTTCAGAGTCTCACAATATTGCCCTAACAGTCTCTGATACCTACTCGTGGCTTAAGATATGCGTTCTTCAGCTTGCTAGCCCAGTCACCCTGCCTGCCTGCTGCTATGCTTCCCTACTGTGTTGTTGATAGACTCTTATCCTTCCGGAACCATAAGCCCCAAATAAACCCATCCTTCTCTAAATTGCCTCGGTCATGGTATTTTATCATCGGAATGGAAAAGTATCTCATATGCTAGGCATGGTGGCCTGTACCCACAATCCCAGCACTTGAGATATGGAAGCAGGAGGATCAGAAGTTTAAGGTGATCCTCTGCAATACAGGGGATTAGAGGCCAGCACAGGCTACTTGAGACCCTCTCTCCAAAAAGAAAAAATAAGCAAAATAAAAAGAAGTTGGGGTTGGCAAGATGGCCTTACTGTAAGCCTGAGGATTTGATATAATTCTCTTTATAGGGTAGAATGAGGGAATTAACATCTCTCCAAGTTGTTAAAAAATGTGATTTGCAAAAGAAGACAAAAAGCAAACAACAAAGAACAGCAGCAGCAGCAACACCACCACCACCACCAAACAAACCCAAACAGATGGTGTTCGGTGACCTTTTATCCCAGAGTGTTAATAACCAGTTATAGCCTCCCTTGCTGGTTCCCTCATCCTCCCTCACTGCTCCCCATGGCATATAGTTGCTTTCCTTTTAGTGGAGCATGTGTTTACAATTTCTGGGGCTCTGATTGTTCCTCTGGAACATTCATCAATAATACGGTCTCCTGAGGCCCCCCCCCCCCAATCCTGTTCTGTGGAGCATGACAGCACAAGAGAGGAGCTCAGGGGCGAAGGGTGAAGGGTCACGTGACTGGTTGGAGTCCAGCTTATGGGGTGCTTTATGACCTTGAGAACACTCCTTAACTTGGGCCCAATTTCTTCATCTCAAAGACACACGAGTAGGGTGGAAGTAATCTTTCTGGTTCCTCCCAGTTTTAAAATTCTGTGCTTATCTTTTTAAAAGGCAAGCACACAGACTAAACAACAAAGGGAAGAATATCTGGTGACAAACACACCCTCACACACATGCACTTGGTTGGCATTTATGAGTATGGTTATTAGATTTTCATATGGTGGCTGCTAAAATTTTGTCAGAAAATTTGAGACAACGTGTACAGGTTGACACTGATCCCTGAAAGTCCTCTAAGAATATTTCTAATCTATATTTTGCCAAAGATATTCTCTGCTTAGGTATTTCTAAAAAACACTCTCTCCGAACAAATCTCTTTGGAAATGCATTAGATAACGCAGTTTCCTTCCTTCAATTCCATATCTTCCTTGCTGTCTGAACTGAAAAAGCCAGTTTTCGTTATTAATGACAAGTCATTTTGCAGAGTGCCCAGGTTAATAGAAGAGATAACTGGCAAAATATAAATGTGTAATACGAACATGCTAAAGATAAAACAGAGGTCAGATGCAGAATGCAAAATGTGAAGACTGGAAGAAGCTCCTGGGGGTTACAGAATTTCAGCAAAGTCAACAGGACAGCCCTGGCTGTCAGCTCATCAGCTGCTTTCAAGGCACTGGTTTTCCATCCGTAATTTTTGGATTGCCAGCGCTCATGTAAATGAGGGCTAGATGAGGTGCTCTACTTGTAATCCCAGAACACAGGAGGCAGAGATGGTGGATCCCCAGAAAAAGGTGGCTAGCTAGACTACCTGAAACATTAAGTTGTGGGTTCAAGTGAGAGACCCTGCCTCATTAATAATGTGGAGAGCTATTGATGAGGCCACTAGATGTCAACTTCTAGTGTCCACACATGGTTGGTTGCACACATGTGTGCGTGTACCCATTCATATATGCCCCCACATGAACATACAGGCACGAATACCCTATATATACACATCAGACTCAATGGTAACTCTTATTTTAGTGGTTTGTCTAGTGTGGTGGTTTGGATGAGAATGGTCCTTATAGATGCATATGTTTGAACACTTGGTCCCCAGCTGGTGGAACTCTTTGGGAAGGATCTGGAGGTGTGGCCTTGTCTGAGGAGATATGTTGTTGGAGGTAGACTTGAAGTTTCAAAAGACTCCTACCATTCCTGGTGTGCTTTCTGCCTCCTGCTTGTGGACCAAGATGTGAGTTATCAGCTGCTGCTAATCCAGTGCCATGCCTGCCTCCCCGCCTGCTGCTGTGCTTCTATCATGGTGGTGATGGATTCCTATCCCTCTGAAACTGTAAGTCCCAAATAAATCCCTCCTTCTATACGCTGCCTTGGTCATGGTGTTTTATTACAGCAATCAAAAAGCAACTGATACACCGAGGATGCTCCTATTACAAGTGTAATAGTCAGTGTCCCATCACTGTAACAAAATGCCTGAGACCAAGTTTATTTTGACCCACAGTTATGAAGGTCCCAGTTCAATTGGTACTACACTTTGGGGCAAGGCAGCTGCTCTCCTCATAGCCAGGAAGACAAAGGGACAGAGGTCCCATAGTCTCCTTCAAGAGCTTGCTTCCAATGACCAAATGCCTACTGTGTGGATTGTCTCTTAAACGTTTCACCACCTCTCCATAGTACCAACGTGGTGACCAAGGAGGACCTTGGGGGGCACGTTTAAGACCTAACTTCATTTAAGGTCTAAGATGGTAGTGATGCATGCTTGTGATTTTAGCACTTGGAGAGAGGCAGGAGCATGGCTACCAGTGAGGCCAGTGTAGGATACATGAGGTTCTAAGCCAGCTAGGGTCACACAGTGAGATCCTTGTTCAAACAACAGCAATGAAAACTGAATTAATTGACTGAACCATTTTCAAAAGATAACAAGGTTCATGCCCTAACTTCTCCTATCAGCTAAAGTGAGGGAGACAGAGCAGAGATTTGACAAGTAAACCCAGCATAGTAGATCCAAATCAGAGCTCTACTCTGTCTAGCAGTACAGCTTTGTTAAGTTGCTCCCCAAGCCCTTGTCCTCTGACCTGTAAAATGATCGGTCATAGACCAACCTCTTTACACTCTAGTGAGGGTTCACCAAGTTAGCCATAGTTGTTATTTCTTGAGCTCATTGGTTTTTAGTTATGCTCTCTCTTCTGATTAGATGACTATGAAGTCATATCTTAGCCAGAAGAGAGAGAGAGAGAGAGAGTCTTCAAGTAAGTTCAGCCTCAGAATTAAGCATTTCCCTGGTTCTGCTCAAGGCCAGCTTCAGAAATGAACAATTGGCCATTCTCTGTGTGTCCTGAGTATTAGGACAAGAGGGAAGGCTCTTAAATGGTAGCTGAGGCTAACGGGTAGACTCCCTACCTCCAACAGTGTGGAATCTCCTTGATGAATTTGAAGCAGAGCCTAGGACTAGCAGCCACCTTACTCTAACTGCACAGAAACAGAGAACTCCCCTAATTGACCTGATTCCTTGTGTCCTGTCGACCATAAAGAGTCCGTTGCCAACTTTAGTAAGTTGGTCTTATTTTATTAGTATTAAATAGATTTAATTCCATAGGTCCCAGCTAAGAAAAGGCTCATCTTCAATGGTCACTAAAAAATTAAACATAGAATTGGAGTAAGACAAGCTGCCTTGAGGGGACGTGACTATGGGTGTGGTATGTTTGTTTACATGTGACTTTGGGCATCTTCCTCCATCAGGTCTCTCCTCTCAATTGAGTGAAGTGCTTAGCAGCCCAGCTCCACGAGCTGCCCACCTTTCTCTCCAAACCTCAGTTTGGGTATCTGTACACAGGAGGGAATGCCAGTTTTTTCTTTATTAAGGTTGTAATAAGAGTTGATACAAGCATATAACTTACTGTCTGGCTCATAGTGGATTCTCAGTCATAATGCTACTTGTAATTAACTTTCTAAAATGTGGTTTGAAACAGCAAACTAATACTTTATCTAATCATAAACCCCAAGCATTAAAGACTTAAAAAAATGCCTCAGCACAGATATTCCCTGGGAAAGGGTTTTTATCTTTTATTTCTCAGTTAGCATTCTGCTAAATAAGATTCTGAATGCTCACCTCCTAGACCAGGCCTTCACAGAAAACCCTCTCCTGGGTCTAAACTACCAACACTAGCTGGAAGAAAACAAATAAAGCTGTACTGATCACAGTTGATTGCTTTGAGAACTAACACACTGGCAGGATTCAGTTATTTCCTGCCTTTCCCCACCAGCCGGGCTTGGGGCAGATAGAGCTTCACTATGGAATCTGACTGGGCTGAACTCTGGAGAATATAATTTTCAGGTACAAACAACCTGGAATGTTTTGGGGGAAGACCTTGCCTGGTCTCCAAGCTGGGAATGGAGACCGAGAGAGCCAGAGTTTCAGTTTTGAATGACCTTGATTAGTTCCCAACAACAAAACATCAGTTTCCAGTGACCTTGACTGGAATCAGCAAGACAATTGCTGATTATGGAATCTCATTCTCTCCCTGATGAGGTGACTTGGATCTACTCTTCTCCATCTGGAAAGATCATTGCAAGAAACGTCTGGGACAAGAGGCGCCAGCCCTGCTTTCACTAAGGAGTGGAGATTTAATGAGTTCTCGTAACCATCGTCTTTAATATTTTTCTCTTTGTCTCAACACCTTTTCTTTGAGCAGGAGCTGTTGAGGCAGCTCCACTCACTGTCCAGTTTCCAAGCTATTTGTGACAAAACAAGAAGATATCTTTATTGAAATGTAAAAGTGGGCCATCCAGATTGCTCTGTAGGTAGAGATACTTGCGGTACAAACCTCTCAACTTGGAGTTCTGTCTCCACAACCCACTTAGGTGGAAGGAGAGAACTGACTTCTACAAAGGTGTCCTCTGACATTCACTTGTGGACTGTGAAACACACGCACACACCCACACACCCCACCACCACCACCACCACCACCACCACATCACACACATACATAAAAACACCCAAACACCTCTCATCTCTCAGGCTCAGTAGATGTCTGTGTGTTTTCCAGTGAGTTGGTGAGGAGGAGGTAGGCTATCCAGAGTTATCGTATTGTAGAAGTCTGGTTTTGGGGTGGGGGTAGGGGGTGCAGTAGACCTTCACTGCCACCTTGTGGTCACCTGGGACCCCAGAGGGTCATTTTTCTGGACTGTCTGCCTCACTGTTTTTGGCCGCCAGCCTGAAACCTCTCCTACCGGTTTGGTGTTGTTTCAATGGCTCTTTTGTTATAGTTTTTCTTACCAGTGCATTTTAACTTTGGGGGGCATTGTGGAAAGCTAGCACATTTCTGTATTCTGAAAAAAATATCTGCAGGAAGAAGAGGTCAGGATCCATGAGGACTCTTTAAGGTGAAATGGCTCAAAGCCTTGCAAGGTTCCTGCTTCTTCAGGCTGCAGCCAGTCTCAGCTGCAGCAGAGATTCTCAGGGCAGAAGGCAGACCCTGGGGTAGCACCTGTCTTTGCTATCACCTGATCAATTGGGGAAGTCAGGACAGATGAGGATCTGTTTATTATCTCATTTACCACCGTCCTCTTCGGTCCAAATTAGTTCTTACGTCAGATTCTGATAGTATCAGATTCAATATCATCAGCTGAAATACGAACGGTATTTTTCAGTGCAAAAAAAATGACTTTCAAGGCATGTATTATGGGAAGGATTATAATAAATTAAATGCCTAAACTGGCAGAGTGCAAACAATTTTGACTCAGATCTAAATGTTTGCACTGGCTGTTTAAACATTTAATTTGTTCCAATGGAGGTAGCGGCACAGACTAAGCATGTTAATTAAACTCGGGCTTTGGCAACGCGAGTCATCCCGTGGACACAGAGCGTGACAAACCGGGATGGAGGAAGCCATCATGTGTGGTTTCCTCGTTCTCTGAATGAGCACTGCACATCCTTCGACCCTGCAGACATTAGTAATTGTTAATGAATCGTTCCATCTTTCTGAAGTGACTTTTAGGTGGTGCTGTGGTACTGTCACTCTGGGAAACAACTTTGCTAATTAAGTTGCAGGATAGTTCATCAACTACAGATAATTGGTTAAAGTGATTGCGTGGATAATCTGTTTCATGTTCCATTAAAAGTGGAAAATGTACAGAGGCGGAGGTATAAGAATAATATCTCAAAAGGCATCTGGCCCAAAACAATCGCTTTCGCTGCCCGCAGCTCACCAGCACCAGCACCTCCACCATCACCATCTACACCAGCATCGCACCCTTTGGGGCAGGGGGAATGCTCAGACTGTGATTTGGTTCTGCCACAGATTGGCTAAGTCGTAGTCTTCTCCAAGCTCCAGGTTCCTTTGTAAAATGAGGGCATTCTTGTGCTAAGTTAGGGCTAAGTGAAATATTCCCCAAATGCAGTGATTTAAATAGTGAAGCGGTTCTGCTCTCTTTTAGAAGTATCTCGGATATTTGGGCCGGCAGGGGAGCACTTCATTCTCTTACTACAAAGCCGTTGGTAGCTCCCCAATGCCTGCAGAGACAAGTTCAAAGCTGCTCACAATCTGACCCCGTCTACACTTCTAAGTTCACCCTCCTTAGCCGGTCTGCTTGCACCTGTCTTTAACGTGCTGCTCCGCCCACCCGAAACGCCCACCTCTCCTTCACGCCCACACTTCATTCTGTCTTTATCATCTACATCCCTTCAAATGCCCCTTCTTAAATCTGCGTAATTATTCCCTTGCCTCTGGCTGACCCCGTTATAACATTCATTGTCTTTTCCTTCGAATTCTGATATTTTTGACTCTGTGTCCAATTTCCTTTGCTATTTATACAAATAGCACTCATGTTTCTGGAGACAGAAAACTGTATATTATTTATGTTATTATAAATAATATTAGTTATATTATTATATTAATATACAGAAAACTATATTATTTATCTCTTGGGATTTTCATTTTTAAAGGCAAGACTTCATGTATCTCAGGGTAACCTCAGACTCTGTGTAGGTGAGGATGACCCTGAGCTTCCTGACGTCTTGCCTCTTCCACATCTTGAGTCCTGTGGTTAGAGGTCCAGTTTATGAGGTGCTGGGGAGCAACGTTGGGGCAAAATGCTCTTCTCAACTGAGCTACATCCCAGTCTTCACAGTGTTTATCTTTATTTCCCAGCCCCTCTTTTCTTCCTTCTTCCTTCTTCTCTTCTTTGATATCTAGCATTGATCCTTGTGCAAAACAATAGTAATAATAATTAAAATTAAAATTAATTGAAAAAGAATGTTGAACTAAATGCAATGAAATGTTGTTTCAGATAAGAAAACTCAGTCATGAAATAGCAACCATTTGTTAACTCAAGGGGCCAATTAGGCAATAGGTTATTCATTGGAAAATTCCAGATGTGGATCAAAACAGTTCCAATTAGATTTACATCCTGTGCTAAACTAAGAATAGCAAACAGAAATAACTCCTTGGGCCCCATATCCATGTGGAATAATGTGCCACCCAGGTTCATTAGGAAGACGGCCCTTCTGGCGATGGCTATGGTTTTATTTTTTAAAAACTTTTGCTCATGGGGGTGGAGAGATGCCTCAGTGGTTGTGTGCTGGCTCCTCTAGAGGACCCAGGTTCCATTTCCATAAAGCGGCTCACAACTGCCTTTTACAGGGGATCTGACACCTTCACACAGACATACATGCCAGTGAAACAGCAAAGCGCATTAAAAACCAAAACCAAACCAAACCAAACCACAACAAAAAAACCCCTTTGTTCATGAACCATGTGGACAAAAATAGGGTTACCTTAGATATACACACATGGACCTTGTATATGGTATCGCTCAAGTCTGTCTCTACTGGTGACATTTCTGCTTCTGTTCCTGCACTTGCCATGTTCGATCTAAGAGTGGACTGTGTAGTAGGGGTTCATTTAAGGGGAAATCGTAGATTATGGGGTCACGTGGAGGTGGCTCAGAGGTTGCGACTGTGCTTGGCTTTACTGTGCCATTGGGAAAACTTAGCACCTCTCCTCAAACCTCATTCTTTTCCTTTGCACAGGGGGCAGCTACACTCTTCTCCTCTTACCGGGCTGTTTGTACGGCTGGCAGCTCATTAGTGTGGAGCTTTGAAAAGTTCATGAGACAGCCTGTTGGGTACTGTTGGAGGCCCACCTCAGGGTTCTGAGAGTATACATTAAAGCCATGCATTTGCTTGCTCTGCTCACTGAGCCCACACCAACCGAACCTTGGTTGTATTTATAACATTGCAGCTTAAAAAAAAAAAAAGAAATTAAATTTGCTTTTTCAAATTTTACTGATAAGCTATAAGTTCTTCTGCTTAAGTGGAGTTTGAATCATAGTTTAGTTAATGTCAGGATGGCTGTAAACCTAGTGAAATTGAACAAGGTCAAGGAAAGGAGAAAGCAGAAGACCCATACGGCTTCACGTATCTGCCTGTCAATTTCCTTCCTTTCCCCTCTACCCCTTTCAATTCTCTTGAACACATAAGCCTTTCTTCCTCTTCATTTTGACAGATCTGGTCAGGTGGCATTAATGGTCATAAAAGCTAAGACGGGTGTTGAATCTGTCACCCAGTTCAGAAATCCTCAGTTCTTTATAACTGTCATCCCACAGCTCACCTGTGATTGGGACTAATCTAACTCAAACTGGTGGGGTTCAGAACATCTGAGTGAATGTCTCCCCTCACCCACACAGGTTCCCACTCAGCTCATGTATCCCAGGGCAGTGTGAGCGGGGCTCCTCTCTTGAAGGATACTATGCATCAGGGTAACGCAGTTACCAGCAGGGATGGTGTGATTGTTAGAATAGGTTGGGCCCCCATAGACTCATGTATTTGAATACTTGGCCATAGGAAGTGGCACTACTAGGAGAAGTGGCCTTGTTGGAGGAGGTGTGCCACCGTGTTGGTGGACTTTGAGGTCTCCTATGCTCAGGCTCCGCCCAGTGTGGAAGACAGTCTTTTCCTGGCTCCCCTTGGATTAAGATGTATGTCTGCCTGCATGCTGCCATGCTTCCTGCCATGATGATAATGGACTGAACCTCTGAAACTGTAAGCCAGTTCCAATTGAATGTTGTCCTTTATAAGAGTTGCCTTGGTCATGGTGTCTCTTCACAGCAATAAAACCCACAACTAAGACCGATGGTCTTTGCTCAGAGGTACCTGCTGCATATAGACAAGTTGTGTTGTTTCAGGAAGTTGAGGCTTCAATCTAAGAACAAACCATAGCACCGTTATGAGTGAGGGAGTTTTGGAGAGGACAAAAGATTCTCAAGTGCATCTCATAAGTCATACCCTGTGACTTAGGTTATGCATGGAATTTCATCTAAAAATAGCATCTGATCACCACCTGGCAAAGCTGTTTTATGCCTAGGACATGTAAAAATCAAGTCATATCAAATCAAATCAAATCCAGACAGTGCAGCTTGGGATGAGGAAAAGAGAGACCTGCAATCTGCCATGCCACAGGGTGTGGACAGGGAAAGATAGTCACAGACCCACCCTCTGCCCCATGGCACTCACAGAAATAGACACAAAGAGCCCACCTACCACCATATAGTACAGTGTGGGAGGAAGAAGACAGATAGAGGGGTGAATGGCCACATCGCCCATGGCGCAGGTGACTGTGGACACCCACTTGCCAGAGGCTACAATGCTGGGTCTCCCCAGCTGTGTGGGCAGCCTGCAGTGGGAGCCGCCACAGGTGTGAGTATGAAGTGGGCAGATGGGAAGGAGAAATGAAACAGCTTGAGCACCCTGAAGATGGAACTGGAGACTGGAGAGTGGAGAGGAGCTGCCTTTTGTGAGTGGCCAGCCCTGTAAACAGCCTGAACTGCAGCTGAAGGCCATGTCTGGGTCCATGGCTATGCAGCAGCAAGGGTCAGTGCTGGGACTTCCTACGTGGATATCCATCTAGGTCCAGACCCAGGGCTCTGAGTTAGCCCACCCCGAAATTTACATCATCTGTGAACAGTTAGGACTCATGAAAGGGCCAGTCTTACTGGCCCAAAGCTGCAGGATCTCCATGACACAGGGCAACAACAGGATAACTGTTGTTGAGGAGGCCTGGTGAGAATCCAATGGTGAGGGGGTCACAGAAGCCAGAGATCTTGAAGCAGACCAGTGACTCACTGCAATGAGTATTTATTAATGAAGATGTGTGGACAGAGGGGCATACTGTGGGGCACACTGTGACATGTTACAGCTTCCACAATGAGATGTTTTCTGTGCTTGTTTTGGTATGTTTTTTTTTATTTTTTCTGGGGGGGGGGAGGAGGTTGCAAGGGCGAGGGAGATGAGTGGGACTTGTGTGCTTGTTGTGAACTCACAAAAAGTTAAAAAGAGAAGAATGATAATAAAAAACAAAGACATTAGACATCACAGTTATCTCCAGGCACAAGAAATAAATAGCACTTGATGGCCTCCATATGTAAATAGAGAGCCTTTGGATGGCATCAGCAACCTTTCTTTCCTCCTCTCCCCATACATGGGTGGGTGTAGGGAGAAAGAAGAAGAGGAGAACACTGTACATGTGGCCTGAGAAGCCATTTGGTCACAATTTGCTCAAGCCAGTTTAGACAGAAGGAGAATTTGTCTTACAACATTCAGGAGCAGAGAGGGCTGTGGAACTCCCACAGGGCTGAATTCCTCAATCTAAAGCTACCAAAGCTCACCATGGTTTCTATAGCCTCCTCCAGATGGAATCATTTCCCCTCCTGGTTCTCTAAGTGACCCATGTACCAAACACATCTACACCTTTCTTGATCTATAGAGAATTCTGGGCTCCTTTGGAAGCTTTGGCCAACTTTCCCTGGATGGACAGCTCCGATTGACGAATAGGATTAGTCTAAAGGAGATCATTTGGCCAATTTGGTTCAATCAGCGTGGTCCACTAAGGTGCCAAGTTTACATCCATCATCTGTGGCCAGGGTCTCAGCAGGCATCTGGGAAGGTATTTCTCCAGAAGACAATTTGCAGAGGGTAGAGAATGGAGTCTATGGTTCAATATTTAACTCTGGGTTATTTGTGAAACCAGGCTGTGTTGGTCTCTCCCAGGCTTTTCGGTTTTGCAGCTCTCTTTCTTTCCTAACTGTGACTGTTTCATTGGTTTGGGGAAGATTACTTCCCTTTATTTAATAACAGCGAGGGTTTAACTAACAGTCTAATAGGAGGAAGGACTGATGTGAGAAACACGGGTTCATTCCTGGAGCCTACAATTTAGTGGGGAGACTGACTAAACCAAAAACATCCAACAGTAAACAAAGTAATTACAAGTTGTGTTCTGAAGTGGAATATTGAATTAGATGAAATAGACTGAGGAGGAGGAGACCTGCTTTAGATGTTGTCCCAGGAGTGCTGCTCCAGGGAGCTCATTTCTTACTGGGGTTGGGGGAGGGGAACTGTCATGGGAAGGATGTGTCCAAAGGCATTTTAGGGATAGGGAAAGAGAGATTGGAGGAAGATATGGAGAGAAAGAGAGAGAGAGAGAGAGAGAGAGAGAGAGAGAGAGAGAGAGAGAGAGTTTACTTCTAATTTCCAATAATCGGTATGCAATAACTTTTTCAAAAGACACTTGAAGATTTTGTTTGTGGACTCTATTAATTTTGTTGGAAAAGATTAACTATAACACGACAGATATTATTCACTTGCTTGTTTCAACCAATGCTCATGTTACAGATTTATATTAAAGTGAAATAATTTGTCTATTGCCTTGGAGACTGTCTACAGAGCATTTGGTGTGCTTGGGTTTTGGAGGTGGCGAGGGTTTGGGTCTGGTCTTTGCTCCTTCCCAGTATACGTGACTCTGGACAAATCCTGAAGGCTCTGTCTGTACCATTTTTTCTCCACCTCCCCACCTCAGCCCTCATCTCTGGCTCACAGATATTTTTGTTTTCAGGAGAATTGGGCTGCATTAAATAAAGAACTGTATAGAAAGCGATAGAGTGCCTGATACCGTATATTAAAAGCATTTTTCAAAGGTTCACGTTACCCCTGCATAGAAATCAAATTCTAGAAAGCAGACTTACTAATGCTTCATGAGGGATTCAGTATATAAGGAAATTGTGTAATGAACAGCTACAAACACCCGTGAGAGTGGATCAGAATAGGGGCACTTTGATTCTCTTCAATTTAATTCTCTCAACGTAGAGAAAGACACCAGAAGAGATAGTCTTCAAGTGAACAGTATTGGTCAGGATCGAGAAGATTCAGTCTAGCCTCACCTAGGAGAATATGATTTTACAAGGAAAGAAAATGACAGCTCTCCCAAGTTTAGCCTCAGCAGACAGAGAGAATGGGAAGAGGGTTCTAGGTAACCCTTAGGGACTTAGGAGAACGTAGAGAATTCCAGACCAGAGGGCCTGTTAGCAACTCTCACTAAACCACTGCTGCAAAGCAGGACACCCACAAAGCAGGAAGGAAGACTCTTCTACAGGGAGGGCTCCCCCAGAGAGAGGACATTTCAGATGTCCTAAAAAAATACTGAGGAGGACGAAATCCGGAAGGAAAGGCCTTCTCTGGGAGTTAGAGTCTGCCAGCCTAGAGCCCTCTGACTTTGGCCGTCAGGGAGAGAATGGACCATGATGCCTGCATTGTGTCTAAGCTTCTGGGTTAGGGCAGATCTCTCAGAGAATCTACCAGGGGAGAAGCATTTTAGAAAAGCCAAGCAGCACAATCACCTGAGCTGCTGATCTTGGAAGAAACGAGGCAATTCAGGACATGGAAATGTTCTCACCCCCTTTCTGTCTCTGTCTCTGTCTCTGTCTCTCTCTCTGTCTCCGTCTCTGTCTCTGTCTCTCTTGCTTTTTAAAGAAACACTGTGAGTTAATTGTATTAAACAGAGCAACAATAAAATTGAAGATTCTATAAAAATGTATAAGTGGAGAGCAATAACAACAAACTATTATTATTATTATTATTATTATTATTATTATTATTAATATCAAGTTCAAAATCTGATATGAAAAGTTCAGGGAAGGGACCAAGCATTAGAATAGGTGACAAAAGTGACCTGTAAGACAAGACATAGGGAGTCTGTCCAGATCCAGAGTAAATCTACAAGGAGATAGAGAACACAGGGAAGGTAATACAAAAAGAAAGAGTCAATCCAAGCAATCCAGGAAGGCCAGAGCTAGAGTATAGAGGTAAAGCAGTAAAGAAATAAGAGAAGAAATATTTCTTCAGGCTAAAGAGATAATAAGGATCGTTTATTTTAAAAGAGCCATTGAAAGCCAGTAGAACCAATGTGAAAAGATTCATGCACACGTACACACACACACACACACACACACACGAGATTATTTCAGAGAAAGATTCTATCTGCTGTGGTCACCAGTGGTGCTCGTCTGTGTGCTGTTTCTGCTTCCCTTTTTCTGTTCCTTTCTTTCAAAGTTCACACCCCCTTCTTCTTCTCTCTGTCTTTCCTCTCCGCCACTCCCTTCTCTCTCTTCCCCTCAGTCCTTTGCCACCTCCCCTTCTCTCTCTCCGTCCTTCTGAATATTCTCTCTTTCTGTGTAATTCAGGTGGAATTACTGATGAGAGGATTATCCAGCCCAACCCAGGCCATTGGGACCTAGAAAACTGCATTTTTGGTTACTATGGTTAGGGGTAGGAACACACATCAATGGGTCCAGTCTGAGTGGTCCTGGGATTTTCAGGCGTGTCAGGGAAGCAGGCATCTGAATGGCCTTGCTCCCTGATGAGTCAGGGAAGTATTTGTTGAAAAAAAAAAAAGTTGAATAAATGCTTTAAAATTTGATTTTCAACAATTCTGTTAAACAAATAGTTCTAAATTAAACAAGCTACAAGGGCCTTGCCTTGCTCATAAGCACTAAGTTTGGAAAGAAAGGGATGGGAAACTATCACCCAGAAAAAGTCCAGAGAAAAAGGGAAAGTGTGATAATGTTAGCATCAGACTAAAGAGCTGCAAGGTCAAACATATGAAGCCAAACCCAAGAGTGACATTTAACATTTAACATGGCCTTCTAACTAGGATGCTGAAGACCAGTTGACAGCATTAAAGCCTGCAAGGGCGGCCAGGGAAATGACAAGATACAACCAACACACAAGTCAATAGCTTTTCTACATGCTAGCAATACCCAATGGGAAAATGAAAAGGATTCTAACTATATTCACAATAACAAGAAAATATATAAAATGTCAACAACAGTGTCAACAACAATCATGTAACAAAGTGAGCAAGACAAAAACAAAAACAAAGAACAACTTTGAAAAGACACCCAGAAACTGCAGAGACAGACAGCTCAGCAGCATGTACTGACTGCACTTGTAGAGGACCTGGGTTTTGTTTCATCACCCACGTGGATGGCTTACAATTGCCTGTAGCTCCAGTTCCAGGGAGCCCGATGCCCTCTTCTGGCCCACACTTTTACATGACACATGCACACATGCACACACATTTAAATTTTCAGAAAATCTTAAAAAACAAACAAACAAACCAAACTACACTGAGACCATTACACAAAAGACAAGAAACAAAACCCTGAACCAATGAAGAGATATTTCCTAGCAGAGTTGGCCAGCAAGGTAAAGATGACAGCCTGCAACCAACAGTCTACAAATTTAGTGCAAGGCAAATAAAGCTGAGAGTTTGTTAAACTCTTTCTAAAACTAATCTGGGAAGAAAAGAGCATGAGAATTACTAAGAAACACATCAAAATATGGGACAAATGTTAAGGAATTTGAACAGGGTGGAGTTAGTGCTAATCCTAACAGGTTAAAAGAGATCAGAGGTAGAGGAACGAATAGGTCAGTTGATGAGAGTTTAGTTAATGTGATAAAGATGACATACCAATTTATTATCCATCACTGTCTTACCTTTAAAATGCTTAAACACAATGACCAAGGCAATCTATAAAAGAATGTTTAATTTGAGGGCTTATGGTTTCAGAGGGTTAGAGTCCATGACCATCATGGCAAGAAGCCTGGTGACAGGCAGGCAGGGTTAGCACTGGCACAGTAGCTGGGAGCTTATGTCTTGATCCACAAACATGAGGCAGAGAGAGACAACAGGGAACAGTGGACTTTTGAAACCTCAAAGCCTGCCCTAAGTGACACACCTCCTCCAACAAGGTCACACCTCTTAATCCTTCCCAAACAGTTCCACCAACTAGGGACCATGTATTCAAATATATGAGCCTACAGGGGCCATTTTTGTTCAAACCATCACAAATATCAGATGGTCACCCTTGAAGATACACATACACATAACATTATACAGACTGAGCAGGTTATATTTAAGTATAGAAATAAATAAGAAAAAGGAGGCCATGAATTTGAAAGAGAATAAGAAGAGATCTATGGGATGTTTTTTTTTTTTTTTTTTTTCGAGACAGGGTTTCTCTGTGTAGCCCTGGCTGTCCTGGAACTCACTCTGTAGACCAGGCTGGCCTCGAACTCAGAAATCCACCTGCCTCTGCCTCCCAAGTGCTGGGATTAAATGCGTTTGCCACCACTGCCCAGCTAATGGGATGGTTTTGAGGGAGGAAATGATGTAGTTATATTATAATCTCAAAATACAAAACAAATAACTGGAAAAAAACCCAAGTACATTCAACTTTTTAAAAAATGGCATTTCAGTTAGTGGGAAAACAATGTTGGAGAACACACTTACTTCATTTTTAAGAATACCATTAGGATGCAAGCTTGCACCATGAAAGAAATGAAAAACGCACAAAACAGTAAAACAAATAAACAAAACCTCATAAAGTCTATGTACTGAAAGAAAACATAGGAAAAAATAAGGAAACTATGACAGTGACATGGAAAAGGACTTATGTTACACCTAGACTAAGGTATCCTGGTAAGAACACCAGAGGGAGGGAGGGGTCACATGGGAATCGCATGGGATGCAGGAAGCCATGCCCTAGTTGGGCCTGTCTTAGTCTATTATAGAAGTCCTGTCTTAAATGCTAACCAGGGCTCCAGATGAACTGGTTAACTCCTTTGCTGAGCAGCCACGCGATGACCTGATCACTTGCTACTGGGTTCCAGGTTGGGCTCATGATGACTGAAGTTGCTAAGAACACACAGGAGGAAGTCTGCGAAGATGAGTCTTTTTTTCACTATATTCTCTCTGTTTCTCCTCCTCAGAAAAAAATATTTCTAGAAGGTTCTTCCATCTGCTCCCAGCAGACTTTCACTTAAGTTCCACAGGCTGGTTCTAGGTCATTCCCACATCCTCAAACCGGATCACCTAAGAAGAGAGGTTGGGGTCACTCTGAGGCATCCTTTTACATTGATTGTGACTGGTACTTGCCCAGGATTGAGGTACCCTCCACCTCCAATAAAACCACTGTCAGGACTGTATAGGAGAAAGGGAGTAAACTCTAGGGGCACAGTCCCCTGTCTTCTGCTTTCTTCTGTATAGAAGCATTTCCCAGACAGAGTGTGCAGGGTCGTTGTTCATGTTTCATAGTAAGAATCTTTCTTTTGACATGAAGATGCTTGGGTAGATCTGTTGCTGATAGATATTCAACAGTAGTCCTAGCAATAAGCAAAGAAGACAAAAACAGAGTAGGAAAAAACCTTGACAGAAATAGAATTGCTCTGGGGACTATGATGTAAGAGCACATGTTTCATAGGGACAGCATCCCACCAACTGGCTGCCAGATGTGGTTCTGCCCTGGGATGGGGCATGCTGTTCTGCCCTACAGCAAATCAGATGTAGAGGCAAGAGCCATCTGGCACATAAACTTGGCAGAGCCTGGAAAGATGGGCTAACTCATGTGGCAAGTTATTGTTATTTTTCTGGGTTATTATGGCTTGCAGCAGGGTGAGCTGTCTACCCCCTCCCCATCTTCTCTTCTGCAGCTGCGGTGGAACAGCTGGCACAGGCTCCTGGCTCTGGGGTGCCTCTCCTTCAGGCAGGGTGGATGGCTTTGTAGTTGTAGGTGTTGAACACTAACCTTCCCAGCTCTGTCTTCACTGAGCCTTTCTCTCCTTTCGCGCTTCCTGGGTTCTCTGCTGAAGAGATTTTCTCTGAAGCTTGAAAGCAAGGTGCAGATCTTATATATTGTGTTCCGCATCCCTCGGCCCCCAGCATCCTGCCTTGAACAAAGTAGGTGCTCAGGAGTCATTTCAAACATGTCCTCACCATAGACAGGGACCTGAAGAAACCACCGTGGCAGTGATGCACCCACTACCTTTTGTTCCAGTTTCTACATACTATTTACTGATAACAGCTCAGAGGGCCTCATCAAATACACCTTTGGTGCACAGTTCAGATACCAAACACTGTCCAAAGATCTTATTCACCATGATTCTCAACTATGGGTCCCTAATAATCAGAATGTGCTAGAGCCGGAAAGCTCCCTGGAGGTGACATTTCCCAGGGAAGACCAGAGCTGTGAATCTGTTCAAGGCCATGGTGCTAGTTGAAGGCAGAGCAAAGCCAGTTGTTTATAATCCCTTGTATTCCTGGGAGGATGTCAGTGTTTTCAAGGGCTCCTAAAACATGAAAGCACAATTACAATTACAATCAGGAACAAAAGATAAAGAAATGACTTCCCCAAGAGCTGAGAGCAAGGTCAAACAAACACACCGGAGAGACAAACAGCAAAAGATTATCCACAAACTTCATTGGCTCTGAATACTTCTATGTCAATGTCAAAACAGAAAGACAAATCCAGACAGACACAAATCTGTGATACACATGAAAGAAAAATAGACCAGGAACTCCGGCAAGCCCATCGTTGCTGGCATCAGTATCTGATAGGTATCGCCCATTTGTATGAGCTCTGTGGGTTGTAATGCAGGTCCTTAACAATATCCTAATGGTGCATGGAACAAGCATTCCTCAGTGCGGGGCTGGTGGTCTGATGGCAACACAGCAAAGCTCAGCCTGGAAAAAAGAATCACTTTATGTGGGTGTGAGAGAGAACTGCGAGTCAAAGCCAGGATTATTGGAGAGGGAGAAAGCTTGCCAAATTGAGATGTGAGAGAACTTACCTCGGAACGTAGTGACATCAGGAGTACAATAATAATTACTGTTCTTAATTATGACCCAGAGGCACTGCAGACCCAAAAGTATTTCTAAATCATCTAAGAGAAATTTTAAAAAAGTTCAATTTGGTTTCAGATTAATTTAGCACTTAATTAGATACTGTCATCTGTTCCAGTTTTTATTCTGCATATTTGTTTTATCCCTTTAATTAGGTTGTCATGTTTTTGAGGACTGGGGCCTACATCTAGGGAAGTGCCATTTTACTTTAATGTAATATTAATCTTCTACTCTTGGCTGTGGAGAAGGAGATCCCTGCCTGGAAGTGTCAGCTGGACATCTTAGCTCTGATTATTTTGAGCTTTTTGTGAATTTTAATTGCTTTCTATCCCAGGAATGGGAGATGGCTACTGCTTTGTTACTACTCCTAATTCCAGTCCTGTGTCTCATAGTGCATTGGAGACTAATGTATAATATTAGACTTTAAAGGGGTCTAGGATAACAAGAGGAAGATAGACTAACTTGGGAGGGTGGAACTCAGTTTATAAGCAGCACTACTCATTGCCAAAGCCAACAAACACTAACAGTATTCGGAACTGGGAGAACAGACTCTGGAACCAATCCGCCTGGCATGAAATCCCAGCTCTGACACATACCTGCTGTTTAGCCTAGAGTAGGCTACTAACCTCACGGTCTTTCCTCTCATCTTCAAAAGATGGTGATGGTACTTGTCAAGTAGATAAATAGGGTGCTAGTAACTCATCTCATCCCTGTGGCCTGACAAAGCAAGTTGAGGGAGGAGTTCTTTTGGTTCTTGGATCCAGACAGTTCAGTCTATGGTTGCAGGAAGCAATGAGAGGATACAGAAAGAGGTCAGAACAAGGTATAGCCAAGGACATGCCCCCCGATGAACTACTACCTTCAACGAGGCTCAATTTACAACCTTCCCCTAATGCCATGATATTATGAATCCATCGAAGGATTGATCCATTTGTTAGGTCAGAGCTCTCATGAGCTAATTGTCTCTGGAGATGTCTTCAGAGAATTGAAAAGAAATGCACTTCATTGATCTCCTGTATCTGCCAATCCTGTCAAGTTGACAATGGGTTCAGACACTGCAGAAGTGTTGGGAAGGTAGAACGAATATGCAAAATGGCAGTTTTGGATGGCCAATGAATGCTACTTATCAATAAGGCAGCTAAATACTTTTCTCTGAGAAAAAGTCTTCTTGTATAGCCCAGGATGGCGTCAAATTTTGACCCTCCTGTGAGTGCTGGGGTTATAAGCCACCATACCTACCACTAAACACTTTTTTTTTTACACTGACTTCATATGTTGTCATTCGGTATTTAAATAAGTTACTAACTTGGTTACATTCAAATATCTTGGTCCTTACACTCTTTAAAGTTGAGGACTCCAAGAACTTTTGTTAATATGGGTTATAGCTAAATGTTTCCTTTATTAAAATTTAAAATGGAGAAATTAAAAATATTAATTAACTAATTAAAAATAACAATAAATCCAATATCCATGAGTAAAATAACATAATTACTGGAGAAAATAACTACATTTTCAAAAACCACTCAGGAAAAAGCAGCGTTGTTTTATACTTTTCAAGGTTCTTTAAGGCCTCGCTTAATGTAAGATAATTGGATTCTTGTAATTGCTCCTGTGTTCAGACTCTTACAGTGTTGCACACAGTGTTTGGGTTTAAGTATAGGAGGAAAATCCAGGGCACACAGATATGTAATTGGAAAGGGCCTGCCTGTTTCTCTCCTCTGTCATATAACTGTAGCCTGTTTTGTGATCTTCTCCATACTAGATGGCTACACATTTCCCTTCTTTCCTCCCTCCTTTTCCCCCTTCTCTTTCTTTTGATACAGAGTATCAAAGATGTAGATACTACCTACATAGCTAGAGTGGCCTTGAACTCATGATCTTCCTACCTCAGTTTCTTGAGTATTGGGACCACAGGCATGTGCCAACCACACCTGGATAGGTATATGTTAAAAGCTAAGTTGCATTGTGGAATCTGAAGTCATATGAACTTTTCATCCTCCGTTGCCTCAAAATATTCTTCTATCTTGCACCTTGAATGGGCCATTCTTCCACACATGACTTTTATAACATTTGTTGGTAGTTGGAAAAGGTTGACTCCCTGAGTGATATAGATTGGCTAAGTTCACATTTATTAATATCAACAACAATCTCATTAAATATTCCTAAATATTGGACTGCTATTATGAGCATGAGTTTCTGCAAATTCTTTCTTTAGAAAGCTCACAATTTATTATTGGAACAAATATTATCAATGATTTCTTCAAAATAAAGACCAACTTTGACTATTTTCAAGACAATGTCTGCCAAATATTTGAGCCTGAATAGCTATAGTTTGCTTATCAGTCATTCTTTTCAGTAAAAATGGTGTCCATCAGAAGATAGTGAACCCACTGGTAATTTAAACATCATGCTGGTGTCTTAGCTCGATACAACCATTGTACTTAGGAGTATAGCAAAGGTCCTTCTCATTCTTCTGACTCAATGGGTAATAAAAGGAATCTAATTGTTTCTTCAGGTTGTTTGGAAGGATACTTTCTCAGCAGCTGCATGGAAATACAGTGATTGGAAGTAGGCGCTCTTACCTTGACTTGTACAGAGGCAGTGATAGTGTCATTGACCATTTTTTGGAATTGTTAGTGCATTAGTGAATGAGTTTATTGCTGTAACAAAATACCTGAGGCAGGGTAACTTTATTCAGAGTCACAGAGGCTGAATGCACAATCACTATGAGAGTTCTAAGTATGTGGCCAGAGTGCATGGGAGGAAGAGCTCTCATGGCCAATAGGATGCCAGAAACATGGCTCCACCCATTTGAGTCACTTCCTAAAGGTTCCATGCTACCTCTTCTCTGCTAAATAAAGACCAAACTCCCAACACATGAAGCCTAGAGACAAACCATTTCCAAGACATCTCAATTATGAAAATTATTTCCTGCATTTATAGATTACCAAGAACTCTAGGTCTTCTCCAGGGAACTCATTGCTATATTGAAAGCCATGCCTTTATCTTTCCAGTTCCTAAAAGCCACCTTAAACCCAGCTAGGATCTTTCCCAGCCTAATAGTCTGGGGGCAGTTCTATTACCTCTGTTATTGTCATTTGTAATTCAAACATGGACTCCAGTACCTAAGCTTGAGGCAATCTCTGTACTTCTGAATGCAGCAAAGGTGTTCTATGCATGTTTCTGAATTCTCTTTTCCTGCCTCTTCCTCAGATGTTTAATGCTAACACTCTTCAGATTAAAACGGAGCATGACGCTGCTAGATTGGGTGTGAACATTGTACATTCATAGAGAGGTGCCTTCATGCACGTCCAGAGATCCATCCTAGGTTGTCGGGCTCTGCTATACACCCCAACTCCCCAGTTCCCGGAGTAGTTCTATTCGTGCCCAGAGAACAGTGTCCTCCAAGGACTGCCTGGACCCTCCCTTCACATTCTCTTCTTACTGGTTGGAAGGGATGATCCTCGTTTTGAGGTGATCCCTGAAAGGCAGGTAGCCTTTCAGAAGCATTATGCACATATCCCAGACTCTCATACAGATCTTTATATGCTCCTGTCTTTGCTTCTATGATTATGACTGCTGCTCCTATGTGATCTTTCTCCTGCTCAGGGCACAGTCCAGGATGAGAAGTGGGCGGTGAGTGGGAGGAAGAGAGCGTGGCTACCATCACAGAATAAAGATCTAAGGAAGCTGGGGAGTTGGCAGGGGGAAGCTGAGGAATGGAGCAATCTTGCAGAGCAGTAATCGTTCGTTATAGTTGAAAAATTAAAAAATACACACATAACAAGCACTTGTGTTGCCTCGCCAACCAGAATTGACAAATGTTAATGTTTTGTCATATTTATTGTAGATCTATTCAAATAAAAGAAATAAAACATTACAAATAAGATTTAAGTCCCCTAAGTCTATATTCTTTAAATATTCATTTCACATTTTCTTTGAAGAATGGCAGAGCCCTGTGCAAGAAAGGGCAGAAGAGGATAATCTCTCCTTCTAGAGGCTCAGCCTTCCCCCCCCCCCCCCAGCTGCCCATTCAGCAAACAAAAGCAATGCAGCCACAGGACAGATGCCCCAGAGGAAGCAGCGGAGTAGCTAAGCCTCCACCCCTGCGTCTCACAGACCAATCACTCACAGGACTCTTTCTGAGAGGCGAACAGGAATTTTCTGGGTCTTTTTGCATTTCCCCATCTCTCTCCCTCCCCCCTCCCTCCCTTCTCTTCTACCTCCTTCCTGCCTCCTCCACCATTGTCTTCTGTATTCCAGGCTGATCTTAAAAGGGATGTTAGCTGGGGGTGACCTTGACTATGTGATCTCCCTGCCTCCGCCACCAGAGTGTTAGGATGATAGGTAACCGCTACCACACTCCAAGGACGCCAGTTCTTGTGGTGCTGAAGATCCATCCCAGGACTTCGTGGATGTTCGGCGGCCACTGCCCGCTCAGCTACACCCCCAGCTGAGCTGGCTTCCTTGCCCTGCACAGGCCTGCTAATTCCTCTCTGTCAGGCTAGAGCCCTGTGAGCTCACCAGTCTTCACATGGATGACCAAGCAAATGGCAGTTGTCTGTATGCACAGCTTCAGGAGAAAAGAGCACAAATAAACCAGTTTTTTTTCTTTCCCCTTTTCATCGACACAGCTGTAATAAATCAGGCTGCCTGACATTTTTTCCCCAGTTGCATCTGAGTCTAATGCCCTCAGCCTAGAAATCTCTGCTATATCTCTCAGTGAGTGGCAAGAGCAATGGGTTCTTCTGATTAGCGAAGCTTAAGAGCAGAAATGAATCATGGAGCCTTTGTATTCTAGGACATAGGGCTGGGATGAGTGAATGCAGGAGGTCGGCCAAAACACAGCCCCGGTGAGTCAATTCTTAAATGATTTACAAGGAATATAACTCTAGAGACTTATGCTGAATAAATATCCCCGTTTAATAAGTATTAGGGAGAGAGGTAAGGCAGAAGGGCCAAGGCAGGGGGCGGGGAGTCAGCTGCTTTTGTTGACCTCTCCACCTCAGTTTTCCTCTGCAGGATGGGGCTGCTCATGAACAGATCTGAGGAGTGGAAGTGACTTGGAAAATTCATCAAAGCCAATAATCACAGGGAGAGAGTTGGGCTTCACGGCACAACAAGACAAAATGAGAGACAGAGTCTCCCAGAGCCCCTAAGCATCCAGCCAGGAAGGAGGGATGATTCTGGCTTGTCAGAACTCTGGGCACAATGTAGTGGCTCTTCCAAGCCATGCGGAGTAAAATATTAAGAAGGCTAAGCTTTCTTTTTCTATTTTTTATTGGATATTTTCTTTATTTATATTTCAAATGTTTTCCCCTTTCCAGGTTTCCCCTTAGGAAACCCTCTATCCCATCTTCCCTCCCTCTGCCTCTATGAGGGTGCTTCCCCACCCACATACCCCCTCCCATGCCACCCAGGCATTCCTCTACACTGGGGCATCGAACACCCTCAGGCCCAAGGGCCTCTCCTCCCACAGATGTCCAATAAGGCCATCCTCTGCCACATATGCGGCCAGCGGAAGGCTAAGCCTTCTGTTGTCCAAGAATCAGGTAAAGCAGGATGGGTTGATCAAAACATCTTGGAGTGCAGGGCAGTGGTGGCACACGCCTTTAATCTCAGTACTTGGGAGACAGAGGCAGGTGGATTTCTGAGTTCGAGGCTAGCCTGGTCTATAGGGTGAGTTCCAGGACAGCCAGGGCTACACAGAGAAACCCTGTCTCGAAAAAACAACAACAACAACAAAACAAAACAACAAAACAAAACAAAAACACCAAAAAACCAAAACCAAACCAAACCAAACAAACAAACAAAGCATCTCGGAGTGAAAGAAAGGTCACACCAGGGATTTGTGGAAAGCCATTAGATTGGATTCAAGAGTAACAAAACCTACCAACATGGTGTGTGTGGGTGTGTGTGTGTGCGTGTGTGTGTGTGTGTGTGTGTGTGTGTGTGTGTGTGTGAGAGAGAGAGAGAGAGAGAGAGAGAGAGAGAGAGAGAGAGAGAGAGAGCTGGGAGGCTCCAAAATTTACTGTGTGAACACTGAAGGAAGAAAGTGAAGACTAACTCAGTCCAGTGCTGCAGGCTTGAGGATGAGGCACAGATGGGGTGTGGGTGAAGGAAAAGTATCCAGTGGTGTAAGGATCAGGATCCTTGACATCCTTAGACAGACAAAAAAGATGGAGAAGAGACAAAATTTGCCTTTTGTGCCTTTGTTTTGTTTTGGTGCTGGTGCTGGTATTCAGACCCAGAGCCCTGCACTGCAAGGTAAGTGCTCTACTTCGGAGTCATATCCCTACCCCTTCCTGGCCGGGCCTTTTTGTTCTATGTGCCACTCTCTGGGTTGGATGATACCCTCCCATGGTGGTAAGGGCAGACCTTCCTTTCTCAGCTGTTGATTCAAATGCTAAGCTCTTCTCACAGACATATGCTGAAATAACACTTACCAGCTGTATGGGCATCCCTTAGCCCAGGCAAACTAATACCTCAAACTGCCCATTGTGATCAGTTGTTAGGCTCTGGAGGAGACTGAGGGGTTGCCCATCCAACTCCCACTCTAGGTTCCCACTGCTCCCTCATTCTCTTAGCTAGTTATTTCCTTGGCTGAAATTCCCAGTGCCGGGGAATTACCATCTCTTGAGGCCGGCATGATCAGTTGTGAATATCTAGCACCACTGACTGTTTATCATATCTCCCCAGGAAACATTATTGCACAGATCCCCCCTTTTTCCTAAGGTTTTTTCTTATTCTTTAAAAATTCATTTCACATTTACTTTGAAGAATGGCAGAGCCCTGTGCTATTCCCAGTTGTTTAGTTCTTGACGTGTTCCAATCAGAGTGATGTGCACACTCCTTCAGTATACTTACATATGGGAGAGTTTTTACCTGAGTTGCCCATGCTCTCTTTTGGCTCTTCTCAGACATCAAGCTGTGTGCTGTGATATGGAAGGAGAGAAGTGAGCTGTTGGTAAACTTAGATGAGATCGGGCCCTACCTCTTTAGCTCTGAGCCCCATCTTACCTCCTTTCTACTCAGGGGTATTATATGTGTGTGCTTTATGTTAGTGCTAACCCAGGAATCCAGCACTCTGGGGAGAATGATTGAAGCGTATATTCTGTAACTGAAATACTTTGGGGTAAAACCTGACTAAATCCAAGCGTGCTAGAAAGACTTGGCCCAACATCACATATTTTCTATAAAAACAGTGGTTCTCAAAAGTAGTCTTCAGATTAGCAGCATTAGCCTCACCTGTGAACTGGATAAAAGGGGACTTTGAGGCCCCTGTCCCCTCCCTATTGTATGATAAAACACCTGGTCAGACTTCTAGTGCTCTATGGTGGTGCAACCCTTCCAGGTGATTGCAGTTTGAAGATTGCTGGTCTATTCATGCTCTGCCCATTTGTACCCATGGGGCTTTTATATTGCTTCGTTCCTATGAGTATTGGTTGTTTATTGACTTGTGATAGCCCCCTTCCTGGATTCCAGGCCCTAGCCAAACAGGAAACCTTTTGACAATAGGCAACCCACTCCCTCCCCCCACTGCAGAGGCCAACAACTGACATAGAGTTCAAAAGGCTAGCCCCCCACACAGTAGAGAGCTCTAGATCTCTGGGTCGATCCAGATGCAAACTGGGGCCACCACCTGTGTGGAGCCCACACCTACCCTATCCCCTTCCCCCTACTCCACCCTATCCTCCTTGTTTCTCCACCCTTCCTAGAATATTTTCTCAGCAAGTGATTCTCAGAAGAATCTCCATCCTGACCGCACTTCTCTTGCACTTGACAGACATCAAAATCAAGTGAAGAAGGAAAGGATTTCTGAAGTAATTTTAGAGTCCCATATGAACACCTGAAAGTGTTCAGACAACTCTGCAGAATGTGATTCTTGACTGGCTTTTACATGGGTCATAGTTTGCAAGATAGGCTACCATGCGCAGCAGGAGGAATGCCAGCGACGGAATGGGGACATTTGATGGCTTTAGTGCCAGAAGAGGGCTGACTGGGTCCTTAGTAGTCCTGGAGGTGCTTAAGCGTCTTCATTAGTTTGTTTCTAGACCTCTAGTGAAGGTGGTGATTAACGGCTTTTGGCTGATAAGAGGAAGGAATCATGGGAAGGGTAAGTGATGGCTGGGAGCAAGTGACTAAGTGAACCGAGAGTCTACTCCCCTACCCAGCTCCACTCCCACCCACTGTAACCCACCCCTTCTTCTGATGGCCTTGTGACATTCATTAGATATAAATCTTCAACCCTCTAAGAGATACTTTGAGAAAAAAAATTCTGGGCAGTAAATGTGGCACAGTAAAGTTTCAGTGAAATAAGGACTATCATCCAATATTTAGCATAGAAAACAATTTGATGTTTTCATCCACTTTATAGTTTACTGCACTCGCATAGAGCAGTGAGGGAATTTGACAGTTATCTGGGTAATAAGGGCTACGTGGATTTGGCACCAAATCTCTATGGATATGTCCTTCTAAACGGGAACTCTCTGGAGCCATGTCTACTGCAGCATCAAGACTGGAATAGGGAGAGCTTCATTTTCTGCAGCCAAGGTCCCTTGCACTTGGCCAGGACTGATGGAGTCGTGAGAGCAGTCGAGGTGCATGGGATGCTGAACATACCGAGTGGGTCTGACTTGGAAGTGTATCTAGCATAAGCCTTGTGTAGGAGATACCGTGACTTGTGGATGTAGTCTGTTTTGTAAGATATTTCACCATGATCTCTTGTGCTCTGTGAATACTTCCATTTAGTGGGCACTTTTTGTTGAATTCCTGTTATGTACCAGCCAGTGTATCCAGTGCCGTGGATACAGGAATGAAAGACACAGGCAGTCCTTGACTTCCTGGGCTGAAAAGGTACGACAGATAAGTGGAGAGACAATTGCCTTCAGTTTAGGCCAAATGCTGAGCACCTGGAGAAATTATGGGATAGAAGCATTCTCTAAGGAAGTGGTTTTTAAGTTGTCTTAAAGAATGGACTAGAGACAGGAAAGGCTGGTTGGGAGAGAGGAGAAGTGATAGAACAGGGTGGAGAGATGCAGCACAGTAGGACTGCAGAGATGAAGCACAGTAGGACTGCAGAGTGCTGTGTGAGGCGAGGATGCAGCTGAGCATGTGAGGATGAGGAAGGAGGCAGGTTTAGAGCATGAGAGGTCTCGGGCTTTATCATAAAGTCATAAGGACATTCATCAGATGAAGGAGAAGACGGGACTCTGAGAAGATTTTTGTGGTAGAAATGTGGCAGATAGAGTGAAGGCAGGCTATCAGTGCAAAGGTGACAGACAGAAGTTAGTGCTGGAATGGAGGAGGGAAGCAATCAAGGCTTAAGTAGGGTGTGGGGAAGGATACCTCATTCTTACCAGACAGATTCTGATTTTAACCTCAGCTATTTTTTCAAACACTGTCCACCTGAGCTGTGGTAGACTGAACTACTTCTGTAAGCTTCACTTGCATTTGTAAGGATGGGATGAGGTAATACCAGTGATGGGTTTGGTATGGTGACCAAATCACAAAATACAATAAAAATGGATGTGAGCCTGGGATGTAGGTCAGTTGTAGTTACATATTTACTCGGTTCACAGTCCAAGATGAGAGGTAAGACTGACCCAGCCTGGCTTCATCTCACCATGGTGAATAGAATCTTTTTGAAAAGCAGAGGAAGTGGAGAGATCCTTTGGCAAGACAGGAAATGAGAGCAGAGTCAGCTCAGTCTTTTTTCTTTTGTCTTTTTTAAAAACAGCCTCCTCTCTTGGGAATGCTGTGCACGTCTCTCTGGGAATTTCCTGAGATCTCCCCAGGGCAACCCACCACTGCTCAATTGCCTCATACTAGGTCCCAGCTCTTAAATATTTCACTATCTCTTATTTTTGCTATGTAGGGAGCAAGCATCCCACACATAAGCCCCTGCTCAGGTTGGACAGCCCCCTTGAAAGCAGAAACTGAAACAAAGATAAGGATTATGGGAACATAGAGATGAAAACTACTGACAGTCCTATACTTCCCAGACTGGATGGACGATAGATCACAACTGTCCTCAGTTCAGGCCCTGCTAAGGAAGCAGGATGCACCTGTGAACTTCTCGTCGCTGGGACCACTACCTGACTAGAAGAACTTGTTGGGAGTCAACTTACAGGGGAGGAGGATTTATTCTGCTTATCATGCCAGAGAATTAAATCCCTCAGCACAAGGAGGATGTGACAGAGTAACTCACCTCACATCCTGACAGACCAGGAGGCAAAGAAGCGGCCCTCTGGTGGTTGTCTTTCTTTCACTGTCTTCTTCCATCTAAGCCTCCTGCCCATGGGATATGCTGCCCATGTTCAGGGTGGATCTTCTTGCTCAGTTAGTCTTCTCTGGCAATACCCTCAAAGACACACCCACAGTGTCCTCTTCAATCTTTCAGATACACTAAATCCAGTCAAGTTGACAGTGAAGATTAATTATCACACACTAGGGGCAGTTAATCTACTTGGAAAGGAGTCACAAAAACCATTCATGAGAGGCTGAGGAGAGTGGGCAGCCATGACCTTAGCAAACCAGGAGAGGTTCATTACTGGATGGGTAACTGGAGATCCTCAGGGGAACTTCTAGAACACAGGTCAAAATGGGGTTCTTCCAAGGGATGGGAAGGCTGGGGTATTTGTGCCAGTCTCTCCCCTCATTGACTGGGGTTGATCTCGCAAGCTTTAAATTTCCAGGGTGTTCAGGCTGCTCTGTGTACAGACTGGACAAGCTCCAGGTGGGGTCTGAAGCTCTAGGTATTTCTCAAGCTTTCAGTGATAGATGTCTATAATAGACACTATCAAAGCGCAGAGAAGAGACTGCAGTATCTGATATGGACTCAGACATCAGCAGCAAGGATACAGATAGATCATTGTGTCTTCCACAATGGAAGGACAGGATAATTAAATATCTTTTGTAAGGTAGAACCAGTCGGTCTTGATGAAAAATTGGTTATTAGGTCCAGCAAGGTGGCTCAGCTGATAAAGGTGCTTGCCACTAAGTCAGCCAACAACCTTAATTCCCAGGGATCAACATGGTGGGGAGAGAGAATGGGTTCCTGAAAATCTCCATCTGTGTGCTGTGGTGTGCATCGGCACATGCACACATATAAAATAAATACACAAACAAACAAACAAACAAACAAATGTGTTTAAAAAAAGAAGATGGGATAATAGGGGCAAGAAATAGGAGGGGGTATTACACTCTTAGGTGAATAGCCACTGAAAATTAATGGCTGCTGAGGGAAGGTGAATCAGTCGTTTCCAGGGATCAGCCCCTTGTTAGGGTTTTTGATCCCAATTGGTCGGACCTAAACACACACACACACACACACACACACACACACACACACACACACACACACACACAGAGGCGCACACACACACAGGCACACGCACATACACACACACAGGCACACACGCACACACAGGCACACAGGCACACATGCACACACGCACAGGCACACACACACACACACAGGCACACACACACGCACACACAGGCACACAGGCACACATGCACACATGTACAGGCACACACACACACACACACACAGGCACACACACATACACACACTGGCACACACACACACACAGGCACACACACACACACAGGCACACACACACAGGCACACACACACACACACAGGCGCACACACATACACAGAGGCACACACACACACACAGGCACAACTCTAAATGGACTCCACAGGTTGTATTTATATATGCACATAAATGCATATATGTGACAAATTCAGCAGAAGATTCAAGGGCGAAGAGGTCATAAATTCAGGAGGGGGACACAGGGGGGCTGCACATGGAGGGGTAGGAATGTAAGAATTACAACACAGTGCCCATGTATAAAAACTTCAGGAATCAAATAAAAAAAATAAAGAGAACATTTACTGAGCTTTCTACAACTGCCATGGGGGTAACTCGGGATGAATTGTATCAGAGCAGAGGAGATGATTTTCATTTGGACATGCTGAAGTGTCGGCAATCCAGACAGGTTTGGTTAGTGTCTTAGTCAGGGCTTCTATTCCTGAGCATACATCATGACCAAGATGCAAGTTGGGGGAGGAAAGGGTTTGTTCAGCTTACACTTCCATACTGCTGTTCATCACCAAAGGAAGTCAGGACTGGAACTCAAGCAGGTCAAGGAGCAGGAGCTGATGCAGAGGCCATGGAGGAATGCTGCTTACTGGCTTGCTTGCCTCTCCTGGCTTGCTCAGCCTGCTTTCTTATAGAACCCAAGACTAACAGCCCACAGATGGTACCACTCACAAGGGGCCCATCCCCCTTGATCACTAACTGAGAAAATGCCTTACTGCTGGATCTCATGGAGGCATTTTCTCAACTGAAACTCCTTTCTCTGTGATTACTCCAGCTTGTGTCAAGTTGACACACAAAACTAGCCAGTACAATTGACCCCTTGTCAACTTGACACACAAACACATCACCAATAAGCCTTGACCCTTACTTCCTTATTCATCTCCAAGATCTAAATAACTTTAAAAGTCCACAGTCTTGCAAATTCTTACATATTAACATTTCAGTCCCTTTTAAACATCCAATCTCTTAAAATTCAAAGTCTTTTAAAAATTCAAAGTATCTTAACTGTGGGCTCCACTAAAATACCTTCTTCCTTCAGGAGGGAAAATATATCAGGGCATAGTCACAATCAAAAGCAAAATCAAACTCCAACCGTCCAATGTCTGGGATCCACTCACAATCTTCTGGATTACTCCAAGGGCTTGAGTCACTTCTCCAGCTCTGCCCTTTGTAGCACACACCTTGTCTTCTAGGGTCCAGATGCCTGTACTCCACTGCTGCTGCTGTTCTTGGTGGTCATCTCATGGTAGTGGCATCTCCAAAACACTGCTGTCTTCTGCTGCAACTAGGCTTTACCAACAGCCTCCCATAGGCTCTCCCCATGGTGCCAAGCCTCAACTCCCCTCCATGACCCCTTCAGTCCTGGGCCATCAACTGCAACTGAGTCTGCACCTTCACCAATGGCCTTCTGAGGCCTCTTGAAGCACCGAGCCTCAACTCCTTTGCATGACCCCTTCAGTCCTGGACTATAAATTGCACCTGAGGCTGTACCCTCACCAGTGACCTTCCGAGGCATCTCAATAGTGCCTAGGCCTCAGCTGCCTCATGACTCCTTCATGCATTCAAAACCAGTACCACCTGGGTGACTCTTACACATTACCAAGTCCAGTCACAGCACAAGGTACAGCCCTGGCTATCTCTGGAACGCAGCCTCTGTGCTCTCAGAAAACATTTCTCAGAAGATTTCACCCCAATGATGCTGGTCTCCTCTCAATCACCGCCAATATCTTGGCTCCAGCTAACCAGCATCAATAGTCCCAGCAATGCAATCGTTTTGCTTTAGTAGTTCTGGTATTTTGTTAATCACAGCTGATTTCTTCAGCCCCAGCTAACCAAAACCACAGAATCTTCACTATCAAAATAGCAATGGCCCTGATAAGAGTCTTTAATCTTCCCTCTGAACTTTCACAAGCCAGACCTCCATTCTCTGCACTGTTCTCAACATTATCTTCCAAGCTCCTACACAACATCCCACAGAGCAGCACAAAGTTCCAAAGTCCTTCCACAGTCCTCCCCAAAACATGGTCAGGTTGTCACAGGAATACCCCACTACACTGGTACCAATTTGTCTATGTCAGGGTTCTCTAGAGTCACAGAACTTATATGTAGTCTCTATATAGTAAGGGAATTTGTTAATGACTTACAGTCTGTAGTCAAACTCCCCAACAATGGTCAGCAGTAGCTGTGAATGAAAACCCGAGGATCTAGCAGTAGCTTAGTCTCACAAGGCTCTCAGGCGAAGAAGATTGAATCTTCCTCCTTCCAATGTCCTTATGTAGCTCTCCAGCAGCAGGTGTAGCCCGGATCAGAGGTGTGTATACCACCACACCTGAAACCCGTGTCCTCCAGTCTCAAGATCCAGGTCACAGGTGAACCTTCTAATTCTGGATTATAAGTCACTCCAGATAAAGTCAAGTGGACAATCAGAAATAGCCACTACAGTTAGCAAATGGGGTTTTTCCTATTTCTGTGTTATATTATTCAGGTCTCAGTTTGACATGTTGAAAAAAATTAAAGAGGTTTTGTGGCATGAGTCTTAATTCCGATAATAAGTGAAGCCCTCTGCATGCCCCCACCCCACTGAAAGAGCAGATTTAACGTGAGTGTTGACTGGTAAGAAAGTTTTGGTGCCTCCTCTCGTCTGCTGCTCATTTACTAGCTGGTTTTGATCCTGCTGGTGAATTCTATTGCAGTTTGTCTTCCAGTGAGGAAAGGGAACAATAAATACTCTTTGAGTTACTGCAAAGCTATTGAAAAATCAGGATGGCGTTTTGAGGTCTCTTCTGAGTCGTTGCCGAGCACAGCAGTCCATCGAGTATTGTCTTACTCTGCTTCAGTTTGCTTTCAAAACTTACTGTGTTCCAATTATACTGTTGTTGCTGAGTTCAGTACTAAAGTGAATATGCTTGCTTTCTAAAATGGAATTTTTATATGATAAGAGCTTATATTTGCCAAGTGCAATAAGCCAGATAGTTAGCTAATTATAGCACAGTACTCATCCTGATTATATATATATATATATATATATATATATATATATATATATATATATATATATATATATATATCCATAGATATATCTTTGCATTTGGAGACATGCATCCTGTTTTTGCTCTATTTCAGAATGCATTTTTCAATAGATGTTGAAACCACTTACGTTTTAATTCTCAGAAGTGGTTTCTTTGATGGGTATTTTATTATAGGAAGAACTTTAGGGCACCAAAGCCAATGGATCCAGAGACAAAGATATCAAAGAGGTAACGTCTGGTTTAGCTTTCTTTCATGGTGACCTTCTTCTTCCCCCAGGGCCATTACCTGTCCTGGTACTCACTGTCAGGGCACAGCGAGCTTCCACCTTCAGAGAGATATTTCAATTCCAGTCACAACCTGAAAGGTTTGTGAGTTTGCATTTGGTGTTTGCTTCAGGCATACTTGTTTGTAAACTGTTGGCTACACGGGGTGGCGGGAGGGAGCTCTCTGCTTTACTTGGTGGAAAGCAAAACAGGGTGACAGCAAGGCTAGCTGTCCTGGCTCTACTTCCTTTGTGGGGTGGGTTGGGTTGAGAGTAACAGAAGAGTCTGGCTCCAGAGGAAACAGCCAAGAGGAACTAGGGCAGAATGTAGTGGGACATCACTATAGACCAGGCTTTATGCTGAATGTTCTGCACACATATTATCTCATTTAACTCAAGAAAACTATACATTCCCTTTAAAATGTAACCATTTTAGTTACATTTAGTAGACATTTCTAGAGAAAACCATCCTTGTGCTGGCCCTTAGAACAGATCCTCTTCTTCTTTTTAATTTAAATAGTTTTAAAGTGTGAATTGCATGCTTGTTTTGTAAAAACATGGTCTTTTATGCAGTCTTTTCTCAAAGAAAGAATATAGTACAATTATAGAGGTTTTTGAATCTCAGATTTTTGGAGAAATAAAAATAACTTGCACATTTTGAAATAAAATAATGTTTCTTTCTATCATTATTTCATTTTGAAAATTTAGAAGTTATACTTACCAATTGATTTTGTGTGTTGGGGCACAGACGCGTTAGGAGTCATATGGAGGTCAGACAGCAACTTGTAGGAGTCAGTTCTCTTCATCATGAGATGGGGATCAAACTCAGATTGTTAGACTTGGTGGCAAGCCTCTCCACCTGCTGAGCCATCTTGCTTGCCCTCGTTGTTTTTGTTTTGAAGGCTCCAGTCAGCCAATACACAGAGCCTGCTTTGAGAGTCTTCTGCTCTGCATTTGATAGGACTGACTCAAGAATAAAGCTCCCCTACCATGGGATATCTACCTGGGGAATCTATCTTCTGGAGCTGGGTTTTCCTGGCTAGGGAGATGGTTGGTAACTGCAAACATTGGCGTTTGCTTTTAGACCCTGAGGACTGGGCGGCCAGCCTGTCAGGTGCATGCACAGCCCGGTTGCTGGCAGAAACCGTTGAACTTTGCACAGGCAGTGGGTGGTGAAGCGCTGTGTGTCTGACCTGCTGTTCAGCTTGGAGCTAACAATGCCTTCAATTATGACTTCAACAGGCAGCTTTGAGGGATGCTCTATTCATTACTGTGCTTCACTCTATAATTAGTAATAAAGGAACACAGACACTTACAAATATAAAGGGCTAAATAACGATCAAAGTAAAGGCAAGGCAGCGGACTCTTCCTGCTAACTCTTTGTTTCTTCCACATCAATAAACATTCTACAAACTTTTCTTCCCTGTTGCTTCCTTTTGTTAAGCAATCTGGGTTTCACGCTCACCCTGGATTCTAATTAGCTGTATGATGAGCAATGCTTTGTCCAACTTGCTTATGCCTCAGTCTCCTTATTTGCAAAAATAGAGTCAACCATAGTTCCTATGGCACGGAGGTGGTAAGAGAGTTAGACTCACACAGAACACTCTGTAAAGAGATTTGCATATAGCAAAGCTTCCTCAGTAAGCGCCAACTCTCGTCATTACCTTCATTTTAATTTTAGATGGAATGAGCACAAGGCATTGACATAGACGGGTTCATGGCTTCTTATCTTTTGCGTTGTGAAGACATGGAACCCAGGCTGGCCTTGAACACCTGATCTTCTGCCTCCATCTTCCAAGTGCTGGGATGAGAGGTGAGTGCCATCAGGCCTAACTCAATGGCTGCCTAAAACCTTCCACAGTGACCCTCTTCACACCAACGTGTGCCCATGTCACCATTGACAACTATCAGTAGTATTTTATCAATCTTGTTTCATACAATTCCATGGGTTCTTTTTTCTTTTTTCTTTTTTTTTTTTTTTTTTTTTTTTGGTTTTTTTGAACATGTTAAAGCAAATCCCAGGCCTGGACCATTTAATCTACAATGTGTATGTTTCTTCATCCTTTTTCTTTCTGCAATGCAGGGGAATCAAACCCAGACAGAGCAAGCACTCTAGCACTGTACTAGGTCTCCATCCTACGTGTATATCTTTGATAGTACCATCTAAATAAGCAGTTTTGGACCACCTCTACCTCAAGCCCCAGCTCCTAAAGGAATTACTGGGCTCTGGTAAAATCTCTACAAATATTTGCTTAATTAGTGAGCCACTAAAATTTAGCTTTCCTTCACTTTTTAGTAAATACTCAATAGCTATTTGTCAAAGGGGTAAGAGAGGGCAGGAACTTTGCATAGTAGCAGATGCATACAGAGTCATAAATATTTTTACAAAGTCAACAAATGTTTTTAGTTGTTGGGCAAGATTTTGCAATCCCCCAAATCCCACAGGCTCAGCATCTCCAGAAGCACTGACAATGCCCGAATAATTAGCTCTTGAAAGGAGGTTTAATTCTGGTACTGAAATTATTTGTGAATGTCTGACTTCAGGCAACTCCATGAAAAGCAATTAGCATAGTCTTCAAATACATGACAAATCCTTTATTACTGTGCTTATAAGTGACAGAGCTTACAGAGAACCAAATGTAATTAAATAACAGTAACTTGAAATCTACCACAGACTCAAGATCTACAAGTTGTTAGACTTGGCAAGGCAAAACTTCTCAAACATTAGGTTGTTTCTGGTAAAGATAAAATCCCATTAAGCAATTCCAACATGTTTGTTTTTTGTCTTACAGACAATTCCTTTGGCAGTAACTTCCACTTAGCTTTTAATATATAAAAATATAACAAAATTTCAGTATATACAAACATTACATTACACAATGTACAGGTTAAAAACACTAAGAAAATTGCAAGCCACAAATGAAAGTAAAGCCAATAGCATGATAAGAAAAATTAAATACTGCACACATTTCATAAAAATTACATTAACTACATTTTTTTTTTGTTGTTTGCAAATACCAAACAGTACCAATGTGATTGGAAATAGCTTCCAACAACTTCAGTTTAAGGCACATCTTGCATATTTATATATACAACACTGAAACCGGTCAATAACTTAGGGACGTCGCAGGGTGACCTGTATATGTGTGTGAAGACATGCAAGATAAGATTACACATTTTCATTGGTTCCCTTCTTTGGGGACACATATCTGCCACCTGGAGGGGACTCATAGAGGGGTACTCCAATCTCCTGCAGGTCTGGGAGCCTTCCTGGGCGGGGAGGGGAGAGTAAAGTGACTGTCCTGTCATAGTCTCTATGAAGTACTTTCTCATAGACGCTCTGCAGCCCCACTGTCTTGGGGAGCTGGGCCTGGTAGAAATTGTCCCTGCGCAGAGGATCCCGAGGCAGGGACGTGCTCTTACAGAAGGTTGACATCTGGGCTGGTGGGTGAGGAGGGGGGTGTACGTTGGGTCCGGCACAGGATGGGCTCCAGCAGCGATCAGAATGGCCTAGGATCTTGCACTCAGCAGTGCACGCCCACAGTCCTAGAAAAAAAGAGAAAGAAATTCCAGAGGTTAGTACTGGTAGGCATTCAACTGCACAATGTCGGCCGGTCGGGTCAGGGCGGCTGGAGAGGAAGGCACATGCTTTCCGTAAAGATTACTTGACATAATGCCAAGTGTAGCTCCTTTGCTGGGAGAGCAGCAGCAGCAGCAGCAGCAGCAGCAGCAGCAGCAGCAGCAGCAGCAGCAGCAACACCACAAAACGATAAATAGAATACCCTCCTTCCATATCTAGCGTCACACTTAAGGGGAATGGGGCCCGGCTGGGACTGGAGTATTGAAGAGAGGGATGAAGGAGAAGGACAGGGAACAGAGGTTTTGAGCAGGCAAGAAGTTGGCAAGGGAAGGTGGACCGCTGCACTGGGCTGGGGAGAAACATCCTTACCACTTTGCATGTGGTTGATGAGGTCTTTTTTCAAAGCGTCCCCGCTGATGTCCGAGTCACTGTCATTGAAATCACTGTCTCCTTTTCCGCTGTCTTTCCCACTGAACTTCTCAGCTTCTCGACCCGAGATGGTGTTGAATGAATGGCCCTTCCAGACTGCAACAGGGGGCGCAGGCTCCTTCCCGAAGCCTGGAGAGGCACCGTAGGGCTGCAGCAGGGAATGGGGGAGGGAAAGGTGTGAGGGTTGGACAGGACACAAAAAAAGCAAGTGCGACAGGTTAAGCATCTCCCTGTGAGAGCCCACCCTTACCCCTCCGGTCTCCCTTCTCCCAGCCTGTCCGCAGAGCACGGAGGGGGGCGCCCAGCCGAAGGAAGGCCTCACCTCGGCGTGCGCGCCTCGGAGCCGCTGCTGCCCCTCGAAGTGACAGGCGCTTTCCCCAGTGGCGCTGCCGCCCTCCGAGCCCGGCACTTCGGCCGCGGCGACCGCGGGCGGGGGCGCGTCGGCCGCGGGGCTGCCAAAGGGCGCTTTGCCGCTGCCAGGGAAGGTGAGCACGTCGAACATGTTGGGCCTGGGCCCAGTTCCCCTGGCGGTCTCATCCGGGGAGCCAGGGGCCGAGGCTCCGCCGCCCGCCGCCCCGGGCCGCTCTTCCCGGAGGGCCCCCCCTTTGCGCACCTCCTTCTTGCGGCGGTTGCAGGTGGTGGCGATGGCGATGATGGCTGCAAGCAGCAGCGTGCAGCTCCCGGCTAACACGATGATGACGATCAGAGGCGTGTCCCACTGCAGCGAAGGCCCCGACGGCGCGAGGCGAGAGCCAGGTGGCCGGGAGTGCTCTGGGCTCCCCACACTGGCAGGCACAGCTGACCCGCCACCGGCTGTTACCACGAAACTGACGGTTGCCGTGGTGGTGAGAGGGGGGCGGCCGCCGTCGGATATGACCAGCAGGGCCTTGAACACGCGACCAGGAGGCTCCTGCGTGAGGTCTCTGGTGAGCACGATCTCCCCTGTGTGGCGGCCTATGGAGAAGGCCTCGCGTGGCTCCTGCTGCAGCAGATCGAAGGCCAGTTCCCCGTTGGCTCCTTCGTCCGCATCCCGGGCCTGGATGCGTGCCACAGCTGTGTCCTTGGTGGAACGTCCAGGGACTGCTACTTCTAGGGAGCCATTGGCCGGCGCCGGATGCACGAGGACCGGAGAGTGGTCATTCTGGTCCAGCACCCGCACTTGTACCAGGGCATTGTTGGAAAGCTGAGGGGAACCGCTGTCGCTGGCCTGGACACGCACGTCAAGCTGGCGTAGAGTCTCATAGTCAAAGCTACGCAGAGCGTAGATGGCTCCGGTAGCCGGGTCTACGGAGACGTAAGTGGACACGGCTTCCCCGGAGCGGCCCACTTCGGCCTCTACCAGCCGGTAGGTGACCTGACCATTGCGACCCAGGTCAGGATCGCGGGCTGCCACTGTGGCCAGGTAGGCGCCTGGAGGGTTGTTTTCGCGGACTGACACCTCGTAGACTGGCTTGGTGAAGATCGGTGCGTTGTCGTTCTCGTCACCCACGCGCACGGTGTAGGGCCTGACGGTGCGCAGAGGGGGCGCGCCACGGTCTTCGGCCACCAGCGTCAGGTTGTACTCCGCGATGCGCTCCCGGTCCAGAGATGCGGCGGTCACCACCAGGTAGCTGCCCGCATAGGCCGGCTGCAGCCGAAAGTGCTCGTGCCCGTAGAGGGCGCAGCGCACCTGCCCGTTGGCTCCCGAGTCCCTGTCCGAGGTGCTGACCAGTGCCACTAGGCTCTCGCGCGCCGCCCCCTCTGGCACCAGCGAGGTGACGCCGGCTTCCTGTGTCCCAGACCCAGTCGACGAGTCCGCGTCCGTTCCTCCGAGTGCGGCGGCAGCGGCGGCGGCGGCAAAGGGCGAGGTGGCTGGAGCCCCCGGGGCGGCCAGAGGGGTGATAGAAATATCAGGAGCATTGTCATTGACGTCTCGGATGCGCACGATGACTTTGCAGGTGGCTGTCCTGGGTCCTGGGCCTCGGTCTTGGGCCCGCACGTCCAGCTCGTAGGTGTCCTGGCGCTCGTAGTCCACCTGCCCAGCCAAGGTGAGGCGGCCAGAGCGCGGGTCGAGCCGGAAAAGGTGGCGGGCTTCGGGAGGGGTGCGGGCGCCGAAGGTGAACACAACGTCGCCATTGGGACCTTCGTCGGGATCGGCAGCGTCCAGGTCGAGCAGCAGCGATCCCACAGGTGCGTCTTCGGCCAATTCCACCTCGGCCACCGCACCCTGAGGGAAGGCCGGGCTGTGGTCATTGGCATCTAGCACACGCACGCTGAGGGCTGCTGTGGCGGAACGCGGCGGTCGCCCGCCGTCCTGAGCCACCAGCTCCAGGCTGTAGGAGGCCTGGCTCTCGCGGTCCAGCTCCTGTAGCAGCACCAGGTCCGCACACTGGGCACCGTCCGCGCGCGTCTGCAGCTCCACGCGGAAGGGGCTATGAGGCTCTGCCAGGCGTACACTCTGCAGCCCGTTGGCACCCACGTCCTCGTCCACGGGCACCTCCAGGGGGATGCGAGTGCCTACCGGAGCACTCTCTGAGACCTCCACCGGGATCTGGGCTCGGGGAAAGCGGGGCGCGTGGTCGTTTACATCCCTCACCTCCACCTCCACGTGCACCAGCCGGAACTGTTCCTGCGAGAAGCTGACAACATCGAAGGCCAGCACGCACTGTGGGGACTGGCCACACAGACGCTCACGGTCCAGGCCCGCATCCCCGACGGTCAGCTGCCCGTCGCCCTCGCGTACCCGGAGCAGAGAGCTGTTGAATTGCTTCATCAGGCGGAAGCTTGTGTCTCCAGACACTTTCATGTGCAGGTCTTCTGCAAGGGTCCCGATGACTGTGCCAGGGGCATCCTCTTCGAAGGTGCTGTATCGGACTGTTTTGCTCTGGGCCACTGAGAGCACCCAGCAGAGACTAAACAGCTGCAAGGGGAAAAGGCAAGGGCTGCCCCAGCGCTTCACAGGATTCATACCGCCAAGCCCCAACTGCTATTCCGAAAGGCTAACCTAAAGAGTCCTCCCCGCGTGCAGATAGGAGCGTGAGTCTCAGGCTTTGCGAGCTCTGTGCGGGAAAAGTCTCCGAGCTGCAGCTCCGGCTGTGGCTGGCTCGGAGGACGCGCAGACCCACCCTCGCTCGGCGCCTCCACCTCCTTTCTCTGGGCTGGAGCTGCGCTGCCGAGCGCCGCCTCCGTCTTTATAGCTGCCGATATGCAAATGACTGGAAGGGGCCAGCCAATGGCCGCTTAGCCATAGCGCCGCTCCTCCGCCAACCACTGACAATCCCTTTAATGTGGAAAAAGCTTAGAGGAGAAAACAAGAAAGGAAAATGAGGGAATCTTTCCTTTGTTTAAAAAAACTCCAGCTCCCATTTTCTGTTAGCACCTTGCTTGTAATGAGTTAGCACTAGGCTCTGAAGTAAACGAAGCGGATGGTTTTGGAAATTGGGCGCCCGGCACCCTGTCTCCTCTGCCCGCCGCCGGTACTAAGCGCGAACAAGCTGGGTTTCTCTTCAGAAGCTCTGGATCGCACATCTTACCTCCTCCGCCTCTTTATTTTGCATTTTGAAGGCTTCCAAACTTGCTCTGGGGAGCGAGGCTCTGTTCGCCATCTCCCCCAGCTTCCCACGGTGCTGAGAATAATCTGTCGATGAAGAAGAGTGAAGGATAGAGCAAAATTGATTTTATTCAAATTTGTGTACGCAACTGTGTTTTGCTCGTGTGAGCACCGGTGCCACTTGCCTTCCAGAAAAGAGCCCTATGATACACGTTAGTATGCATGTCACTGTTCAAATGGCTTTCTTAAGCCCTAGGTGCTAGCAGGCAAGGAAAAAAAAGTTCCAAATAGGATTTAGCATAAGCTTGAGGAGATTTGGAAAGGTTTCAAAGATCAGACTGTATCAAAGGCTTATGAAGCCCTCGTTAGTAGTGGAAATAGAATGGCGTGGCAGGCGATCCCATTGGAGGCCCCGATGTCTGTATTATTTCACTATGACAAGCTGGGGGGGGGGGAGTTGAACAGTTTCCACAGTGGAGTTGGGCTAACTTGAATATAATGAGCAAACACCACATGTATCCACTATGCTCTTCTATTCATCCTCAATCACTGCCATAACTCTCAGGCTAAACGGTGATGGGCGCTGAATTCCACACAATGCCGGATTCGCATTAAAGTGCATTTAGAGGCCTTTTTCCTCCGGATGCCTTGTTCCGCCTATTTAGAGGATTTGCTTTCTGTTCTAACAGGGCCTCTCTGGAAGCAACACCCGCCTTGTTCCAGAAGAACAAAATCACAGCGTGACATCGAAACCTGGCAGGAACCTGGGGTAACTTAACCATCTGCCTATGAAATTGTGGAACTTCGGCACTGCCACTTCCCCTGGGTGGGTCCTCGCGGCCTCCATAGGCATCTCTACTCCCGGAGCTGAAGGACAGGGAGCAGGGAGGGAGTTGTGCCAACCTGGAACAAGACTGATTCTTATTGATTCTTACTGAAGGACTCTATTGAACAGGTGATGTAAATACACAGGAAGCAGGAAGAGTTACAAACACAAGTCACACACTTGGAAAAATGAAGAAGACAATGAGTTTGCTAAGCAGGTTGCATTCGGCCTATATTCTTCAGAATCTGGACCATGCTCCTTCTGTAAGGTCCGTTGCAGGTCTCTTCCCTTCAGACTCATTTGGAATGCTTTCAGAAGGGGAGCAAGGTTTGCCCAGAGTAGGGAGAGCACCTGAGAGCTGGACCTGGCTGGACAGTGGGTTGGAAGAGATAGAAGGGTGTTTGGAATCACTTGGGAGCAGGAAATGCAATCTGAGCCATTAGATAAAAGCCTTTATGAGGTTGAGGAGGGGCGCGGTGGGTAGTTTGGGGTTTCCTTAATCTCCTGCACCTTCTAGTCCCGGTACTTGCAGGCAGCGAGCTAGATGTCTGCAGCCACTGAGAAAGGTGAGAAAGGCAACATTACTACAGAACCCTATCTATTCTCTCCCTCCCTCCCTCTCTCTCCCCCCCTTCCCAAGTGCCATTTTAGGTTTTGGCTCTCACCTTGCTCTTGTTCAAGAAATAGTCCCTTGGGTGGAGAGATATATATTCAAAATAATGCTCAGTCTCCTTTCGAACCCCAGACCACCCTGATCTGGACCCTAGACCACCCTGACCTGGACCTACACGTGACTATTGGCTCTTCCGACTCTTCCAGGCTCACTCCCTCTTCCATTATGACCTCTCTCAGGCCCACACCCGAACAGGTTCAGAACTCTACTGATGGACAGCAGCCAACCTGGAAACTTGGGTGTCTCAGGCACTGTGCTACCCAGGAGAGAATGCGGTGGCCAGGACCTGGAGGGAGCATGAGGTGGGATTCGACCACGATCCTGTAATAGACTCTCACAACTCACACGTGAGTGATTGGGAGTTGGACTCCAACCTGAGATTCCAGGTTCCATCCTGAGGAGCTCAGCAGGATGCTAAGTGTGCACTTCCTGTCACCTTCTCTCCCTCCCTCCCCCCTCCCCCCCCCAAAGGCTGAAATGAAGTGTTTGGAAAAAGCAAAAGGACAGGAGAGGGCAAGCAAGAAGCCCAGCCGTGGCAGGAACGGTTGGGGAGGTTAGCTCCAGGTTCAAAGACTATTGTCCACTGCTGGAGCCTTGGCCGTTCGGAGGTGACAGCACAGGGGGAAACCGGGAATGAATGGTATGGCTGGGGAAGGACTAATGCGACCTCTGTGCAGCCGGTGCTCACGGGC
>CM052708.1:40218786-40247750 GCA_028551405.1 Uromys caudimaculatus | reverse complement strand
CCCCCCCCCCCCCCCCCCAGCGCGGATCCACCCACAAAAGCTGCCCTGATCGCCTGATCGCCTGGTTACCATGCCAAAAGGTCTCAAAGGAGCCCCTTTCTCTCGGTTTTAGCAACTTCGCCCGCAACTGTCTCGCAATCCTGAGAACAAACACAGCTCCACAATGGCCGCGTTTTCTCGAGATGCAAATGTCGCCGGCTCGGCGGAGCTGGGTTTCTGTCACCGCGCCTAATGCCGGTATTGTGAAGCTCGCGTGCAGACCTCCGGATTGACACAGGCATCACGTGATGGATTAGGGCTCTAGGAAAGTTTTCAAAGCGGCGACAATGGGGGGCTCAGCCTGATCCGCTATCTCCCACAGTTTAGCGGGAAAGAAAATCAGGATATATTCTCATATGTAATAGGATTATCTTTTCCATTTCAAGTTCTGTACGGCATGTAATTTATTTTTAATTAGGATTATATCTGCCAGGAAAGGGAACTAGACTTCGCTGGAAAGTGTAATTCTAAGGATGGATGGAGAGAGGGGCTATTTTCTAACATTTTATCTTTAACAATAACAAAACCCAGGGCCCATGATTTTTCTCCCTACAAGCTCACTTCATTGGATAAATCTCCCATGGTATCCTGTAACTGGTGCCCTGCCATGCAAACAACAGACAAAACTGTCTTTTGCAAAAAAAATCTCTTAGAATTCCTGAATCTCTGGGTTTTACTGGGATTGACATGTAGAAATGAATGCAACAGAGCTCTTCTGTACACTCCAAATGCTTACTCTAATTTTTCTTGTTGTCAAGCCTGCCAGAACGAGTTTTAAATGTTATGCTAAACCAAAGAACAGCATAATGTAATTACGTCTCAGCAGTCAAACAATGGGACAATTTTGGGGTGAAAGTAACTGCTGTTTAAAGGATGGTTTTGGATTTATCCCAATGCCAGATGCCTCCAAAGTCTGGTCCACTTCAGGTCTTGGCCTCCAAGCCTGCTGCATGCTTTGTGTGATGGGAAACTCTAGGGGACTCACTTTACCTGGCAGGAAGCAGCACATGGTCTTTGTCATAGGCTACTACTATGCTTGGGTTCCAATCTCATCGTTGAGAAACCACTGACATGATGTGCCATTACCTGATCTGAGCACATTACCTGATCTCTTTGTGTCTTAGTCACTTCATCTATGAAAAGGGGCAGGATAATGGAACCTGTTAAGACTGTCTGAAGAACTGTGTAAGATGATATATTAGCAGCTGGCTAGGAACACGGGTTATTTCCCTTCAAGTCACTGTGGGAAAAATACAGAGACTATGCCATAGTCATTCTTATTGGTGAGGGATTTGTTTAGGAAGGAAAATGAGAAAGGAGAAAGAGGCAAGAAAAAGGGAAAAGGAAAGACAGATCTATTTCTGGTCTGCTTCTTTGCTTCCAATCTCTGGAAATAATAGATTATAGTGGTACATAATCTATGATGTATAAGATGACCATGTGAGAATTTGTGTAAACGTTGCTTTTATTTCCTCAGATGAAGTGATGAATGTGTGAATGTGTGGCTGGGCTGAGCCCAGAGAGTTTCCTTTTCTGTTCTATCCCTAGGCTGAAAGCTTCCAGCCTCCATACAAGCTCATCTTCCAAGCTGACTGATTCAGTCTGGCTTCTCTTAGCTTCTGACTGAATTGCTCTGCCTGGTCTCATACTAACGTGGGCAATGTGTTCTAGTCCTCTGGCTCCTTCTCATTCTCTGGCTTGCTCTGTCTTTAGCTGTTTCTGGCTTGTTCTCTCTGTAACCTGTCCCTGTAAAATTTTCCTGGTAAAACTGTCATATACGCACACCACTCACCTCCCATCACCACCCCCGCCCCTTCACTGCTCTCAAGTAGCCTCTCTTCCTTTGGTGTTCTCCTGTGAGTCAGTCATATCTTATCTCTGACTCTGTCAAATCTTTCTCTGATTTGTCACTCTGCCCCTCAATTAGATGTCACTTTCAAACATGGATCCTTCCTTCTACAAACTAACATTACGTTCATTGTTAGGGATGGAAGGTGTGTACTAAGGTGTATCTGTATTCCAGCCAGATCATCATACTATAATCTAGGGTGTGGCTACATTCCAGCCCCATCATCTCTTTGGATGTAATTTCTTGCCAGAGCAGTCATATTGCTGGATTAAAATTCCTCTGTAAATCTGAGTAACTTTCATGCCCTCTTGTCATTTGAAGGTCTATAGTTGAAATCAGACCATAACTAAAAATATAAGTCAACCTTTTTCCTACTTAGTTCCATAGAGATCATCTATCATCATTGAAACCACCCACACACAGTCATTTGATAAGCAGCAACCTCTGACAAATAAGAGATTTTCCTTTCTAGGATGCTTCAGAACAGCAGGTAATCTCCTGGGACTACTCAGAACCAACCTGTGAAAGATGCTTGGTCATGTGTTTCCTCTTGGCATTTACCTGGTGGAGTTGCCACAATAAAACACTGCCCACCAAGTGGTTAAAACAACAGAAAAATGTACTTTCTTATGTGTTTGGAGGCAAAACGTCCATGATCAAGTCCAAGGTCTAAGGTTTCTCTCCTTGGCTTGCAGATGGCTGCCTTTTCACATGACTTCATGTTGTCTTCTCTCTACATGCACGAGCAGTCCCTGATAACATCTTCTGATTTTAATTTTCTCTATAGAGGTCCTGTTTCTAAACACAGTCACATTTTATGGTACTTTAGTGTTGACCTCTCAGATTGTGACTTTTCAGGTGACAAAGGCAATTATATCCTCATTCTCTATTAAGTCTCAGTTCTATGACATGTGCTATGAGAATAGAAATTTAAAAAAAAACTTGTTGCAATATAAATAAATGGTTTTGAGAAGAGAGTAGAGAAATTTCTTATCTACAGTTTCAAACAGGTAATCAAGATCAACATATTGGCTAGTTTTTATGTCAACTTGACACAAGCTAGAATCATCTGGTAGGAAGAAACTTCAATTGAGAAAATGCCTCCATAAGATCGGGCTGTAGGCAAGCCTGGAGATCATTTTCTTAATTAGTGATTGGAATTAGAGGGACCAGCTCATTGTGGGTGGTGCCAACCTCTAGGATGATGGTCTTAGGTTCTATAAGAAAGCAGGCTAAAGAAGCCATAAGGAACAAACCAGTCAACAGAACTCCTCCATCATCTCTGCATCATCTTCTACCTCTAGCTTCCTGCTCTGACTTTCTTTGATAGTGAACTGACTTGAAAGTATAAGCAAAATAAACTCATTTCTCCTTAAACTGCTCATGTTTCATTACAGCAATAGAAACCCTAACTAAGACAGTGAACATCAAGAGTCATGTTGACGGTATGCACCTTAGACATGATATGATGAAAATGGTCCTTTATGTCTATGGTCTTCCTTAGAACCAGATAAGCCTAGTCTAATCATGAGAAACATACCTCACAAATCCCAATGGAAGTATATTCTACAAAAACTGATTAATAGTCCTCAAAACTATCAAGGTCATCAAAGAGAAGAAGACTGTGAGAAGCCTTAATAGCCAAAAGGAGCCTAAGGAGACACAGTAAAGTGCAATGTAGCATCCTGGAACAGAGAACAGACATCTGTGGGAGCTGGGGGATGGCTTAGCTGGTAAAATGCTTGATGTGCAAAGTTGAGGCTCTGCGTTCTAATCCTCCACACTGGAGTAAAAGCTGATGTGGCTTCGGAATCCAGGGCTGAGAGGAAGAAGTAAGAGAATTGCTGAGACTCTCTAGCCAAAATGGTAAGTAGTTCCAGATTCAAAGAGAAATCTTGCCTCAAAAAAAAAGGTGGAGAGTAGTAGAGGAAGACACTTGACATCAACTTCTGTCCACAACAATGTTTATACACATGCATGTGCACTTGCACACATAGGTATGTACCCACACACACATATATAAAAGCAAACATAATTTTAAAAGGGGGGGAACACTTAGGGAAAGCCAATGAAATCTGACTGAAGTATGCACTTTGAATAAAATCAGTATACCCACATCAGTCATTAACTGTAGCAAAGAGCATGAAGCATTCATTCTATGCTGAAGGTTCACAGTGTTGACCGTCACAGGTGGCTCCCGCCAGAAAGGTAGACTACCTGGAGACACATCCCAGCGTCCAAGAATGGTGCTGCAGGGATGCTGTTGAAGCCCAGAGGGAATGAGCAATTGTTTGGGGTTAAGAGGGTACTCAGGGTAACCTTCCAGGGAGAGGTGGCATTTGGAAGATGAATGGAAATAGGGTGGGGGTAAAGAGGAGAGAAAGAGGTGATGGTGACGTGACGGTGAGAAGGGCGGTCCATGCCAGAGGACCACCGAGTTGTGCAAAGGCTGAGGCTTGAGTGTGAGACCCCTGAGGAGAACTGACAGGTATAAAAGAAATCAGCTAGGCACTTTATGTGCCATTCCAGAACTTGGGTTTTGCATCATAAAGAGCCTTTTCAAGGATGTTGCTCCTGAAATCAATAAATAGGTTCATTGGGTTCAAGGGACCTGGAAGAGGAAGTTTAAACTCTCACCTGGATGAAAAGCATAATGTAACCCAAACTAGTTTTGTTAGAGGTAAAGCTGAATCCTAAGAGACTCTGGGGGAAGGAAGAATGCTTTGGAGCGGCACCTGCGTATCAATGAGCTGAGGCAGAACATTGGGTTCCCTAGTATAAAATCTTCCCCTCTAACCAACACAAGCAGCACAGGAGCAGCTGGCTCTGAACTCCATTCATTACACCTCCTCTGGAGAATGCAGTTGTCTTGGAGCCTCACCTTGGATGCTTAGTTTCAGGGTGGACACACACTAGACAGGGCTGGGAGAGAAAGATATCATTTGCTCTTCAAGTTAATTCTTTTGGGGGACCACCTGTGGTGAAATCTTCAATGATCCCAATATGCCTTGTGTTGGTTATCTATCAAGGACAAGAAGAAGGATGGGGTCAGGTGTTCCATAGTGGTTTGTGGTCTTGTGGTATTATTCTTAAAAGCCCATGGATTCAGTATAAGGATGTGGGAAGGCTTGGGGCAAAGTACGAATTTTTTTCTGGATCCTCTTGGCTGGGGATGGTAGAGTCCTGGTTTATGGTCCGTGGACATTTTGAGTTAGAATCACGGCAGATTAGATAACTTAAGCAGAAAATGAGGCTGTAGGCAATCAGAAGGGCCCTCAGTGAGGAGGGCTCTGCTTAAATCGTGCGCTGGAGTCCCAGAGTTCAATAAATTGAACGGATTAACTGCTTCCAGAGACTAAAATGTGTTGCTACAAATTTAGGGTTTCCTTATTAATAAATTTCACAAGATTTAAAAAGATGTAAATCAGAAGGAAAGAGCACTTTTAGGACAGAGAACTTTAATTACTGACTAGTTACTTCCCCACCCCTCACATCCTACCCTGCATCTCACCCCCACCTCCCAGAGTCTTTGTTCTGGGTAAGTGCAGGAGACTTCTGACTGAGACCCTGCTTGCCTCTGTGGTTTGAGCTCCCTTGCTCTAAGTGGATCACAATCCACTTTTGAAATGGAAATGAAGTTCACCAGGCAGTCTCAGCATCAAACCCAGAATCAGGTCCAGTCAGGGTTTGGGGTAGCCTGGTGTTATAAATTTCATCATTGATCTGAGAACAGTTTTAGGCCATTGATCTCATGTCACCCAGGTGGAGTGATGGCCGATCAACTGCACAGTGACATGCTGTAGCCTTGGGGGGAAAAAAGTGTCCATCCAGATCAAAAAAAGAGTTGATGGATTAGTTATCAGTCTCTGAGCCCCATCACTCTGGGTCCCTTCTCACACTTTAGAAGCACTTATTTCCAGGTAATTTTACAGTTGTCTCTTCGTCCTTCAGAGGTGCTCTGGTCTATGAAACCTCCCAGGGAATTTTTAGATGAAATCATTTTACATGTATTGTTTCACAGCCCCCAGAAGTTCCATAACCCCGCAGCGAGCCCCAGCCCTGAAGAGGCTCTTTCCTGCTTAGACAGAAATGGTGTCTATAAACAACCATAAGTGTTAATATTAACTGATGGATTTATGACTCCTTACCAGAATGACCCAGCCTCCAGGCCTCAATCATTGCCTGTGTTAATAAATGCAAATGTGGAGAAATGCACAGGGCCAGAAGGCTAGAGTAGGAGATGGGATCCTTCCTGGATGATATTTAAATGAATGTCCCCAACCCCACCTGATCCCCACCACATTTTGAGTCCTTGACTGAGTCTAATTCCTTGTTGACAAATTATGTGTTGGTCCAAGAAAGGCTAGGACACTTTCAGAAAAATTTTGAGTAGGTGAGGTGAGAAGGCTGGCCTCAGAAGACTAGGAGATATGGCAGATCATTTGTGTTAGGGGGTGGACAAAGGTTAAATTCTTCTTGCTCTGGCCCTGGCTCCCTTTTGGTGTCCAGTGTGGGAACCAGAGGTAGGGAAGAATGACCTGCTCCCCTCACTGAACCTCCAGCCCTCCCAGGCACAGCTGTCCACAGGGTATCAATCTTGCTTTGCTTTAGGAACGTTGTATAGGAGCCTCTGGTCTCAGGGGGCTGAGAAGAGAGTTAGCTGGAGGGGTCAGTGCCCCCACAGGGAAGAATAAGATGACAAACTGTCAGAACATGGCAACTGGGTGACTTCTGTTCCCTCAGTAGTCAGGGGGCCCTACCGAGCCCTGAATCCTTAATGGCTGGGAGCTGGAAGGAGGGAACAACATTGAATGTGTGACAGATTACACACCTTTCCATCAAGCCTACTGGAGGATTTTGGAATTTTGTAAAAAGAGGGGTGGAGTGGCTTTGCCCAGGAGGGGGATGATGTGAATAGAAGATGTCGGAAGGAGAATTCTGTGGGTAAGAAGTTGTGGGGTCTACAGGGACTGAGTGAGAAAGGGATCCAAATGCAGACGATGTAGTCAGAGACGGCCCCTGCTCCTGCTTTAGGAGTCCCACATGAAGACCCAGCTGCACAACTGCCACCTATGTGCAGAGGGCCTAGGTCTGTCCCATGCATGCTTCCTGGTTGGCAGTTCAGTCTCTGTGAGCCCCTGTGGACTCAGGTGACTTGGTTCTGTAGGTTTTCCTGTGCTGTCCTTGTCCTTCTGCAATCCTCCCCCACCCCTTCCACAGGATTCCCCAGGCTCTACTTAATGTCTGACTGTGGATCTCTGCATCAGTTTCCATCAGTTGCCGGGTAAAGCCTCTCTGATGATGATGATTACGCTAGCCTCCTGTCTGCAAGTATAGCAGAATATCATTAATAGTGTCAGGGGTGAGCTCCTGCTTATGACATGTCTCAGGCTAGGCCAGTCATTGGTTGGCCTCACCCTTCAAATTTGCTCCGTCTTTTATCCCTGCATATCCTGTATGCAGGACAAATTGTGGGTCTGATGTTTTGTGGCTGGGTTGATGTCCCAACTGCTCCATTAGAAGTCTTGCCTGGTTACAAGAGATGGCCAGTTCAGGCTCCATATCTTCCACTGTTAGGAATCTTAGCTAGGGTTACCTTCATAGATTCCTGGGAGGTTCCATTGTCCTAGGTTTCTAGCTCATCCCAGAGATGCCCCCCTCTAGTCCAGTTGTCTCTCCCAGTACTCTCTCCCTCCATCCTCCCCCCACTTCATCTCTCCTGTACCTATCTCCACCCCTCCCCCACCCAGTCCCCTCCTTCCATCCGCCCCCATGTCTAATCTATTTCCCCTTCTCAGTGAGATTCAAGTGTCTCTCCTGGGCCCTCTCTGTTACTTAGCTTCTTTGGGTCTGTGGTTTGTTGCATGGTTATCCTGTACTTTGTGACTAATATCCACTTCTAAGTGAGTATATGCCATGTGTGTCTTTCTAGGTCTGGGTTGCCTCACTCAGGACGATCTTTTCTAGTTCCATCTACTTGTATGCAAATTTCATGACATCACTGACTGAGTAATACTCCATTGTGTCAATGTACCACATTTTCTTTATCCATTCTTTGGTTGAGAGACATGTAGGCTGTTTCCAGTTTCTGGCTATTATTAATAAATCTGCTTTGAACATAGTGAGCAAAATGTCCTTGTGCATAATCTCACTGCAACTTGATATTCTAAGATGGGTTGATATCCATGGGAGGCCTCCTCTTTTCTGAGGAGAGGGGGAAGCAGGGGTAGTTGGGGTAGGGAGGAGAGAGAGGTTCTAGGAGGAGAGGAAGAACGGAAAGCTTTGATAGGTGAGTAAATAAATTCTAAAAAATATTAAAGAGTGCTTTCCCCAGGATAATTGCATGAGTCAGGATGGATCAAGGTATGCTTTAGGTGCAACCAGCCCGCCCAAGCTTTTGTAACTTCAAACAATGGAATGTTCATTTGAACCCTGTTGCATCATGGGGGTGGCTGTGGGTGGGTGTGCTCTAGGCTTCCTTAGTTGGAAACCTGCGCTGACCAAGAGGCACCACTTAGAACTTGGTCTTTGTTGGTGCAGTGTTCATGGTGTCGATATGGTCAATTGTACATTGGCTTTTAAATTTCGTGCTCAGCTACAACAGAGAGAAAGTCTGTTTCTATATCTTTGTCCATTTAAAAACCTTGGTAATGCAGTGCAAAGCTCATTGGCCTTTAAAGGGAGCTTGAGGAAACAGATCAGCACCATTGAACAAAACCTCAATGAAGCCGAGATCTAGGACAAGTGCTCTGAGCTTGCCTCTCTTTCCCAGGTCTGAGGTACGTCTTTTCCTTCCCTTTCCTTTCTCATTTTTTTTCCTTCCTTTTTTTAAGTGGCAGAAAATGGCAGTTGTGAGAAATGCAACTCAAAGGCATATGTGCCTTGAAATTCAAGGAAGGTCAGAAATAAATTAGAAGTGTCCTCATGTGACACATTCTTTAAAGTAGAGGCTAAATTACAGCTTCAGACTAATTAGTGTGAGGAAATCTCCAGAGAGTGAAAGATTGAGTATTGGTAATGGGATTACATGTCCTCTTGCTTGTGCTTGGGGAAAACGTGCATAAAGCATCTTCATTAATCACAGTCCTAATGGTTTTTACTTTTAGCACCATCAACCGACCACCAGGATCAAAAACATTCCACTAAGCAACTTTCAAAGTGTTCAAGGAGGTGGTGCAGAGTGCTTTGTAGTTGGGTTAAACCATCTGCCTTTTAAGAGTCTAGAATCACATGGACAGAACAATTCAAGGTAGCTAAACAAATACCAAGGGGGTCATGAATACAGAGAATGATTCGTTGCAAGGGCTGAGGAATAAATGTAGGCTTTTTTTTTTTTTTTTAAACTTTGTTTTTGCAGGGTAGTCAGTAGAGAAGGGGCCATGAACCATACTTTGGAAAAATTGACCTAACTAATATATTATTCACACAGGTAGGCACCAGGGCATAAGCACTTGCCTTATTTCTTGTATACTATGATCAGAGGAAAAGGCAGACACACTCTGTTTACTTATACAGCATTTGCTCTGCGTGCCTGACAACCTGGATTTGGACATCCCAGAACCCATATGTAAGCTAGAGACTGTAGTAGTTATCTGTAACCCCAGTATTACTATGGTGAGATGGGAAGTAGAGACAGGAGAAACCCCCAGCAGCTTGTGAACCAATTAGTCTTGAGAACAGCACCGTGGCAAACAAGAGAGAACCTGCCTCCAGGGAAATGTGGAGGACCGACACCTGAGGTGGCCCTCTGACCTTCACACGAGTTCCATGGCCCTCAGACACAAACATGGACACACATATATCAACAGAGTATTAACAAAATAGAGGTTTGCCTATGAAAGAGGATCAGATTTAGGAACTTATTTAAGAAGGGGAGAAATCATCTCTGTGACTTCCCTGAGTGAAGGAAAGGGCTGTGTTGGGCTAAGCACTGGGTGTGGAGGTAAGGCTGGGACAGGAACAATTGCCATTCTATATACCCCAAGATCTACTGTAGCTGCCATTTTCCAGAAGAGCTGAGCCTGGAAGACCTCTGCCCACAGACAAGTATTATTTCACATCTTTTTTGGAAGTAGGCAAGGCACATGGGAAATATGAGACAGTACTTAATTATAGACTTTAGTGAGCTGAAGGAAGCATGGGGTGCCATGCAGGTGCCCTGGTCTAAACACATTATTCTGAGTTGGTTAAATGAGGTGGATAATTCTTACTTTAACTCTCTCAGAGTTGAAATGAGGGCCCATGTCTTTTATGAACTATAAAGCATTGTAGGCATTATGCTACAGTGCTAACAGAGATGCTGAAAGTACAGGTAACCAAGCCAGCATCACAGAGGCGAAGGTCTAGGCAGTGAATAGTGAGCTGAGGGAAGGGGAGCAGACAGGCTAGGTGGGCCCTAGGTCTGACATCCTTGGGAAAGTTTTTGAGGCCTTTGAACCGAGGTGTAGTGGGAATTGTTGGTTTTTCGTTTGTTTGCTTCTTTTTTTTTTTGCTGTGCTGCTTTGAGCTCCTGACAAGTCGCAGGTGCACACACACCCAGGAGTTACTTCAGATCAACAAATGGAAAACACACACACACACACACACACACACACACACACACACACACACACCAGTTAATCTTAAAATGCCTTGACTAACTCAATGACTGGGCACTCCTAACCTTCCCCTGCCCAACTGGGGAAGTGGTGGTCACTTGCCCGAAAACTCAAATGGCTGGTTGGCTTTATCTCCGGCCGCTACCTCGTCCCCTTCTTCTGGAGTCCCCCCGATGTTCCCTGCATCCTACCCAGGCAACTCTCAGTGTCCTGCCCCATGCTCAGCCATTGTCCATGGGTATCTTTATTGATAGCTCAAAACCCAATTGGGGACAAGGACCTTTGGCATCTGGACATGCAGATTCAAAGCATCAGCACCAATCTCCAACACTATGGAGTAGGAAGTAGTGATAGAAGGAAAAAAGTAATGCGTAGTCTCCTGGGGATGGAAGAGGGTGGGTATGGAGTAGAGAGCAGATCATTCACTGGTTTACACCAACTTCCTGGTCTCAAGAAGCCAAAAACAAACAAACAAACAAACAAACAAACAAACAAACGTTGTAATGAGTGAATGGACAATCAGCAATAAGGCTCATGAAAAGTCAGGCATGGTGGCACATACCTGTAATCCCAACACTTGGGAGACTGAGGAGACAGAGTTCAAGGTGAGCCTAGGCTATCTAGTGAGTCCCAGGCCAGCTTGGGCTACACATCCCTACTAGCAAAACCACCACAACAAAAAAGAAAGAAAACCCCAACAAAACCCAAAACACCTGAATACCATTCTCTCTCTGAACAAAGAGGCTCTTTGCTTGTGTCAAGATTGGAGAAATTCTGAAGTAACAACTCCCAGCTCCCTCATTTGCTTGTTTTAGGGGAAGAGGTGTCAACCATGTGTTCCTTTTTAACATGTCTGAGACACCTTCCAGTTATTTTTAATGAATGTGTACACTGGTAAAAACAACCAGCAGCGCAGATACAATGTTGGAAATTGAACCAAACACTGGCATCTCAAGGCTGTTCAGGCACGAGTCTGGACCTTGGACAGCGCCACCGTGTCCGCTGAAATGGGGCGGAAAAGGGTGCAGACTGGAAAGACGTCCTATCCGCTCTGCTGGCTCTGGAGTCCATAAGTGGTGAACCATGGGGTAGTGGAAGGTTTTTTGTTTTTGTTTTTGTTTTGGCTGCACCACTTTGAGCTCCCAACAAGTCGCAGGCATGCACACACCCAGGAGCTATCTCAGATCAATGAATGGAAAACACACACACACACACACACACACACACACACACACACACACACGCGCGCGCGCGCGCACGAGCACCCCCTCCCCCCAAGAGTGATTCCTGTTTCTTACAGCAGGCATGGCATGGCGGCCCCTATAACTCTTTCTGTTCAACTTGGGGCTGGCCAGGTCATCTTCAGGCTCTGATCTTGGTAGAATCTACTCAGAGAAAGACAGCAAGGCTTTAAGAGCATCATTTCTTGAGACTTCAGCTCTCCTCCTGCTCAACCCAGCTGGGAGGCGAGTGGAGTTCAATCACAGATAAGCTCATAATACATGTCATTTATCAAAATCACATTCACATATTAAATTCTGTCTCTTAGAGGAAAAACTGTAGTCCTAGTACAGAACTTGGGAAATTTGTCACTTATCTTGTGTCCTTTTAATCTGCCCTGGCTGTCTCTTCATGTCCTTCTGCCCTGCTCCATAGGTGCTCTGCATGGCCTAGAATGCACCTCTCTGCTGATAATAATAGCAATAATATTTCTAATAATGGCTACGAGGGTAAAGCGCTTGCTTCTTGTCATGCACTGAGCGAGGCAGTCCACTCACTTATTGTAATTCTCCCAGCAACTCTGCAGTGTAGGTATTATTACAACGGTTTTCAGAGAAACCAAAGTTCAGAGAAGTTAATGTCTTTAAGGGCGCCCAGCTGATGAGTGGCAAGGAGAGACTTCAATTCAATTCTCTTTGGTTTTGAAGGGGTCTCACTGTGCAGTCCAGGTCTAGAGCTTATTACTTAGCCCTGGCTGACCTTGAATTCCTGATCCTCTTCCCTGAGTACTGGGATCACAGGGGTGTGTTGCCACACCCAGCCTTAGTCAGAGTCCCATGATGTGCGTGTCCTTTCCATTCTATGAAACCACACTGTATCACACCCTTGTTCCCAAGGTTTCTTTAGGTTTTGTGGTCTCCTCCCACAGATCACTTGGGGCTTCACTTCTTAAGCCTCCACTTCTGCTCACCCCCATGTTGGGGTTGGAGCATTTATTTATTTATTTATTTATTTATTTTTGGTTTTTCGAGACAGGGTTTCTCTGTGTAGCCCTGGCTGTCCTGGAACTCACTCTGTAGACCAGGCTGGCCTCGAACTCAGAAATCTGCCTGCCTCTGCCTCCCAAGTGCTGAGATTAAAGGTGTGTGCCACCACTGCCTGGTGGTTGGAGCTTTTATTTGGACACTTAGCCTCAGTTTCCTAGGCATCAGGCAGTAAGCTTACCTCACTCCTCCACATTATTTAAAAAATTTTTTTCTTTCGGTATTGCTTTCTGTCAGTACCGGTTGCTTAGTTCCTCAGCTGGAAGCCTCTTCACTTTTTTGTGAGCCCCTCTGTCTCAGTCAGAAACATCATGACCAAGATGAAAGTTGGGGAGGAAAGGGTTTATTCAGCTTACACTTCCACATTGCTGCTCATCACCAAAGGAAGTCAGGACTGGAACTCAAGCAGGTCAGGAAGCAGGAGATGATACAGAGGCCATGGAGGGATGTTTCTACTGACTTGCTTCCCCTGACTTGTTCAGCTTGCTCTCTTATAGAGCCCAAGACTACCAGCCCAGTGACGGCACCACCCACAAGGGGCCCTCCCATCCTTGATCACTAATTGAGAAAAGGCCTTACAGCTGGATCTCATGGAGGCATTTCTTCAAGGAAGGCTCCTTTCTCTGTGATAACTCAGCTTGTGTCAAGTCGACACAAAACCAGCCAGCACACCCTCTAACCCATAATTCTTTAAATGGCTTGTAGCTTTCAGCTTCTGCTCTCATCCTAGTTCAGACCTTCTTCTTGGCACTGGGTGACTGGGATAGCCTTGATATTGAGGCAGCATTCCTCATTTCTTCTGGGTGACAGTCCTACACTGGGCATGGGCACGGCAGACAAGCAGAGAACAGGGCTGGAATTCAGTTCCTATTGGCTTCCCTTAGTAATGAGAACCTGTGCAATGAACAGCCTGACCGTGGCTCCAGTGACAGCACATGGTAACCCTGGAAGTGAGCCTTCTGCTTGTCTTATTTTTTCTCCACTGGAAGCATTCATAGTCAGGTGATTTAAAAATATCCTACAATTGATACTGTACATGGCCACTGACTAATCAGAATGGACCTTGGTCATAACCTTGGGGCAGTATCTGTAGGCTCCTTGCTGACCCAGACACTACCCTTCAATTGCTGGGTTGTGGGGGGTTTGGAGAGGCACTGAGAATTTCTAGGGTGGTGTTTCAGTACAAAAGTGGGTGGTAGTATTTTTTTTTAACATTTTGATATTGGGTACAGCTTGCTTGGTGCATATAAGTCGAATAGTAACTGAGCTTGAATTCCTTGAAGTCTAATACAATTTTATTCATCAATGGTACTTAAAATATTTTTCATACTTCACAATTACTATATTCCCACTGACAACAAGGACCTCAACATAAATGATTTTTTTAGGATATGCTCTGTCTTAGTCAGGGTTTGAATTCCTGCATAAAACATCATGATCAAGAAGCAAGTTGGGGAGGAAAGGGTTTATTCAGCTTACACTTCCACATTGCTGTTCATCACCAAAGGAAGTCAGGACTGGAACTCACACAGGGCAGGAACTTGGAGGCAGGAGCTGATGTAGAGGCCATGGAGGGGTGTTGCTTACTGGCTTGCTCAGCTTGCTTTCTTATAGAACTCAGGACCACCAACCCAGGCGCCACCCACAATGAGCTGGGCCCTCCCCCCTTGATCACAAATTGAGAAAATGCCTTACAGCTAGATCTCATGGAGACATCTCCTCAAGGGAGGTTCCTTTCTCTGTGATACCTTCAGTTGTGTCAAGTTGACACACAAAACTAGCCAGTACATGCTCCTAAAATTTAGAAACTTGAAGTGTAATTACAAGAGCAGGGGTAGGTGATTTTAAGATATGTATCAAGGGGTCACTCAAGATATCACACTCCCCAGCGTCTTCCAATCACTGTACTTACCTTCAATTTCCCTTCAGGAGGGAGCCCAGTTACTGGCCAGGAAAAGGACCAGCAGAAACAGAAACATGCAAATGGGCTACAGGGTGAAGAGATGCAGCTGCTAAAACTCAGTGGTAATCTACGTAGAAGATAAATCTGCTTATGTCCATCTATGTATGTGTGTGTGTGTGTGTGTGTGTGTGTGTGTATATATATAAAATATCTATCTATTTATCTATCTAATCTGTCTATCACCTATCATCTTTATAAATATATATTTATCTATATAAATATTTATCTATATAAATATCTATCTATATAAATATCTATCTATCTATGTATCTATCTATCTATGTATCTATCTATGAATGAATACCTACTCCCCTGTTCCCCAACTATCTCTGGAGAAAACATTATTACGGGATTTTTCACTGTGTAGAAAGTAGAAGATCTTGGAAGTACCATAAGGTATGGATAGACATGGTTATGTTTCTGTGGCCGTCGATGGGGATGGGGTTGAATTTCCTCTCTTAGGAAAGAAACAGATGTGCTCTGCCCAGTGAGGGGGTGGTGCTTCTAGGGACTCGATCTCCCAAGGTTTCCCAGCCTCACCTGAAGGAGCCATGTGCTCCCCCTGTGCACCTGCCATGATAACCGATAAAAAGGATCTCAAAGCCCCTGGGACCTTGGCTTGAGTTTGAAGAGAGAACTAACATCACCTGTGTGTATTTCTGACCTGCTCGCCAGGAGGTGGATTAGAATCCTATTTAATGAATAAAATAAACTAACGTGTATTTTTTCACACCCGTGTTACAAGCAATATTTTATACCCATCTTAAAAGCTTTCTCTTGTGTTCTTCCTCCTTCCCTCCCTCCCTCCCCCTCCTTCATTTCCTCCCTCCTTCGTTCTCCCCTTCAATCTCCATCTCTCCCTCTCCTTCTGCTCCCCCCCCCATCTCCTCAATGGCTTGATAACTTGATGAAGTAAGCACTTCTTTCAGGGTCATCTCCACTGAAGACAACAGAGAGCAGTAGCAGCTAGCCGAAGAGTCAAAGAGTCCTTGGCTGGTCGTTATGGGAGGGAACTTGGGCTTCACTCTACGATTTTCCCCCTTGGCTGCGAACCACAGTGCAGGCTATCAAAATCAATCTGTGGTCCTGAGGGAGATGCCAAGTAGAAGACTCAACTGAGCTCTGTCTTGAGACTATGGGTCTAATAGGGCCCTTGGATGACTCAAGTCCCATCTCCTCTTTCTCAGTGAAAGGGCTGTAAATCTGATCTGGGCTGGTGTCCATCTAGAATATACTCCATTGTCAGCCTTCCTTGCAGCTGAGAATGGCTCTGAGACTCAGTTCTGGCAATGGGATACAAGCAGAAATGTCATATGTGGTTTTTGGGAAATGGCCTGGGTTGCTGTGACTCCCCCCCGCCCCCACTCCCATCTAGAATAGGGGGTTGGCAGACTGTTGTTGGAGAGGGCCAGATAGTAAATATTTTCAGCTTTGTGAGCCATCTGGTCTCTGCTACAGCTTCTCCTCTGCTGCTAAACTGTTAAAGCAGTTATAGAATATACTCAAACAAATGGGTGTGTTCCGTTTGTCCTTGGATGTTCTGATAACACCTTATTTATGCTGACTGCTCACCTCTTGATTCGCATGTGGTATGTGGAGTGATGGTAGGCTTGTTGGAGCCTGAGGTGGAAGTCCCGCACTGAGAACGGCAGAGAAATAAGCCGGAAGAGGCCTCCATTCCTAGTTCCTACAGAGCACTCTGCAAGCTCTCTGTATTCCATTTATGCAAGAGAAGTAAACATCTATCTTGCTTATGCTACTGTCAGTTGCAAACGAACCTAATCCTGAGTAATAGATCATTTATGTGTGGGTAAGCCAACTCCACTAAAGTGGGAAACTGTTGAACAATTAGACATCAGAGCCCCAGCAGGAATGAAGAATACGTTTTCCAGGAGTGTGCGTCTGTGCTCTATTTACCTCCGGAATTTCCACCTACCCCTGTTAACTACACTCACAGACAGGACATTGAGACTGGTCTCAACTTCGCAGTTCACAAGGTGACCGCTGGAGAAAGTTGGTGTAGCTGAGTTGGGGTCTTTGTGTTTGCTGGATGCAACATTCCACAAATGACTCTGCCAGCTCTCTCCGGGAACCCCTGGTGCTCTGACACATGCTAATGAGATTTACAAGGTGTAAAGGCAAGTGTTCTGGAGTTTTGGCACTTTTCATTTTGGCTGTCAGTCAGAACCTTCCCTGGATCAGTATTACTGAGAAAGCCTACAGAGCCCAGCGGTAATCCTTCCCATGATTTAGTTCCACACATCCTTGGGACTGTGCTGAACTCCTAGGGAGACCTGAAAGCATGGGAGTCTCATGCAGATTGATAGAACAGTGGCAGAATGGGGAGATAAGAGCATAATGAAGAAAAACATTGCAAGCTGGGATTGACTCAAAAATGGTTCTTGCCTTACAGCTGCAGAAATGTGTGGCTTACCCTGCAAGAAGCATGTCCGCCTCTCTCATGCTCTTCCTGCAAGAAGCATGTCTGCCTCTCTCATGTTCTCCCTGCAAGAAGCATGTCCGCCTTTCTCATGCTCTAAGCAGTGTGATCGCTGCTGCTTCCTGGAGAAGAGAGGCTCAAGCTGCTATGTGCATTCATGTAATTTCATGTAATGTTTTCAGTGATGTAAAGTGTGTGTGTGTGTGTGTGTGTGTGTGTGTGTGAGAGAGAGAGAGAGAGAGAGAGAGAGAGAGAGAGAGAGAGAGAGAGAGAGCATTATGGAAGAACTGTTGCCTCTAGTTCATGGCAAGAGGGGAAGAAAGGGGCTCCTTTCAAACATGAGTAATTGTGATTGGAAGAAAGTCAGCCCAGCTGGGCATGGTGGCACACGCCTTTAATTCCAGCACTCAGGAGGCAGAGGCAGGTGGATCTCTGTGAGTTGCAGAGCCTGGTCTACAAAGCGAGTCCAGGACAACCAGGGCTTGTTACACAGATAAATCCTCTCTTGGTGGTGGTGGTGGTGGTGGTGGTGGTCAGCTTTCAGAGCAGTGACCCACTATACTAGGAACCTGGAGAGAAATGTGTGAAACAGAAGATGATAGGGTGAGGAGGGTGGACCTCAGAAGCACACAGACATGGCTCCAGATTTGGCCAAAGTCCTTCACTTGGTGCGTGTCTCTGGGTTTGTTGCTCAGCCTTTCTGTATATTAGCTCTTTCTTTATGAGATGGTGATTGTTACACAGTTAAATCTCGAGGCATGCTGTAAGGATAATGTTCATAAAGGGCTCACCCAGAATAAATGCACAAAAAGTAGAGAATGACAGCAGGGACCTCACTGGCCCCACAAAGGTCGGATATTTGGATTCAGAACGGCACTTTGAGAGGTGCCTGATGTGCTGGGTCTATCCAGGGTCGTTGGGCTTCCTCTCTTTGTGTCTTCATCTTCTGGAATTCAAATAAAGAAACATTTGCTCTGGAAGACTCTTGGTTTCTTTGGCTAGATAAAAGCCTTCCTCTGACACTTTCAAGTCCCCATACCAGGCTTGTCTAACCTGCAGTCTGTGAGCTGCATACAGTCCAGGAGAGCCACGAATGCAGCCTAATACAGAATTATAAACTTACTTAAAATGTTACAAGATAGCCGGGCAGTGGTGGCACACGCCTTTAATTCCAGCACTTGGGAGGCAGAGACAGGTGGATTTCTGAGTTCGAGGCCAGCCTGGTCTACAGAGTAAGTTCCAGGACAGCCAGGGCTACACAGAGAAACCCTGTCTCGAAAACAAACAAACAAAAAAACCAAAAAAACCCAACCCAACCCAATCCAAACCAAACCAAACAAAAAACCCCAAAATATTACAAGATAGTGTGTATGTGTATATATATATATATGCGTAGTTTGCGTGCATGTGTCTGTGTGTGTGTATTGGTAACTTGGTTGTGTTGTTCCTGAGCCTGAATTCTGTGAATGATAAAACTGTGTTTCGATTGGGCACAACTACTGGACCTTGCTTTGTTTTCAGGGTCTCAGAAATCATTACACCTGTCATACGGTGTAATTTTGTTAATCCCTGCCTTACTCGTCAGGCTGTGTCCCAAGAGAGCGGGAGTATGTCCCTGTTATTCCTAGTAGCCAGCAGAAGATAGGTGCTCAATAAGTATTTCTATGATGAATACGTTAGTCCCTTTTGCCACTGTGACAAAAATACTTGGGCAAATAAAGGAAAAAGATCTTAGCACATTGTTTCAGAGCACATTGTTCAGAGCAGTGACCCACCACGTTAAGAAGCTTGTGAGAAATATGTGAACACAGGGTTGGATGAGGAGGGCGGACATCAGAAACACAGATACAATGACTGAGCCATCTTCCTACCCACCCGTAAAACTGTCTGACTTCCAAAGCACTTTGTACATAAACTGTGTCTGTTTCAGATGACAGTCATTTTGTTCCATGTGTCTGAACTGCGCTGAGGCAGCATATCACAGTAGAAGGCATGGCAGAGGAAAGATGTTTGCAATATAACAGCCAGGAAGCAGAGAGACAGAGTGGGAGGGACTAGCACTGGCAACATGTACACCTTTCGGGAGCATACGCCAATAACCCACGTCCTCACCCAAGCGTCCTCTCTTAGCTCCACCTCCTCTTAATGATAAGCCCCTCAATAGACCGATCTTTTGTTGAGGTTAGCACCCCGATAATTCTGTCTCCTCTCAATAGTGCCATCATCCAGGGACCAAGCCAGGAACCATGCTGAGGACCAACAAATGCACCTTCTGGGAAACACTTTACATCTAAACCATGGCAGGCACAAGTGTATGTGACCATCTACTTGGAAGGCAATTATGTTGATACGTTCTGTTCTCTCAGATCAATTTATGTAACTATTTTCCTAACATGATCAGCTTTGCCCCCTGCCTCCAGCTTCCCATGCCCCCTCAGGAGGGGCTGTACCTCAGCAAACTCCAAAACACCGGGTTGTGTAGCAGGTGGCTGGCCAGAGGTTTCCAGAGGGTGTAGGTCAAAAGGATGGGGAGCTGGCAGGCAGCAAGAGGAATTCGCTTCAGATGGCTGCATAACTATCCGCTTTCAAAGGCTTCAGGCTAATCAGAATTTCAAAGGATACTTTTAAATGTAATAGGATTCTACCTGAAAGAGAAATGAGCTCGGCCCCGGACCTGTTTATTCCTCTCCCTTCTATTCTAGGCTTGTATTAATGATAGCTGGCGACTTCCGAGAGTTTATTTCCATTCCTGCTCAAAATGGAAAAAGCTAATGTGCTACTGAAAGATGGTGGTGGTGGTGAAACCACAAAGATGGAGCCCACCTGTGTCTTGTCTCAGGCATTCCAAGGGGGCAGAGGAGAACAAACAGTGAGCAGAACACAAGCCCTTTTAATCAACTGCTGAGCAAATTCGACTCAATCACTTACACAGGTCGCGATGCTGAGGTCTAATGACCTTTCCCCTGTTCCAGCCTCAGACAGATATGGTTTATGTACAAAGTGCTTTGAGAGTCGCAATAGACAGTCTTAGGGATGGGGAGATGTCTCAGTCAGCAAAGTGCCTACTAAGCAAGCGTGAGGACCTGAGGTCAGATCCCTAGCACCCATATGAAAATGCCAGGCACAGTGGCTCATGCTTGTAATTCCAGCACTTGGAGGTGAATCCTTTGGGTTCACTGGCCAACCAGCCTCACTGAATCAGCATGCCTCAGACTGGTGAGAGCCACTGGTTCGAAAGTCAAAGTGGATATAGTGACTCAGGAATGACGTGCGCAGACACACACACACACACACACACACACACACACACACACACACACACACACACCCCACACACACAGAGTGAGCAGTCTCCATGCTTTCCACTGTTTTTCTCACTTCGGCTTTTGTCCATAGTAATCTTAGATAAAGTTTAGTATAAGGAAAAAGTCATGAAACTACCAACAAAGCCCTGCCTCACAATCCTGGCAGGAGGGGCAGGCGCTGGGGAGGCATGTATGTGCATATGGTATTTAGAGAGGGCTGCACCTGCTTTGTCTCGGACCAGCTGGCAGACTATTGAAAGCAAAGTGCCGTTTTTCTCGAAACACTCAGATGGGAAACCTCTGCAAAGGAGCCGACAGAAGCTCTCTGGGATCGATTGCATGAAGACTGTGCCAACCACTATTTTTGAAATTTGAACTGAGTTAGAACAGGTAATGTGTTTAAAAGCTGCGGTTTTGAGGTGCTGACACCCTGCAAGTCTTACATATGCCCAAGACACAGCAGAAACGGCACACATCTGCTCTGTGCAGAAAACTGTCATCTCTGCAAGTTGCTTTGTAACTAGGCTCCCTGTGCTGCTTATATTCATCATCTTATCTGAATGGTGGCAGGGGCATCAGGCTACAGCCCAGAAATGGCTGGCATAAGGGGCACCATCTTCTCAGGCCTCTCAAGTTACCATATGCAAAAACTCTAGGAGACTTCACCTTGCGCCATGGTCATCAAGGCACTGTCTCCTCCATTCTGGTTACTGGAATCTAATTCCTAACAAACGGCTTCTGAAATACGAAGCAAGGTTCCCAGATGTACCCACATTAAACCTACAAGATCCATTGGTGAATTAGAACTTCACTGACTGTGGAGAGTTGGAAAGTTGCAGGTCCAGAACTCAACTATCTTGGCCTACTTTAGCTCCATAAATAGCCATTTATTGCCTACTTCTGTGTGACCTAACATCCTTGCAACTTTAGGGTAAATCCACTTGGGATGTATGAATAGACCTCTACACAAAGAATGTCATCAGACAGTGTCTGAGGCCTCCAATGAATCTCTGTATTTTGCTGGAAACTGACCATCTGATGTTCCCATCAGTATGTTTGAAAATCATCTTGATATATTATTGTCTTTGTTCTATTACTATAAAAAGTTCACGAAACTGTTACCATGGAAGAACATGGCGCTTGGTGTCTTAATCGATTTTATGTGGGTCAGGAATAAACAATCTTATTCCTTTTGAGGTGAGAGCTTTGTTTTTTAATGAAATAATTGCATATGCATATGTGTTTGTGTGTGCATATATGCGCGCGCGTGCGTGCGTGCGCGTGTGTATGTGTGTGTGTGTGTGTGTGTGTGTGTGTGTGTGTGTGTGTGAGAGAGAGAGAGAGAGAGAGAGAGAGAGAGAGAGAGAGAGAGAGAGAATAAAAATAGTAGGAAGCATGTGGCTTAATTGATGGCTATCCCAACAAGTCATGGCTGAGCATTATTCATGCTAAACTATATAGTCCCTTACAGAGCACTGCTCCCACAGGACACAAGTAGCCAGCGTTATGTTTAAAGGTCCTCAGGTCTCTCTCTGTGCTTCTTGCTGAATGCAATCACATCATCTAATTAATAATCAATGCTCATCTGATACCTGAGGGTCCAAAGGGCTAATCCTGAAGAAAATCTACTGATTTTGTTCTGTTTCTATTCTTCATCACTAGTTTGTTCTCCTAAGGGCTCTAGCCTTCACCTCTCCAGTTTCTGAGGACATCTTGAAGAGCCATGGGCTTGAAGAGCCATAGCTAGAATGCTATAGCCCAGAAATCATGAGGGCGGACTGCCTGCTGGACCCACCTGTGCCTTTCCTATTGCCATTAGCGAATCTATTGCCTTCCCATTCACTCATGTGTTTATACTCGCAAGGATACATGTGTGAGAAACTATGTGAGGGCTGAGTCTGAGGAATGGCTGTGGTTCTGTCTTAAACCTCGAGGACTTGGATTAAATTCCAGGGTATGGAGTGACTCATAGAGATGTTGGAGCTTTTTCTGGGAGTCCGATGTTGATGTAGACCATGTGTGTGATTTCTCAGTTTGTAGCTGTGGGTCAAGGCCTGGCTTTCCTAGGCACTGTATGTTTCTCCATGTGCTGAGTGATGGGGATACATAGTCTAGTGCATTGCTTCCGTAGGGCAGAGGAGAATGGCTTTCATCTTTTTACTTTGTGGAAGGCTAGCATGGTATGTCAGAGCACCTGGAGGGAAGGGACCATATTTTATTCATCTTGGTTTCTTTGGCTGCTAGCACAAAGCCTACCATGTAATAAGAGCTTTCACAATATGTGAATGGATGTGTCTTCTCAAAGTGCATACCTAACTTCAGGATCAGTGGGGTCATCTTCCCAGATCAAGGAGAACTTTATTCTTCCAGTGTGTGGTTCTGCTTTTGAAATGGAGACCAGGCAGAAAAGAATGGTTTGTCAGTTCCCCATGGATGCATCCAAACTGGAAATGGCATAAAGTAACTCAGGGCACAGACCTGTTCTGCATTCTGCAGAATGCTGTGAGTAAGATAAAGACCCTTGCTAAAGGTAGGGTTTTGCAGGAAGTGTCTGTGTTCAGAGATAGATTAAAAACTTTGGTGCCAAAATAATGCACCTGAGTCCCTTCTACACTTATCTTCATTGAACTGACACTGTGTTATTTCAGCAAATGGTATGTTTGTGTGTGTGTGTGTGTGTGTGTGTGTGTGTGTGTGTGTGTGTGTGTGGTGTGTTCAATAAAATAATCTTTACCAAGTAGAACTGACCAATGCTATGGACATAATCGATTAGGAAAGGCGATATCAAGGGCTGGTGTGTGTGTAACAGCTGTAAGTAGGTTGTAAGAAATTGGTTGAAAACTGATGTTGGTAGGAAAGGTCTTACATTAATGAGGGAGTGAGCCACTCAGATTTCTGATGGAGGTGAATGACAGACAGAAGGAAAGGGGATGGGGAATCTGAGGCATGTTGTATCTGGCCTGGGGAGCAGCACAGCTGGAAGTGGGTATGATGGATCAAGGAGAACTACTAGAAAAAGAAGGGAGAAGCGGCCTCCATGTTCTGGTTCCTCTACACTTGTTGGATTTATCCATCTTATTGAAGACCCTACAGAGGCCAATCACTAGGGAATCTGAACCAAAATGTGACAGCAAGATAAAACAAGTGGTTGCTGTCTCAAGACCACGCATGGTGGTTAGTCAGCTCTGGGTTTGGTACTGTAGAGAAGGAAGGAAGCCTGGCATGCTGAAACTAGCGACCCTGAGTTGTTGAATAAAAGTGCTATTTGCATAAGTATGAGAAGAGTATAGGGACAGCAACAAGGGACAGAGCAGTGTCCATGGACTAACAATGCCAGGAGCCATTGTCAGGGAAGGATTTGGGAAGTGAAGAGTTACTGAAACCATGAGGTCAGTATGAGATGTTCACTGTGGTGGTTTGCATAGGTATGGCTTCCCCAGACTCATGTGTTTGAATGCTTGTCCATAGGGAGTGGAACTTTTAGGGGATGTGGCCTTCTTGGAGTAGGTGTGGCCTTGTTAGAGGAAGTGTGACACTATGGGGTAGGGTAGGCTTTGAGGTCTCCCATGCTCAAGCTATGCTCAGTGAGATACAGTCTCCTTCTGCCTGTGGATCAAGATGGAGAACTCTCAGCTCCTTCTCCAGCACCATGTCTATCTGCCTGCATGCTGCCATGCTTCCTGCCATGATGATACTGGACTAAACTTTAAAACTGTAAGCCAGATCCAATTAAATATTTTTCTTTATATGAGTTGCCTTGGTCATAGTGTCTCTTTACAGCAATAAAACTCCAACTAAGACATAAGTTGGTACCAGGGACTGCGGTACTGCTGTGATAGGCCTGAGCATATTTTTGTTTGGAGGAATATGGGTTTTGGAACTTTGGTTTAGAAAGGCAGTTGGAGACTTTAAGCATTGCCTAATTGTTGGTACTAGTAGGCACATGGAGGACAGTGGTGCTGAGGGTGATTTGAACTGTGGGGACCTGGCTCAAGAGGTTTCAGAGTAGAAGAATTTTGGTATGTTGCCTAGAGATCATTATTTAGGTGATATTTAGGTGAAGAATGTGTCTGCTTTTTGCCCTTGTCTGAAGAGTCTACCCGAAGCTAAGATGATGAGAATCAGATTAATTACATTGACAAAGGAAATCTCAAAACAGCTTAGTATAGACTCTGTCCTGTGGTTCACTCTTAAGAAAAGTGTTTTGACGAAATAGAGCAAGTTCAGCAAGGAAAAATACAAAATGTATAGTTCAAGGATTAAAGAGGCACCAGGAAATGCAATGGAACTAAACAAATTAAAGATATTAAATGGAATTAAGAGAGTGGTGACTTTGGGGCAGATCCTACCCAGCTAAGTTACCATCTTGGGAAAAGTAACTAAAGAAAAGCTTAAGTCCAGGTATGATGGTACATACCTTTAATTCCAGCACTCAGGGGACAGAAGTGTGCAGATCTCTAAGTTCAAGACCAGCCTGGTCTACAAAGCAAGTTCCAGACCAGCCAAGCTTAGGCTGTGTGAAGGACGCTATTAAAAACAGAAAGCTGATAAAGATGTACTAGAACAAGGGGGCACATGTTCCAGCCTCAGTAAGCAACAGAACTTGGTAGCTTCAGCCATGTGGTTCTGGCTTTGGAGCCAAGAATAGAAGACAGGGATTATGGGATCTTCCTCCAAGACTAAGCAAAGTAATCGAGGATAGGTGTGTAGCAGGGATATCCCTGCGTGGGAGCCTAGAAAGAAAGGAGCTATAGAATCTCCCTCCATGATTACAGAAACCTACCAAGGAAAGCTGCTACTAGGGAATGGAACAAGCCTGAGAGAAAGAAGTGTGTTGTGGACAACAAGCCTGAAAGGAGTTGGAGATCTGAAGAGCATTTTAACACCAGACACGGAGAATCAGGGTTTGGAGTTTGCCCAGTCTTGCTCTGATTCAGTATTTCCTTACTATGCTCTCTTCCCTACAGTTTGGAATGGTAATGGATATCCTGTGTCATTAAATGTTGGAAGTATGTGATCTGTTTCTTTTTTAATTTTGATTTTATAGGGAATTACAGTTAAGAGACTGAATGAATCTCAGAAGAGACTGGACTTTTAAACATTGTTGAGACTGTGATATAGACTATAGGGATTTTTGATTTTGATTTTATAGGGAATTACGGTTAAGAGATTGCATCAACTTTGGGTTTTAAACATTTTTGAGACTGTGATAGACATGGGCACTTTGGAAGTTAGACTAAATGTGTTTTTGCATTATGTATTGCTATAAGCCTATGGAGGCCAGGGAGTAGAATATGTGATGGTTTGAATAGGTATGGCCCCCATAGACTCATGTGTTTGAATGACTGTCCATAGTGAGTGGCACTATTAGGAAGTATGGCCTTGTTGGGACAGGTTTTGAGGTCTCCTATGCTCAAGCTATGCTTGGTGTGACACATAGTCTCCTGTAGCCTGTCGATCAAGATGTCGAACTCTTGGTTCCTCTAGCACCATGTCTGCCTGCATGCTGCCATGCTTTCTGACATGATGATACTGGACTAAAACTCTAAAACTGTAAGCCAGTTGCAATTAAATGTTTTTCTTTATAAGAGATGCCTTGGTCATGATGTCTCTTCACAGTAATAAAAACCTAAGACACCCACCTAGAAAGAGCTGGTAACCCCATGGCAGAAGTTTTACACTAATTCTCTCTCTTTCCTCTGTCCTTCTGATAGTGATTCCTATGGCCTGACTTCATGTGTAAACTGAAGTACAAAGGAACGTACTGATGAGTGCTGTGAAGTCAAGTTTCAGAGGCATCTAACATATTGAGACTGGGCAGAATATGAGAACAAGAGACCACAGTCTCTAAGTGAGATGGCAAACCTCAGATTTGCATAGTAGAAGATAGACTGGTGTTGTATCCCTGCTGCCTAGAGAAGACCACTCATTGTTAGCCTGCTATCTAGTATATGCTCACATAGGATGTGTGTGTGTGCATGCATGTGTGTGTTTGGTTGTGTGTGTGTGTGCATGCATAAGAGAGAGATTCTGATGTCCTCTTCTTGTTGTGCAACAAGACTCAAAACTTCTCCTGGGCAGACCCAACACACATGTCTACTGAACCCAGATAGGGAATTCATGAGAGAGCAATGTATGGAAACCACCAAAGTCCAATTTGGTAAACTATGAGTTTTACTGGAGTTACTTACAGGAATATGGGTGAGGGGTTACTTACAGGAGCAGAAATGACTCAAAGGCAGCTGTATCACCAAGGCTCATCCAAGATGGGTGACAACTCACAAAGCTGGGAGCTGGGCTGGAGCTCGATGCACAGCCTGAAGGCATCTTAATAGGCTGGAGAATGTCCTTTCTAGATGTTTCATCAGTTGGGTTAAACCTCTTCCAAGCAGCTGGCTGGTTTCTGCTTCTTCTAGGCAGCTGGTCTGGGCTCAAGTCTTCTTTGCAACTTGGCTGATCTGAGTCTTCTCATTCAGATTGAGCTGGTGTCTCAGTTTTTATTATTTACTCTGACAGTGAGGGGCCTAGTGAATCTAGTCAGTTTTCATGACTTCCTGAAGATATTTTAAGTGGTTTGTCTTCCTGTTTAAAGAGTTTCCCTACAGGATAGAATGTTTCAATCTCTCAGGAAACTGTTACACAGCACTGCCTGATCTTATAACAATACCCGCTTGTCCATAGATGGGGGCAGAGGACTGTCCACGGTCCATTTGAAGGATGATGCTGGCAGGAAAACAGTCTCATATATGGCCTCAATCAGAACAATTTAGCTATCATACCGCACTGCCACTAACAGTGTTGTTTCCATTAACGTGATGTCATGGGGAATACTCCTGGGCAGAAGGGCAGATTGTAGGAGCCACAGCGGTTGCAGGACTGAGAGTTCCCTCTGGTCAGCGGCATTGAAAATCATCAGTGTCTCTGTCTGTCGGTTTGTTTCCTTCTGTTACTGAGCTAACTTTGAAATTGATGCTATGGATCAGCATCTTTCAACTTTCACCACGCGTTAGATAGAGCCTCAGTCCCCCAGATGCCTACTAAGTTTTATAGAAAAGAACTCTTGCCAGTCTGCCACCTTCACCCTCTGTGGGTGCTCTGTTCCTCAACCACTCTGAAGCCTTTCTGATTTTTTTCTATCTCTCTTTTAACCATGTTACTTTAAAACTTGTTCTTTGCTCAACGTTGTCTCATGACACCCTCTCTGATGCTCTGATCAGATGGGGCCCCTACTTGCTTATTCTCACAGCACATTTCTTACCAAACCCTTCTTACATCTGTAGGCAAACCATTACTTGAATAATTTGTTATTTAATATCTACTCCCTTCAGTGCCATTTGACTGTTACCTATAGTATTGGCTGCTTCCCAATGCCTGTACCTAGGAAGTACTCACCAAATATTTGAGGGAATTATTGACCAAAAGAAAAAAAAATGAATCAGGAGTGAATGTACACATAGCAAAGAAATAAGAGGCGTAGATTGGAGAGGACACTCCTGCTCCTCCTGTCTCTGCCTCAGTCTTTCTTGGTGCTGGTAGGGCTTCAAGTCAGAGACAGTGGTAGGAAGCAGCAGAGGAGAGAAAAGGCCGTGGAGAGCTGAGCAGCTGCTGCCTGGATACCTGGGGAGGAGGAGACAAGCAGTTATCAGAGGCATCAACACTGAGCACCTCTAGCAAAGGTAAACTCACCCAGGCAACATCAGAAGAAAGGTTCAAAAAGGCGAGAGCCGAGGACAGTCCACTCTGCCGACTGATCTGCAAAGGTCCAGACCCGTGTGATTACGGTTCAGGCCATCAAAATCATCTTAACAGGAGTCTTGACATCCAGGGAATTCAAGAGCCAGCAACATCAAGTTGGCTGTTTATAAGATGTTTGTGTCTCTCTAGACTACCACAATAACGAGCATATCAAGACTTTGATAGACTGCTATTAGAATTCACCAGTCACCACCTAGACAGTTGTCAAGGGCACAGAATAAAATGTCAGGACTAAAGTCTATACCTTTATTTTATGATGACAGATTTATATATCCAGAGGGCTGGGCTTCATGAAGGTGTTCACATGACAAAGTTGAGCCTGACGGTTTCTAAGGAATTATGTCTGGCCCCGAGGGAGGGCGGAGTTAAAGTTTGCAGGATTTCAGAGAGATTAGTTAGGGCACCCAGGAGAGACAGGGACAAGACTGGGGACAAATGGGAGAGGTGAGCATGGGGGAGAGGGAAGGGAGACAGGCAGACAGGCAGACAAAGGAGGCGTCCCTGTTTATACAGTATCACAAAATCTTCATTCTTGCCTCAGGATTCGACCTAAGGTTTACTAATGGCTCCAGATATTCTTTGACGTTGATGAGTTAAAGAACTTAGCTGCTAAGTTCTTGTTCCTTCCTTTCACTGTCCTGGCGTTTGAGACTGGCCTCCTTTCTGCTCAGTTTTTATTGTTGTTATGGGCCTGTTTTCTCCAAGCCTAGGATAGAAAAAGTCATGGTTCTAATAGGATTGGTCCTCTCTGT
>CM052708.1:40198687-40218686 GCA_028551405.1 Uromys caudimaculatus | reverse complement strand
TATAATAAAATATAATATAATAAAATATAATATAATATAATATAATATAATATAATATAATATAATATAATATAATATAATATAATATAATATAATATAATATAATATAATATAATATAATATAATATAATATAATATAATATAATATAATGGCTATTTGCAACTGGTGTGTTTATACTGCGTTATGTGTTAGGAGTCACCTCCAGGTGATTTAAAGTGTTCTGGAGGATGTTCATAGGGTATGCCCACACGCCATGTCATTTTACATGAGGGCCTGTAAAATTTGGAGATTTTAGTATCTGAGGAGGGTGTTGGCATCAGTCCACCAGATACCAAGGGATGATTGTAGTCAGTACAATAACAGCATGCCATATAATAGACATCTTTTAAACCCATAATAAAACATAATTGAAGACAACAAACCATAAAAATAACCGGTAGACTATAAAAAAAAAATAAAGCATGTTCTTGCGTATTGCAGATTCTTTTTTTTTTTGGTAATGCACTAAGGCTGCTTTTAATGGCCGCGCAATAGAGAGTACAAGGCTTCACTAGCTTGAGCTCATAGAAAGGTGCCAATTGACTCGAGCAAATAGCCTCAAAATAGAAATACACCCAGACCCAGAGCTAGACCACTGGTGGTGAAGACCGCACAGCACATGATAGAGATGGCTTCTTGCATTTTATAGGGTGAATGACTGGCACCCCACACTGATTGGAGTGTGGGAAGACCCTTTGTCTTCAGATGGTCTCACCTGTGCCTTTAGTTGGGTGGGAGATGGGGAGAAACGTGCTCCCTTGAGCACTGTTTTATTAACACATGTTTTGTTTCAGTAGGACGCCATCCATTAAGCCTGCCGGAGCCCTCCTGGGTATTTCTGGATTGTGTTGTGTACATGTGTGCTTCACAGCTTCTCTTCCCACAGCACTGATGCCTTACTGTTAGAATCCCAGTAAAGTGTCCTTTCCCACATTCCCTGCCAACAAATCCAGTAAGATCCCGAGGCCTCAGCAAACATCTGGTTTTAAAATCTGGAAACAGTCCTGAAAGGAAAAAAGCAAAAACAAAAACAAAAACAAACAAAAAATCCTACTTTCTGAACTCTGGGCTTCATGACAGTAGTTCCCATGTCACAGGGCTGGCCCTTCCATGCTGGGGCCCTCGAGGAGGGGGCCATGGAAGGCACTGCATATTCACTCTCTCCCGGGCATGGGCCTTCTTCAGACAGTAGGTGTATCACACAGTAACCTGCTCTGGTCCAGCCGTCCCTCTCAGATCCTTCTCACTAGAGCCATCCCACTTCTCAGTGCTGTTGCCTGTGCTGTGTGGCCTCTGAGTGGAGTGCAGTGAAGGGGACAGACAGGAGTCTATGGGTGCACACTTAAGACACTTCCTCTTCATCTAATGGCAGGTTGTCCCCTCCCCCCGGCACTCATCAGAGTAGGTGACCCAACGATGTATCCTGGCTCTTTATTCAGACAGCTTGCAAGCAAGGAAGACGACTCACCTGCACCTTCATTATTCAAGCTTGCTTGGCTCTCTAGTATGACCAAGTAGCATGGGAACAATGTCCAGGCTCTCTAAATAATACTAGCACACTGTTTTTTCTAGAGGTGCCTCTGCTCGTGTTTCTACACCACACCAGTCTTTCCAGTTCCGATGATAGGGCTGGGTGCCCGCAGGCATGAGTTAGAACTCCCCTCTTCCTTCAGCTCTCAGGCATCTGGCACTTGGTCTGCACTGACCACTGCCTTGGTTATGGGCACTGCAAGGAGCTAGCAGTTAAGCTGTTCATACACAAGTTTGTAGGTTACTAAGTAGTTCTTGACTTTGAGAACTGCACAATGTTCTCTGTAGCGTTTGGGATACAGACTAGAAGAAAATAGATATGGAAGTGATATTCTCCTTGGGAGTCCAAGTATAAAATGGAGACCAAACTAGGGAAGGTTCTTAGCTTCCATGGTCTTCAGAGTGGGTGACTGTTCTGTTCCAAGGGAGAGCATTTCCATAGACAGACATCTACATCTTAAGAGATAATAATGGCAGTTAACTTCAGTGCAACACTGAGCCAAGTTTCCTATATTTAGGAAGAAAACTTACATTTTTTTTTCATGGAAACTAGATATTCTTTACTAGTTTATTGAATTAAAAAAAATTAAGATCCTGCATTTTTAAGAGGATCTTTACGTACAGTACGGCATCTAATTGACAGATGCAGAAATCAGTCAGGTGAGACTTCCTCATACACTGCCATGACGTAGATTTGATGTCCTCTCTCAAAAGAATCCTCTAAAAGAATCCCATAATAAATTGCTCCCAAGCCCCTCTGAAATCGCAATAGTGCAGCAAAACCCTGATACTCAAATATAGACTGAAAGCCAATAGGCATTTTTTTTCTGTGTGCAACTTTTAAAAACAAATCATTAAGTTGAAATATCCAATCTGCACAGTGATGTCCCTTTCCAGAAGGCAAGAAACTGCCAGAGCATCATGTCAGAGACCGGCCTCTGTGCTGTAGGCTGTGAAAGTGAGCCTCCTTCAGGGTCTGATTGATGTGGAAGTAAGGGCCTTGGCACAGTGCAGACTGCTCAGGCATCGGCTGGGGGGTGCTGGGGCAGGATCCGGGGGTGATGTGGCTCAGGCTGCTTTCTGGCCCACTGGCCCTGTCTGGGCTGTTGCTGCTGCTGCTGCTACTGCTCGAAGACTCTGTGTCCCAGGAGTCCTGGAAGATGGAGTTCCTACTGCTCCTTCTAGTCTGGGGAGGAGGGTGGTTGTCATCATCACTGCCATTTCTTCTCCTTTTTCTGGGGCATAGGCTTTCGCTCATGGCAGCTGGTGAAGGCGAGCGACTCAGCGCCGCCCTGCGCCCAGGTAATAGTCGGAGTTGTGTCGTATTGCAGATTCTTGAAAAGAACAAATACTTCTAGTAAACTGAGCATTGAAAATAAAAGGTGGAGTCAGGCCGGACACACCCATCTGACGTCAGCAGAAGGTAGAGTCAGGGCAGACACACCCATCTGACATCAGCAGTTCAGTCTATTTGTGACCCACAGAGGTGGAGAGAGGCCTGTCTCAGTTTCAGACCTCACAGCTTATCATTTCAGTATGAAGTAGCCACTCTTCGTTTTGAGGAATGTCCAGTCAGATCCGAGCTTCTTGCAGGAGAGTCTCACCTCCCATTTCTGTTATGTGATCTTGGACCTCCTGCTTCACACCTGAGTCGTTCGGCTTCCTGCTCTCATGCCGCACGGTAATATCTTTTCGCGTCTTTTACTTCTACGAATTAAGACCTGCCTTATGATGTCACTATTTGTAACTACTATTAAATGATGTTATTCCAAAGGAACTATGAGAAGAAATAACACTAGCATTCCACTTGCTTGCTAACCGATCCTGGGTTCCTAGTCATTCTTTCTTGCTTTCTTATAATTTTTTAAATTTATTCTTTGAAAATTTCATATAGGTATGCGATGTATTTTGATCCTATTCACTCTCACTACCTCCCTCTAACTTCCTCTGGGACCTAGCGACCCATCTCCCTCCAAATTTCAAGTCCTTTTGAAAACAACAATTATTACTAATAGCACCTTGAGTCCATTCGGTGATGACCATGTGTGCATGAGTGTGGACCCGTCCACTGGGACATGGGCTGTCTATCAGTAGCTGGTTCTCCATTCCTTCTTGGTCCATCTGGGGTCATTCTCCAAGTCAGAGGGTCATCCTCTGGCATCTTTAGTTTGAATTTGCTAACCACATTCTCTCTCTCTCTCTCTTTCTCTCTCTCTCTGACAATGTTGGTTTCCTTCTTGCTTTTAAATGATCTTTGTTCTGGCTATGGAAATATATGTTAACAGAGTCATTCTTCCACCCCACCCCCACCTCCACGCCTGGTATATTAGAGGTGTGATTCCGTTGACTTCTGGTCATCCTCCTCCCCCCCTCCTCCTCTTCCTCCTCTTTTCTTTCTTCCCATTTTCCTGGCAATAAGTCAGCCGGCATTTCTATTATTGCTCCCTGCATGTGAAATCTTATGTTCTCTGATTGTTTTCAGAATTTCCTCTTTACTGTTGGTTTCCTGCAGCTTGACAATGAAGTACCTACATGTAGCATTCTTTGTATTTATCCAGCTTCAGGCTCACTGGGCTGCTTGGCTTTATAAGCTGAAGGTTTTGTTCTCGTTTTTTTTTTTTTTTTTTTTTTTTTTTTTTTTTTTTTTTTTATCGAATGTAATTTTCAGCTATTCTTTCTGAAGGGTTTGGCTCCTGGTTGAAAACCTATGTGTTAGTTTTCATCACTGACTATGGCCTACTAGAAAGGCTTTTCTCACAAGCTTCTGGGGGATATCTCCTTTCCCACAGCTCCAGCCCAGCCGGAAAGTGGCAGACTATGAAGGAGTTGCAGTTAAGGACTCAGGACACTCAGGTGGGTCCACTGTTTTGCAGCTAGCCTTGTGCCATTGCCTGGCTCTCTTTCTTTTATGTCTGGTGCACAGACCTCTTCCGACCTCTGCTCAGCCACTCCGCTGTAGGGAAAGGGGAAAACTTAAAGCTGCTGTTCTTTTCTTTTAGTGCTGGCTAACTTCCCACTCTTGCCCTTTTCTCTCTCCCAGAACACCCCAGTGCCCGAAACAGAAGGAACCTTTTATTGTGGGCTCTGTCAAAAGAGATAATTCCCAGTTGTCCTGGCCTACCTGCCCAGAAACTGGTGTGACATTTCAGAGGTAAAAGAAAAACAAAGGAAGGAAAATGAACTAAACAGGGGGCTCAGCACCTTCTCCAGTTCTAGCTCTTGCCAGTGCGAATGAAAACTTTTTAAACTGTAAATGCTCTTTTTTTCCCTTGCGGATTTCATACCAAGTACAATAAAGCATGGTTACATCGCACTCCCATTTCCTGCCTCCAGCCCTGCCCTTATTCCTCCCAGTATGTTCTCTGCAAACAACTGCAGCTTCTGGAGCACCTTCTTTGCCTTCCTTTGCCTTCCTCTTCCGACACTCAGTACAATTAGGGCTGTCCATTGTGTATGGGAGTTGAGCCATCATACACGTGAGCATGGCAAGTCTAGGAGTGGGAAAACCTCCAAAAAAAGAATGAGTCACCCCAAGCTCCTTATAACTAGCTATCAGATACCAAAAGCTTCTCAAACCAGGGTGGAACCTGGAGAGCACCTCCCCCACCTGTGCTGGGATTTTGAATATTGGCTGCTCTCATGCAGGTAGCCATAGCTGCTGTAGAGTTCATGGGCAGGTCGGCCAAGCCACGTCCCGGCCATTTCACAGCACTTCTTTCTATTCTTTGGCTCTTACGTTCTTTCTGTTTCCTCTTTTACAATGTTCCCTGAGCCTTGATGGGGGGAGGGGAGGGCTTAATCACTTCTTCTCAGTCCTTTGCCCAATGATGTGTCTCAGTGTTGATGGCTGCCCAGTGCATGTTTGAAGCCCTTGTGTCTGCATCTGTGTCTCCCCCCCACTGAGCTGCGAGTCCAGCCAGCGAGTTCACTTCTGGCTCTTTTGTCTCCTCCAGCACCAGACAGCTCAGCTCCTACCTTCTAGCTAAGACCCTGGTATTTCTGAGGTCATTTTCCTACTCTGTTAGCATCCTCTTCTCCTCAGGGGAATCCAAATTGCACGAAGCGACTGTTTGATATTGTCCTTAGGACTTCGAGGCCCTATTCATTTTATCCATTTTTCCTTCTCCTCTACAGATTGGATAGATTTTTATCGATCTGTTTCCCAATCTACTGGATTTTTTTTTCTGTTCCCTTCAATTTACTCAGAAGTCCACGCAGCAAGTTTTCATTTTAAATACTCTCTCCTTTCTCTGCTGCAAGTCTGTCTTTTCACTTCTTAAGATTCTATTTTATCTTGATGACTTAAATGTGTTTTCCATTATTTCTTTGAATTTGTCTGTTTGATAAATTACAGATATGAGCCTATCATATGTTGGTTTCTAGTTCTTGACACACACACACACACACACACACACACACACACACACACACACACACACACATCACATTGTAATTCTTGGTGTGTCTACTAATTCTTGATCGCATACCAGATATTGTGGGTGATTAGTGTAGGGACTGTATTTTGTGATATTTCTTTATTTGTTGTTGATTTGAAATAGGATCTTATGTAGCCCAGGCTGATCTTGAATTTGCCATGTAGCTGAGGATGGCCTTGAACTTCTGATCATCCTGTCTTCACCTCCTAAGTTCCATGACTAGAAGTGGGCTGCCATGCAGAGTTTTATGCACTGGTGGGGACCAAACCATGCTAGGCACTCACTCTGCCAAACAAGCTACATCCGCGGCTCCCCTCCCTTTAGAAGTTATTTTTGTTTTAGTGGTAGTTGATTGCTTACAGATTAAAATGAACTTGTGTGGGCCTGCTTTTATGCTTTCTTGGGGAGTATCTGTGGAAATTGTAAGACTTCTGGAGATTTAATTTGTAAACTTTTCCCTTAGTTTTGGAGATACTCTGTTACAAGGCAACAGGGGAGGCAGGGATAGAGGAGACAGCTGATGTCCTGCTCTCTCAGTGTGCACATATGGGCACACACACACACACACACACACACAGTGTAACACACACTCATACACTTAGAGAGAGGGAGAGGGACAGGAAAGGGGAGAGAGAGGAAGAGAGAGGGAGAGAGGGAGAGAGAGAAAATAGCTTTGTGATTTTGAGATTTTGAAAATAGTTGCCTGATATGATTTGATAGTTTAAAGTTGTTTGGGCAACAGAGGTAATCCAATCTAGCATTGATTTTCTCTCTCTCTCTTTTTTTTCTTTTGGTGCTTGGAATCAAATACAGGGGTTTCTTGAATGCTAAGCAACCACTCTCTCACTGAACTATACCCCAACCATGGACATTTGAACAAGGGATGGTAAGAGAGTATTGATGAGCATGGCGAGAGAGCTTAGAGTTGGAACACGAGAAGAAATGTGTTCAATCTTCTAGGTTGGAAACTAAAGTCAAGAGGATGAAGTTTGCAGAAATGCAGACAAACTAAGAGCAGTACATTGGAAAGCACTTCTCTGAGTTATTTATTAATTGAATATAAAGGATGAAGAAAGTTGAAAATGGGACCAGGAAGGTTCTAGAAAAGAGCCATTTCTTTAGAGATACATATTGAAATGTTTCTTGGTATAATTTGAGGATTTTATTGGAAATAATTCAGTGTTAAGGACGAAGATGGAGAGAGGATGGGGCTTTGCTGTGATCAATCTGGTTGCGAGATGAGCATGGTTGAAGCTAGCTTTTGAAATGTGAGCATGTGTGATGCTATTTCTCTACATTGGCAAATGTTTGACATTTTCAAGTTTAGACAAATTAGAGGGAAAGAAAGTGCTAGAATTGTGAACATGAGGCACAGAGGACTGGGGAGCTTGGTGTGCGTATCCAGATTTAAGGTAGGAGGAAAATCCATGTTGTACACTGGCTTCTCAGTGTACACGCTTCGGCATGCACAAACACACTCACACTTAGTTGCAATTCGTTAATTTTAAAAAAGAAATTTCATGGGGAAAGCGCGTTTGATTGGCTGGGTCACTGGCTTCAGCGGCGTCCTGAAGTGCGGATGTGTTTGATGACCTGCCTGAAGTTGCAAGGCTTCAGCTGACAGGTGCCTTTACCTGATGAGCCATACTCCAGAGCTGGGGCTGCATCATCCATGCTGTGGGCTTGACCAGCCTCAGTTCGGGGCAAGCTCATTATACTGGCTGGGAATGCGGTATGCTCCCAGTCTGGACTACAATAGACAGGTTAGGTCAGACATTGCACACATCTATCTGAGTGGTTCCTGGAGTGAATTTTCCTTTGAGGTGTTTTGCTGTGTCCCCCTTTCCCGATAGTGTTCCTAACCAGCTGTGTGCTAGGATCTGCCTGGAACCTCCCTAGGTCTTACTGTCACTCACTGGCCTCCTTACATCCAACTAAGGATTCTGTAGTTGAGCCCATAAGAGGCTTGTTTCCAAAGCCCCAGACATTTTATTTTCATTAGTATTTTTAAAATTTTAATGATTTCTTTTGTGCGCACTGAAGGGGGAGTGTCAGTGCATGTTGAAGTTAGAGACAATCACTGGGAGTTATTTCTCTCCTTTCACCTTGTGGATCCTGGGGACCAAGTGTGGATCCTGGGGACCCAGTGTGGATCCTGGGGACCAAGCCTACGTCGTCAGGCTTGGTGGCAGGTACCTTTATCTCCCCCCACCCCAATGTAAAGCTAGAGACTTTTCTATAAGCTAAGGTGGACACAAAGAACAAAGACATCATCAATTTCCGCTCCTGCTGTTTATTTACTTTTCCTGTTTATTCTACAAATTTTGCTTAGGTGTCCCATGTGTCAAGCTTTGTGTTAGGGACTGCTGGGGAGGTCAAAGGTGGTCAAAGGATAGGCATTCTCTCAAGGATATGAGAAGAGAAAGGTCATAGGGATTTTGAGAAGACATTGCAGGTGTAGGGATAGATGTTTGTACAGGGACTGGGGACACAAAGGAGTGGGTGATTGTCATACAGTCCTTTTCCTTGGGTTTCAGTTTTTCCACTGCTTTTCGTTACCCAGAGTCTGCTGAACACCACCTTCCTAACTTCTAAATAAGGCTACTTAGAGCTTTCATGAGCATCAACAATGTAAACAATAGAAGATGCTGCCGATGCTGTTGCTAGTGATGGTGATGATGATGTGGGGAGCGGGTAACGATGCCTTTTACTTCTTGCCAGGCGTGCCCAGGACGGATCACCGTGATCACTGGTTTTACCAGGTGACATTCACGGGAGCATTGTCATGCACACTGAGCCATAGTAAGATAATCTGGGGGCTGCAGGTATTTCCAGGAAAGATCCATAAGCAAAAGGAAATTTTCTTTTGTAACATGGACAATAAATCTTCTGCCTATTGACTTTTAAAAGCGTAGAGCAAAATGTCTTTTTTGTCGGTTTAATAGCAAGCGCCGCCTTGCCATTTGTTTTGCTGCACAGTTTACTGAGGACTTCCGCAGTCGTAAATCATCAGCGCCTCATCAGAGCCCCCTCACTGCAGAATAGATGTAATTTTGACTCTCACTCACAGCTATGGAAAATGTGACCTAGAGAAGTTAAATAATTTGCCCAAGACATATAGCTAGCATGAGTGGAACTCAAAGCTTGGATTCTGGTCCTTTTCTCTTTTCGTTTTTGAAATCTTCAGTTCTTCGTGGTAAGTGTCTGTAGTGGGCAGGACTCCTCTTTGATGTCTATAAAAGGTTTCAATTTTTTTTTTTTGATGTTTAAAAAATCATCCCTATTTTGATATATCTCGGATGTCTGGAATACCCCAGTCTCAAGTGCAGTCACAATAAATCAAGCAAACAAATAACCCGTCCCTATTGTTCTGGGGATTATTTCCCCATGAGGCAGATGTTTACTTTTTATAAATGAAAGCTCATTGCTGTCAGGAACATTTAAGAGGCTTAACCTGTCTCCTCTGGCATATGGCACTGGCTTTTTATGATAAAAGTCATTGTGTACAGCGGTAGACTAAGTTGCAAGGCTCTGTTCTGAAACCTCATCAGTCACTGCTTGTGAACAGCACTGCTTTCCTATGAAGAAGCTCGTCTGGGCCTCTTCCACAGAGAAAGGGGGGAAAGGCTGTTTCCTTTGGTAGAAAATACTCATATTTTAATGGGTATGATGCCATGAATTATTAAAGTAGCTTAACTTTAAAGCTGAGCTGAAAGAGCACATAGTGAGGAATGACCTTGAGACTCTTGAAAAATGGGAATGTTGACTGCGTGCCTGCCGACTCAAAGATGGATTTCTACTTTAGTTTATATTTATGCAACTGTGAAACTCGGTCCCTTGTTCCCAAAGAAATCCTTTGTGCAGCCGTGTGGAGAAAGTTATTACATTTTAGTGCAGAAGAGCTGTAAAGTTTCTTTCCTCGTGTCTCATGGAAGCTACAATGAGCTGGCGAACTTTGTGCTGGGGGAATGGCCCTGAGGAATGAGATGTAGAGGCTCTCAGAAGACAAAAGGAAACAGGCAGGCATTGTTCTTTCAAAAATGAATGTACCATTAGGTTCTTAGAGAGGATTTGTGTGTAACCCAGTGTCGTCCCTCTACAGTGTTCACTTGCTTCTGATTCAAGGTGAGAAAAGGGAAATAAAGCCGGAAGCAAGAAGAGCTGCCAGCCACTCTGTTGCCTGAGCACAAGACGATGCCTGTAGCAATCCCACCATAATGAGCGCAGGTGCCCAGGGAAGCTGCCAGAGTGCTCACAATACCACAGGGAATACTTCAAAGATTTGAGTTGGGCTCCAGGCTCATTCTCTGGCCAATAGTTTGCTGGTAAAAATTATAGAAACTACAAGTGGAATAAAGTGTCCTTGATATTTCCAAAGTGAGCCAATGCTGTGTCTAAACCTACAAAGAGATATGACTCATCTCTTCTTATATTCTTTGTAATATGATTGAGTTGACTATCTGAAGGTTTTGGGACATCACTTACAGCAAGTTGCTTTACCCAGCATAGCAGGGCCTTGGGTTTGATTGCTAGTGCGATAAAAACGAACCCTATGGATTGGGGGAGATGGAAGAACCTGAACGTACAAACCTGTTAAATTCTTGGTCTTGTCTCAAAAACAATGTTGAAGCATGACCAATAACCCTATTTTAGAGAAGGCCAAACTCAGTGTATACTATTTGTTGACATCATACAATAAATAGCAGAACAGAACTTCATGTGAGCTGATATATGACGCCAGAGGTTCCAATGAATTCACCATTTTTTTTGCTTGCTTGTTTGTTTTTGATTTTTTGAGACAAGATCATCCTATGTAGCCCATACCAGCACTGAGCTTCCTTCTCTACTTCCCAAGTGCTGGGGTCATAGATGTATCGTGCTCAGTGGAATCCACCACTTCCCAAGTGCTGGGGTCATAGATGTGTCGTGCTCAGTGGAATTCACCACTTTTACTATCTGGCTCTGAATGATGGTTTGCTGAACTTCATTGTTTGTTTGAACTCTTTGGTCCTTAATGTAGGATATCTTCTTTTTGCCCTTGTAGACCTAGTCTCCTCGCCATCCTTCTCAATGTCTTGGCAGATAACAGGCCCCTACTCTAATCGGAGCCTTTTGTCCTTTGGTTTATGGTTGGGTTGGGTCAAACAGGGCTTTGATGGCCAGCAGAAGGTTGAAAATGCATTATGTGTCAGTTTGACCTCATTTTTCCTATTTGGTTTTGTTCTGGAGACAGTGGCTCTCATTATGTAGCCCAGGCTGGCCCATTCCTGGTCTTCCAGTCCTTGCTTCCCAAGACACAAACCCTGTATCTTTCACCTTTCAGATGGCTTTTTCTTGAATGCTATGATGCCCTCCTTCTTTATCCTGTTTCTCTTTCTGGGTTGTAGTTACTACTCTAATCCTTTGCTTCTTTGGGCTTAGGTAGCTCTCTACTGTTGCCAGCCCATGAGAACTGTGCTATCCTCCAGCTTTTTCTGAACACTGACCCACACCTTTGTGGATTAGGCCACTGTAAAACAGTTGGATTATCCAAATTGACTGGGCCCTTTGTTTCATTTTAAGAGCCTGATGATGTAATTAATGGCTGTATTTTGTACCCATTAATGACGATTTTTCCTGGGAGGATGACTACTTCTGTGACTTGTTTCTCTCTTAAGAATTTCCTTATCATAATTTCCACCTGGATTATTTTTTTCACCATTCACTTCCTTTTGTCCTTCTACATGGCTTCTGGATTTTCTCTCCCCCACCCCCAATCTCTACTTGAGTCTGGTGGACCAGTTTCTGCCACCGTTTTAAGACTGTCTTTCTGTGGTCCATGGGCAGGAGTTGGTCTGTATTAGCATTTCTTTGTAAAATCATCTTCAGAATTGTCTTGAGAAAACAATGCACATTTTTAGACCTTCTAGGGAAAAGAAAATCATTATTTCTCCAAAAAAAGAAGAGAGATAATGAAAATATGCTCGGTAAATAACATTTAGGATAATAGAAGATTCTGAAATAGGCAGAAGATTCAAGGTCAGTTTCTTCTTTTGTTGGATTGCAGCAAGCATTTAATGGTAATAAAATCTTTTTCCTGTATAATACATTTTATATTAAAACTCGAGGCATTTAAATGAGGGATTTTATGTCTGTACAGTCTTTATTGAGCATGAAAGATTAAAAAAATGCCTTTTCTTTTCTTAATACCTTTTTTTTTTTTTGGAGGGTTGAAAAGCCACTCCATTCCTCCTGGGCCCACAGAATCAAGAATTGACAGGTTGAAGGTGGCCAGAAACACTCGCAAAGTGTCTTCCCTATCCTGTTTAACCTTGGACCCTGTTACTCTGGGCATGTCTGTCCCCTGAATAGACACTAAATCTTTGTTGGTGGTGTGACAGTTTTATGAGGTGGACTTGTGCCTATTTTCAGAGGAGTATGGGAGCACTTAATGTGTTTTCTCTTCTCCTGCAGGCAGCTTAGGAATGGCCTGTGCCTGTCAGTGGGGTAAGGCTGGTGGTCCAGCAGCATCTGGGTGCAGTGTTCAGTAACACAGATGAGCGGTCTTACAGTTCCATGGGGGAACCATAGTAGTGTTTTTTCATAGCTTGGATTAAAATAAGGTAATCTCTTGAAGAATATTAGCTGATGCTTTGCTGGAGCATTGTGTGTGTGTGCGCGCGCGTGTGTGTGTGTGTGTGTGTGTGTGTGTGTGTGTGTGTGTGTGAGTTACCTGTGTCTATGGGTCTGCACATGTGTGTGGCACAGATTCTCTCACTAAAGTGTAGTGTATATGTGAGCACATGTATGTATAGGTGTATACATGTGTGCACATGTGTGTGGCGGCCAGTGAGATTCTCTCACTAAACCTAATGTTCCCTGGGTTGATTGGCTGGTCAGCCAGCTCTGGGGATCCATTTGTTTCTGCTTCCGGTACTGGGGTTATAGACATGCATGGCCACACCTGGCTTCTTGTTGTGAGTGCTGGAAATCCTAACTCAGGTCCTCGGGCTGATGCAGAAGGCACATTAATAATTGGACCATTTCCTTTGTACCTGCTCTTTAGTATTGAGGAACCTACAATCTGCTCCCGATGCTCAGATATCAAGATAAAGCATCAAAACCTGGGCACACCATCCTTCTGCTGTAGGATGTTGCCCTGTAAGGTTTGCTGGGCTGGTTTTAAGGCTGTTTGTGTTGGGTGCACTGGAAGCAAGCTGAGAAGATTCCAGCGTATGTTGATGTCAGGTACAGCAGGCAGGAAAACTCAGCCACAGAGAAACTACATTGTTTTTTTTTTTTTCTTGGTCATTGATGATTTTCTTGGATTATTATTGAATTTAGACTATTCACTTTGTAAGTGAATTTAATCTAGAAGAAGCAAGAACAGTAGGCTTATAGTTTAGAAGTGTTTGAAATATACATTTCCAGAGGAAGTTCTCTGCCTATGGAAGAGGATTATTGTTGGTGAGGCTTTGACCTGTAGCAGGATGTGCCTTCCAATCTATAAATAGCTGCTCTTTGCGTTGGAATACATTACCTGGAGAAGGCAGGCCCCACGCTTTACATTTTAGATTGCCAGAGCTGCATTTCTCATTGGGTGGTTAATAACACCTTTTAAAATCTAAATATCCCCAGTACATTAACCTGACCTGACTGTTCTTGGCCACAACTTTACATTTTAAAAATAGCCCTGAAACAGGCACATTGGAAACAACATTTATTTAAACAACTGTTTCCCCCCTGCATATCACATAGCCCTGAATCTTTTCTGTGTCTCTCTGCTCCCATGGTAGCACACAGCAGAGACCTCGTTGTGGGAAGTTCAGAGTATACGAGTGCAGGGGAGCTAGTGAAGTGCTCTTTTGATCCCCGAGACAGTTTTAGTAGCTGCGCTTTAATTTTTATTTTTGCTAATACCAGCTAGGTGTTTACCCATGGCCTCTGGAAATTAGTCAGAAGGGCTTTCCAGGGAGGGGAAAGGCGTGCAAACACTGCTCATTTATTTAGTGCTGAAGGCACTGGCTGGTGAAGAAAGGCCATTGGTGGTCCTTTGGCTCTTGTATTTGCTTTCAGACTCTAGGAAAGGCAGTGGCAGAGAAGAAACAAAAGAGAGAGGAGAGGATTGAAGGCATCACAGAAAACAGAGCTTGCTAAGCTTGGGAGAGGGTCACTTTATAGATGGTTTTATGCCCCGGCCTGCAGGGGATCAGCGTGGACCTAAGGAGAGGACTGACGAACACGAGAAATGGGGGCAAGTCTGTATTCTGATCAAGCCCCGAATGGCTTTGTTCCATACAAGTTTTTATAACAAAGAGCAGGGAGGCAGCAGGGATAGGAGAGAATTCCATGAAGAGGTACAATCTAATGTGAACGAAATTCCTTGAACAGATAAGATACATTATCAAAGCAACTATCTTTACTGCTAAACTGCTGGTCATATATCTTTACTGTTTAACCGCTCGACCATATTTCTTTACTGTTTAATTGTTCGACCCTAAGGAATGTGACTGGCCAAAAATCTTTACTGCTTATTTGTTCATCCATAACAGAGACACTGGGTCTGGGAAGCCTCAATTACTTCTCAGGAGCAGGGATTTAGGCCTATAGTCACTCCAAGCCTAACTCTAATACAAAATGGCATTACCTAGTTTAATAAGAAAAATCCTAACTCTGTTGGTTCCTAGCAGTTTTACACAGGACCCAGGGAATGCTATGTGTTTCCTGAGGAAATGCAGGACACACACTCACACCTGCACAAAACACTCACCCCAAGGAAAGAGGGGGGTACCCCCCTCCCCGAAAGAGCCAGTACACTTTAGAATTCTGGGTTTGTTTTTTTTGGGTTCTGAATTAATTAGATACCATGTTGAATTCCAAATGTGATAATTAGGCAAATTAATGCTGCACTGAAGTTATTAATGAGGCAAAATATGCTAATATGCTTTTGATAAAGAGCTCTTCTTCTGCCTTACCAAGAAATTGGCAAACATCTTTTATTTGAGGCCAGACAGCTCATCTCAAGTGATTTACTAAAAAGCTTCTCGGCCGTATGTTGTGAACAAATGTTGTAAATAGGGGTTAATGTCTAAATTTTTGATGTGGATAAGCCTTATTTCTATGTAGCAAGCCCTGGATGCTCTTTGCCAGGCATCCAAGCGGCAGCAGGGCCCAGAAAGGCAAACCCTTTTCTGTGCCCCTGAATGCTGACATGAGGGTACTGTACACTGGCTTCATTCCTGTGGACAGCACCACGCACCAACACTCATCACAAGGTGAATGGTGGCTGCCACCCCTTCCCCCACCGTGCTCCGTTCTCTTCAGCAGACTTGGTGTCTCCTTTGGTTTTCAGATGTTCAAAAGTCCTCAGCCCAGAATCATTAGGGAACCCATTTAGCGGTTTTGAAGTGACATGGCAGAATTTCTCTTTCCGATCTGAAGTCAGCTCTGTACATCACATTGTGCATAAAGAACCCTCCTGGGACCAAGTGCAGACACCTCCTACAAGGGAGAGTTGGTTATTAAAACAAGATAAAGGGACGACTGAAAAGCACCTTCCCCATGTGCATGTGGTTATTTTAATCCTCTTAATCGCATGCACCACGAGGGCATGGCCCGAACTTCCATTCACTTGAATGTGACATTTGCTGACAGGTTTAACTGTTTTTTCCTCATCCTCCAGGAGGGGGTTAGCTTTTGTAAGTCTGGAGAGAGAAGCCCCTGCCACTGTTTGAGTATAGCTACCCTTGGCTTGTCCTTGGCTGGTGTGCTTCTGGATTAGGCTGATAGCAGGACAGAGACCTGTTTATTAAGGAGAAAGCAGCTCAGAGACAGTGATGACGTCATTCAGAACGGCCGTTGACAGACGCAGGACACCTTACCGAGAGGTGGCAGCAGATAAGGAGTTGACTTTCTCCTCAAACACATTAGGCCATGGGAGGTGCTTTTCAGTTGAAACGCAGCTCAGTTGCATCCTTTGTATACTGCCATGACATTATCTTAATTGTCCTTGTGACACATAAGGGTTTCAGAATTCTAGGACTTGGCATCTGTGTTTCAAGCAGGAGAAGAAGAAAAAGGGTTGGGGGCATAGCTCAGTGGGTAGGATGCTTGCCTCAGACGCACAAGGTCCACAACGCAACACAAGCTAGGAGTGGTGAAATATAATTGCTACTCAGTGTCATAGTTAGGTTTTGTCAACTTGACACAAACCTAGACATACTGTCAAAGAAGAACTCTCAACTGAGGAAGAGCCTTCATCAGATTGGCATGCTGATATGTCTGTGAGGCGTTTTTTCCATTTCTAAATGATGGATTGGGGAAGCCCACTGTGGGTAGTACATCCTAGTGGGTGAGCCTGGGAGTGAGCTGAAGAAGCAAGTCACATTCAGTGTTCCTCCGGGATCCCTGTTTCAGTTCCCGACTCTAGGTTCCTGCCTTGGCTTTCCATTGATGATGGAAGCCAAATAAATCACTTCCCCAGCCAGCTAAGTTTTGGTTGCAGGGTTTAGCACAGCATCAGACAGCAAACTGAGACTCCCGGAACTTGGGAAGTGGAAGCAGGGTTAGATGCTCAAGTGCATACTTGGCTACAGAGTGAATCTGAAGCCATCCTTGGGCATATGAAGAAAACAAACAGAGATTAGGAGAGGATTGCCTTTTTTCCTTCTGAAAACTTTGCTAGAGTTTCTATCTAACAATCTCCATTTCTATTTTTGTTTACTGGTAGCAGCTTATATTGGAAAGGTGAGAGAATGGAGATAAGATTGGCTAGCTCACAGCTTTTCAGTCCTTCTGTGGGGCACAATTAGCTTGGGCTATGTGGTTGTATTTTTGACTACCACTCCACAGTGATTATCTCAACACTTGGATGTCTGGACATGAGCTGGGGGATCTAAGTCAGAAAGCCCAGGTCGCTCTGTGCAGGTGAAAGGGAGTGTGAATAACCTTCAGACTTCGGGTTGAACTGTGTGACTCAGTATATGACTTTCACCCATGCCCCTTAGTTCCCTTAATTGTGACTTGGAGAGCATTCCTTGGGTTATTATAGGAAGTCATTAGGATTGCAAATACAAAGTGTCTAGCAAATTAAGCTTGTTAATAGGTGACAGCTGTTAAGGTAGTAAATGAAATTCAGATCATGTTCATAAAGAATTAACACGCAGTAGGAAAACATTGTCACACATTTCCTTGTACCTTTTAAGACATGGGCTTCTGGTGGGCATAGATGCCCTTCTGTTGGATGGATTGACAACGGGAAGGACTAAGTTTGAATCAGCATAATCTGTGCCAGAAGGTGGAGACTCTGAGGAACAGGGAAGGGGCAAGCCCACTGGTGAGTGGGCTGAGGAGGGATGCTCTCGGGGCTTGCATGAAGCTGTGCACAAGGTATGGAAAGCCATCCCTTGACTCACTTGGAAGCCTAAAGGAATGTGTCTGGGAGAGGCACTGAAGTGAGGGCCTTTTGGTGAGTATGAAGTGGCAATTGAATGACTCTAGGTTGTTGTGAAGTTGCAGCTGACATAGTCTCCAGCATATTCACACAAGTCTCAGCATTCGGTAAGCTAGATTTAAAGGTGGCACTAACCCAGCCACGCAAAATAGAAATGGAGAAGAGTCGTGAGCTCGGCAGGAGACTGACAATGCCAGATGTGGGTGAGGGCGTCCTTCCATCCCCTTGTTAGGTGTCCCAAGCAAGGTGGGGTGGAGGACTCTTTCCTTATTAGTCCCTGGCTCTTCTGTGATGAAGTCATAATGACATGCATGTGATTCTAGCAGTTGAAGATAAAATAATTTTATTTTTAATTTTTTGAACAACATATTTCTAAACAAAAGCCAATTACTATATTTGGTGCTAAATTGGAAAATAGAAGCCAGCAATCTGTTTCAAAGTTGGAAGAAAATCTGGCTGCTTTGAATTTATTGAGCGATGGTACAGTACTGTATTTTTATGAGCAAATTAAGATATTTTCAGGGTCAATTGTGAATATACTTGGTGTTCACATCATGAGCCAATATTAGAACTTAACCCTTGAGTAAAATTTGCCTTTTCTGTGTATTAATAAGTGATGAACACATCCATACGTGGCTAGCATGATTCAGAGACCACAGACCTGGGCTTTATTTTTTTTAAAACTTCTATTCTCGAATACATTGCATCTTGACCACAGTTTCCCCTCCCCCCCACTCCTCCCAGTCCCTTCCCCACTTCCTCTTTCCCCCAGATCAACTCCTCCTCTGTTTCCTATCAATAAATAAATAAATAAATAAATAAATAAATAAATAAATAAATAAATAAAAAAAAGAACACGCCTCCCAGGGATATCCACTGAATATGGTCTAACAAGACTAGGCAGAAACTCTCATATCACAGCTTGACATGGCAACCCAGTAGGAAAAAAGGGTCCCAAACATGAACAAAGAGTCAGAGAAAGTCCCCATTCTAACTGTTAGAAGTCTCATGAGAACACCAAGCTACACAACCATAAGGTATATATGCAGAGGACCTAGCTCAGATCCATTTAGGGTCCCTGTTTACAAACTGGGCTTTAAGGTAAGATGACGCCTGTCCCTCCCTTTGGTGAGAGATTTCTCATCTGACTCTGTTGCTCAGAGAGGCAGGGACTTTGCTGAACCAATCCATTGTCTTCTTGCTTTGCTTGTGGATGTCGATCCTGTCACAAGGGTTTGGGGTACTGGTTCTGGGCTAACATCTATCTACACATCAGCTGGGAGGTCCTCATTCTTGTGTCATGACCACCCTGAACACTTGTGGCTGCTCTCCTAGTTTGGTCCCTTATTCTTTCCCTGGCACATACCAACGAATGCTATTTCCTGGTTCCTCCAGGGCCACAGGAAACCCACAAAGCTCTCCATGGCCTTCCATCTTCAAACCCCATGTGCTGTCTCCTCTATGGCTCCTGTCCCTAGCCCCCATGGGAACTGGGTCACTGCATATTGACTCTTTCTCAACACGAAGTGGGATCTTGGTGCTCTTGGATACCTGGTGTAATTTGGGAAGGGCAGGGATAAGAACCCTCCCTAAGAGGTGTAGAAACTTCTAAATATCAGATTTCTCCCATGGTATCCTTTATCCAGGTGAGATACCTTTATTTGCCTCCCAGGAACAGGAAAAACTTTCTGACTGACCACATTTTGTTCAGATCTTCTGTGTGTGATACAAGTCCTAGGCTTTTGGAATTTAAAACTCCTTTCTCTCAAACTATTCTCATTTCCTTCCTTGTCAGATCTTCTTGGAGGAAATGAAAGCAGAATTCTTATGTTCCCAAGTGGCAAAAAATGTGGCAATTCTAGACACACTGGTGAGCATTAAGAAATGCCTCAAGAGGCTACCATGACTGACAGTACTCAGCATAAGGAACTGCCTGAGCCTCGAGGGTTCCTGACTCTTTCCTGTATGTTGCTACCACTAGTTTTATGTTTCTCAGGAAAGTGAGTGCAGCCTGGTGGTAAGAGAAGCCTGGGCAGGCATGGGACTTACTGAGAGTAAGAGCAAGGGTCTTCTTCCTTACAAATTGGTAGAAACTTGTCTCCTAAAAAGGACCATGACATCACCATGTCTAAGTACCTCTAGGCAATGAATCACACTGTTTACTGGCAGATAATAGTTTTTCATGCATTCAAAAACACAGGAGCTAAAGGAGCTAAAACAATTGGTATTGTAGAGAGAAGCAGTCAATCAGGTGATAATTTTAGTAGATGCCATCATCAGAGGAACTTAATTATGAGAGATACCATTTCCTCTTGTATGAGTCAGTTTTCTGCTGGTGTAAGGAAATACCCAAGGCTGGATACTTTGTAAAGAGTAGAGAAAGAAAAGAGGATTTGCTTAGCTTATAGTTCTGGTGGTTAGATATTGAAGATCATGTGAACTTATTGGATTGGTCTGTGCTAAGTACCTCTGTGGCTGTGTCACAAGAAGAAAGGGAAACAGAATCAGCAGTGTGTAGAAGAAATCAACTGGAAAAATGGGAGGCCAGAAAGAGCAAGCGAG
>CM052708.1:40168983-40198187 GCA_028551405.1 Uromys caudimaculatus | reverse complement strand
TGCTTTTGGCAGGATGATCATTTTTACTATATTAATCCCCCCAATCCATGAGCATGGCAGATCTTTCCATCTTCTGAGGTCTTCTTCGATTTCTTTCTTCAGAGACTTGAAGTTCTTGTCATACAGGTCTTTCACTTGCTTGGTTAGAGTCACACCAAGATACTTTATATTCTTTGTGACAATTGTGGAGGGTACCATTTCCATAATTTCTTTCTCAGCCTGTTTATCTTTCGAGTATAGGTAGGCTACTGATTTGTTTGAGTTAATTTTATATCCAGCCACTTTGCTGAAGTTGTTTATCAGCTGCAGGAGTTCCCTGGTGGAGTTTTTCGGGTCACTTAAGTATATGATCATACATCTGCAAATAGTGATATTTTTATTTCTTCCTTTCCAATTTGTATCCCTTTGACCTCCTTTTGTTGTCTAATTGCTCTAGCTAGAACTTCAATTACTATATTGAATAGGTAGGGGGAGAGAGGGCAGCCTTGTTTAGTCCCTGATCTTAGTGGGATTGCTTCAAGTTTCTCTCCACTTAGTTTGATGTTAGTTACTGGTTTGTTGTATATTGCTTTTACTATGTTTAGGTATGGGTCTTGAATTCCTGATTTTTCCAAGACATGAAGGGATGTTGAATTTTGTCAAATGCTTTTTCAGCATCTAATAAAATGACCATGTGTTTTTTTTTTCTTTGAGTTTTTTTATGTAGTGGATTACATTGATAGATTTCCGAGTATTGAACCATCCCTGCATCCCTGGAATGAAGCCTACTTGATCGTGGTGAATGATTGTTTTGATGTGTTCTTGGAATCAGTTTTTGAGAATTTTATTGAGTATTTTTGCATCAATATTCATAAGGGAAATTGGTCTGAAGTTTTCTTTCTTTGTTGGGTCTTTGTGAGGTTTTGTTATCAGTGTAAGTGTGGCCTCATAGAATGAATTGGGTAGTGTTCTTTTTGTTTCTATTTTGTGGGTCTTCTTTGAAGTTCTGATAGAATTCTGCAGTGAACCCATCTGGACCTGGGCTTTTTTTGGTTGGGAGACTTTTAATGACTGCCTCTATTTCTTTAGGCATTATGGGATTGTTTAGATGGTTTATCTGATCCTGACTTAACTTTGGTATTTGGTATCTGTCTAGAAAATTGTCCACTTCACCCAGATTTTGCACTTTTGTTGAGTATAAGCTTTTGTAGTAGGATCTGATGATTTTTGAATTTCCTCAGAATCTGTTGTTATATCTCCCTTTTCATTTCTAATTTTGTTAATTTGGATACTGTTTCTGTGCCCTCTGGTTAGTCTGGCTAAGGGTTTATCTATCTTGTTGATTTTCTCAAAGAACCAACTCCTGGTTTTGTTGATACTTTGTATAGTTCTTTTTGTCTCTACTTGGTTGATTTCAGCCCTGAGTTTGATTATTTCCTGCCTTCTACTCCTCTTGGGTTTATTGCTTCTTTTTGTTCTAGAGCTTTCAGGTGTGTTGTTAAGCTGCTAGTGTATACTTTCTCCAGTTTGTTTTTGGAGGGCCTCAAAGCTATGAGTTTTCCTCTTAACACTGCTTTCATTGTGTCCCATAAGTTTGGGTATGTTGTACTTTCATTTTCATTAAATTCAAGGAAGTCTTTAATTTCTTTCTTTCTTTCTTCCTTGCCCAAGTTATCATTGAGTAGAGCATTGTTCAGCTTCCATGTGTATGTGGGCTTTCTGTTGTTATTGTTGCCATTGAAGACCAGCCTTAATCCGTAGTGATCTGATAGGAGGCATGGGATTATTTCAATCTTCTTGTATCTGTGGAGATTTGTTTTGTGACCGATTATATGGTCAATTTTGGAGAAGATCCCATGAGGTGCTGAGAAGAAAGTATATTCTTTTGATTTAGGATGAAATGTTCTATAGATATCTGTTAAATGCATTTGGTCTATAACTTCTGTTAGTTTCACTGTGTCTCTGTTTAGTTTGTATTTCCAAGATCTGTCCATTGATGATAGTGGGGTGTTGAAGTCTCCCGCTATTATTGTGTGAGGCGCAATGTGTGCTTTGAGCTTTAGTAAAGTTTCTTTTATGAATGTGGGTGCCCTTTCATTTGTAGCATAGATGTTCAGAATTGAGAGTTCTTCTTGGTAGATTTTTCCTTGATGAGTATGAGGTGTCCTTCCTTATCTTTTTTGATGACTTTTGGGTGAAAGTGGATTTTATCCAATATTAGAATGGCTACTCCTGCCTGTTTCTTGGAACCATTTGCCTGGAAAATTATTTTGTAGACCTTTACTCTGAGGTAGTGTTTGTCTTTAACATGGAGGTGCGTTTCCTGAATGCAGCAAAATGCTGGGTCCTGTTTATGTATCTAGTCCATTAGCCTATGAGTTTTTATTGGGGAAATGAGTCCATTGATATTAAGAGATATTAAGGAATAGTTATTGTTGCTTCCTGTTATTTTCAACGTTATTTTTGTGTTTGTGTGGCTATCTTCTTTTCAGTTTGTTGAAAGATTACTTTCTTGCTTTTTCTAGGGTGTAGTTTCCCTCCTTGAGATGGCATTTTCCATCTATTATCCTGTGTAGGGCTGGGTTTGTGGAAACATATTGTGTAAATTTGGTTTTGTCATAGAATATTTTGGTTTCACCATCTACGATAATTGAGAGTTTTGCTGGGTATAGCAACCTGGGCTGGCAGTTTTGTTCTCTTAACGTCTGTATGAGATCTGCCCAGGATCTTGTAGCTTTCATATTCTCTGGTGAAGAAGTCTGATGTAATTTTGATAGGTCTGCCTTTATATATTACTTGACCTTTTCCCCTTACTGCTTTTAATATTCTTTCCTTGTTTTGTGTATTTGGTGTTTTCAGTATAATGTGACGGGAGGAATTTCTTTTCTGGTCCAATCTATTTGGAGTTCGGTAGACTTCTTGAATGTTTATGTTCATCTCTTTCTTTAGGTTAGGGAAGTTTTCTTTTATAATTTTGTTGAAGATATTTACTGGTCCTTTAAGTTGGAAATCTTCACTGTCTTCTATACCTATTATCATTAGGTTCTGTCTTCTCATTGTGTCCTGCATTTCCTGGATGTTTTGGGTTAGGAGCATTTTGCATTTTGTGTTTTCTTTGACTGTTGTGTCAGTGTTTACTATGGTATCTTCTGCACCTGAGATTCTCTTTTCTATGTCTTGTATTCTGTTGGTGATGCTTGCATCTATGACTCCTGATCTCTTTCCTAGGTTTTCTAAGTCCAGGGTTGTCTCCCTTTGTGATTTCTTTATTGTTTCTATTTCTATTTTTCGTTCCTGGATGGTTTTGTTCATTTACTTCATCTGTTTCATTGTGTTTTCCTGTAATTCCTTAAGGGATTTTTATGTTTCCTCTTTAAGGGCTTCTAGTTGTTTACCTGTGTTCTCTTGTATTTCTTTAAGCGAGTTATTTATTTCCTTCTTAAAGTCTTCTATCATCATCATCAGATGTGATTTTAAATCTTAGTCTTGATTTTCTGATGTGTTGGGGTGTCTTGGCTTTGCTGTGGTGGGAACGCTGGGTTCTGATGATGATAAGTAGCCTTGATTTCTGTTCCTTATATTCTTGCCTTTGCCTTTCGCCATCTGGTTATCTCTGGTGTTAGCTGGTTTTACTCTCTCTGACTGTGGCTTGTCCTTCCTGCAAGTCTCTGTGTCAATACTCCTTGAAGACTAACTCTCCTTAAGAGGAATTTGGGTTTGGACAGCTGTGGTACAGGGTCAGCTCTGGGGTGCAGACAGAAACCAGAAGGATCTAGTTCCCAGCTATCCCTTGGTTCCTGTATCCTGAGGGCTCTGCAAGGGTCCCTCTCGATCCAGTGATTTGGACAGAAGTGGTGGTCTTGCCTGTGCTCGAAGATGTGTCGGCGCTCCTGGGATAACAGGTCTCTCCTGGCACTATTTGAGTATGGAGCCCTGTGTCACAGGATCAGCTCCCCAGCCACCAAAAGAAACCAGAAAACCACTCCTCAGTCTCTGTGTCCTGGGAATTACAGGTGGGTCCCTCTGAGAAGACAGGCTTGTCCACACTCCTGGGAGTCTAGCTTTCTCCCTGCACTATTTGGCTATGGAGCCCTGGTGTCCCAGGCAGAGGTCTTCAGCCACCGATGGAAACCAGAAGGCTCTTTTCCCGGCTGTTCCTCAGTCCCTGTGTCCCGAGGATTCTGAGTGGGTCCCGCTGAGCAGTGGTGCTCATCTTATCCCCACTTACAGGCTTTTCCACACTCCTGGGAGGCTAGCTTTCTCCAGGCCCTATTTGGCTATGGAGCCGTAGTGGCCCAGGCAGAGGTCTCCAGCCACAGATGGAAACTGGAAGGCTCCTGTCCCAGTCTGTTCCTCAGTCTCTATCCCATCATTTCTTAAAATTGGCATTTTTGGGCCAAGTTTCTGAGTGCTTTGAGATGACACACTCAAGCCATATCTGTGATGGTTTGAATATGCTTGGCCCAGGGAGTGGCACTGTTAGGAGGTGTGGCCTTATTGGAGGAAGTGTGTCGCTTTGAGGGTGAGCTTGGAGACCTTCCTCCTAGCTACCCATGAGACAATCTTCTGGCTGCCTTTGGATCAAGATGCAGAACTTTCAACTCCTTCTACTGTACTGTGTCTACCTGGATGCTGCTATGCTTCCTGCCATGATGTTAATGGACTGAACTTCTAAAATTGTAAGGCAGCCTCAATTAAATGTTGTCTTTTATAAAAGTTGCCTTGGTCATGGCGTCTCTTAACAGCAATAAAACTGAAACTGAGACAATATCCAAACCATAACACCCTGTATTGAACTCCTGGGAAGCTTTTTAGAAATGACAGAAGATAGGAATAAGTCATGGAGAGATATATAAGTTTGGATGACCCAAGATAACATATTTCAGAACTGTAACTTAGAGCAAACAATGAGAAATGTGGTGCAAATGGAGTCCCTTATATTTTCTGTGACAAAGAACTTTTAATTTTTCCCATTGGAACTTTCAGTTCTATGTTATGGAAAACATAAAATGTATAGAGCTTACCATTTTATCCAAGTGCTATTTCAGTGTTATCAACAGAACCTCATCATTATCTTGTATTGAAAGACTATCCATTAAGCAATAGCTAACCATTCTTTCTACTCTTCGTCCCTGGCCTGATAACCTGTGCTATAATTTCTGCCTTTGTGAGTTTGGCTTCTCTAGGCACTGCATGTAAGTGGAATCATGCCACGAATACTGTCTGTACTTGTGGCTTATTTTACCTAGCACATGTTTTCAACACTCATCCACGGTCTAGCGTGAGTTTGAATTTCCTTTCCTTCTGCCCTATGATTTTAAAGGAAGAGCATCTTCCATTGTAAGATGTGCAGAATTTGTGTGTGTGTGTGTGTGTGTGTGTGTGTGTGTGTGTGTGTGAGTGTATGTGTATGTGTGTCCATTTATTTGTTGATGGACATTGGGGTGGTGTTTAGTTTGTGAATAGTGCTGCTAAGAATGTTTGTGTACAAACGTCTGTCTACATCCTTACTTTCAATTCTTTAAGTTATAGACCCCAAAGTAGGACTGTAGAACCCCATGGCATTCTGGGTCTAAATTTTTGAGAGGTCACCATCATAGTGGAATTACCACTTGCATTTCTACTGGAGTTTCAGGTCTTTTCTTTTTTTACACCATCACTAAAACTTGCCATTTTCTGCATATTTGATACAGATGTGTGTGGAATAGTATCTCATTGTGCTTTTGCCTTTCCTTTGCATTGCCCCACAGACCAGTTGTGCTGAATCCTTTGTCCATTTGAAAGTCACATTTATATTTTGCTGTTACCTGAAGACTTTGGGGATTTTTAAGCTCATCACACTTTGTTGCCCTTAATGTAATGTCACCACAGGGATGTGCTTGCAGCAGGAGGAGGAGGGTTAAGAGGGCAGGAGCACTCGGGAAGATAGAACACTGAGGACCCCACCTCAGAGAGTCATGTTCAGTGTCCCCAGCACGGAAAGCTCGTCCCAGTCTGGTCCTGTTCCTGTCTGGTTTTCTTTTCTGTCACACAGGGCACTCACGTATCTGTCATTCCACAATGGTCCAAGGAACTTGCACTCATCCAAGCCTTTGCTGGCCTGATATCTTCTAAGATCGCTCCTGAGCCTCCCAGGTATTCTTAGGAAGCATCATTTGTTCACACATTCATTCATTCATGCATTGAAATATTCTAGTGCACATGCTATCACCGGGTACAAAACGATGTGCCAGCTTCTGGGGAAATGTCAGTGAGTGAAACAGTTTCTGCTCCCAACAAATTCTCTGATTACTGGGGAAACAGTAAGTTATCTGGCAATTACAGTTCATTGTGAGTAAGTGCTAAAGTGGAAGTGAAAATGGTAAGAGAGATTATCTTCCCGAGCCGAGAGCCAGTGTTAGAAGTATTTATAGGCTGTTGTGAACAACCTCATCGTCTGCCTGTTAAGTGTAAGCTTGTGTTTCATTATTTTTATTTTTATTTTTATGCCTCTTTACCAAAACCATTTACAGTCAGTCTTTGACGTCTGTAAAGCATAGCCTTTCTTCGTGAAGAGTAGGCTTCTAGCACTGAGGCCTTTCCCTGCACACTGAGATGTGTATATCATTTGAAAGTTGAGATTTGTGCTGGGTACATTCAGGTAGAGCTTAAAGAGATCATCTGGAAGCTTACTGGACTAACCCCTCCCTGACTGGACTTACAGAAAATCCACCACCATTGGGTAAAAGTGCATGTGTCATGTAGCACAAAGGTGGGGCTCCTGAACTCTCTGAATCACAGTGTGTGGGAGGTATTATTTCATTTACTAACAATGAACCCATAGTCCAAGGCAGAGGGCATCAAGCAGTTGTAGAAGTGATCCCCACCTCCCATGCTGAATATGATCCAGGAGAAACACATGGTGAGGCCTTTATTTCTCTTGAGAGAGGGGTTGTTTACTTGTCTGGGCTTTGGCAGCGAGAGTCAAGGGGCAAGTAATATAAAAGCAGAGAGTGTATGTGTTGGGGGCGCATTACAGAGAGGCCAGATCAGTTGTTAGGTAGACAGCTTCATACTTGAATACATGCTAACTAGGTAGCAGTGAAGGGGCACCATGGGGGATTACTGTGAAGGAAGAATCAACTGATATGGATTTTGAGGGGTAAGAAATGGGAAAAAACAAAAAAGACTTAAGATATTGGTTTTAGGATTAAACGGGAGGTTTTAATTTGGAAGAAAAAGGATTCACTGTTAAGATAGTGACAATTAAGCGCTGGATGCATACAGCTGGAACTGCAGCCTTCAGGTGGCCCTCAAATGTCCCAGTGTGGGGCAAGCCACACTCTCATTGGAATTCTCTGCTTTCCGAGGACAGGATGCACATTACAGAAGCTGCATGTAACTGACTTGCTTTAGAGCAAAACTCTCCTTTCCGTGGAAACTTGTTATTTAAGATTATTTATTCCCCACTTTGAAATAGCTCCTTCCCAGCCTTTGACAGGACTCTGACGCCTGGCTGACATCAGTTCCACCAGGCAGCATGAGAAGCTTAAAATCAGACCTCAGGAAGCCATCAGCTCACTGAGTAGATGATAAATCACCCCAAATGCATACTGAGCAGGGATCTGTGATATTTCTAAAGCACAGACAAAACTCCTGTTAGGTCTGTTCTTCCAGTTATTCTGGGCCGGGATGCAGTAGCATTTGGGTGCTCTCAGGCTGCAAATATAAGCATGGTTGGGAAGAACACTGGTCACATGTTGATGTCCTGGGAAAGGCACAGCTTTTAGTGATGCTGAGTCACTTGGATGCTGGCCCACGGGGAAGTCAGTTCAGTTCTGTGGGTTGAGGCTGGAAGTGCAGCTCTCACTTGTTTTGGGATGTGACTTTCAGTGCTGTGTCCTGTCCCCCCAAGCCCCACGCATGCACGATGCTTAGGGCTGTTCCAGATCCATCATACAAGCAAAAGCCACTTGGCTATCCCCTCGTGGGAGAAAGACTGGAAAAATCATGAACCTGCCTTTTAATAGATGTGAGCTTTTGGGCAATTACTAAGACCTTTGTTTTGGTTTCTTACTTGTAAAGGAGCGAAAACAAATATCTACCTTAAAAGAGTGATTGGGAAGAATAGGTAGGCAAGTTTGTGAAGTGTTTGGCCAAACATGCTACCCTTGATGCCTGGCACATAGGAAGTGATGTCAAGACAGATCTGTAATGCTTCGTATTAGTAATGATGAGGCTACATGGCACGCTATGTGGTTAGGTGTGCAAAATGTAAAAATGTCTTTAAAATTCTTCCTCATCTTCCTCCTCTTCTTTCTCTTCTTCTAGACTCTATTTCTCCAAGTAGTGGGAATGCGGTCTCAGTCATCCAAACAATGCAAAACCAACCAACCAGCCAACCAGCCAACCAGCCAACCAAAAAACAACAGTAGCCAGAACTCCTCCCTTTGAGAGATGGAGATGGGGGGAGCCAGAGATGAAAACTTACACCTATAATCCAGGTACTAGGGAGGCTGAGGCAGGAGAATTGAGAGTTCTGGGCTAGCCTGGGCTATAAAAGAATCGCAATCAATTCAGGATCTTAGGCTGTGCGAATTTTTATGGAGGAGGGCTGGTCCCTGTAGTTGTGACTTCGTGGTCCCCATCTCCCCTACTTTCCATCAGCCCTCTGAGCTTATGTCTACAAAGATAGCAGCCTGCAGTTTCTCCTACCACCTTCCAGGCCTCTCCAAGTCTTCCATTTACTCATTCTTTTGTTGCTCTGTAACTGATGAAAGAGATCTTATTGTCTGTCTCACCACTGTCCAGTTCCCTACACTCTCTGCAGCTTTACCTTACAGCAAGTTGGCTTACTCTGGAAGTTCTTAAATGCCCTACAACCGTGTGAGGTCTTCATGGTGCCTTTCTCACCCATACTTGCTGCACGGGACACAGAATGGCTTTTTTCTCACTGCTGCCTCTTCTCACTGCCGATTTTCCTCTCTTCCTTTCTGTGTCCAGCCCTTTGGAGCACGAGCTTTCTGTTGAGCTTTTGAGAAGCAAAAAAGTCTTTGCCCTAAACTGAGCTGTGAGTTTCAAATCTGAAACTCCCAAGTCAAAATTGACTTATTCTTTCTCCTGGAATTTTTGGATGCTGTCCCTTTCCCTGGGCAGTGAGTGCTAGGATGCTGAAGTGTCTGCCTGGGGAGACAGGGGTGAGCAGGAGAAAAAGGAGAGTGTTTTCAGGGCACACGAATGTTTCTTCAAACCTCAGGAGGTGTTTCTAACACATCCCTGTTATTACATCTGCCCTCCACACAGTTTCTGCCCCATGGGGCTGAGCTGCACATTGATTTGCTTCAAGGTTGGAGCATTTGAGGTTGATTCTCTTCTGACCTGTTGTTGGTAAAGTAAAAGAAAAGAAAATGAAAGAAGCAAGACAGAGAGGCTAAAAGCGAAAGGCAGACCCTTCTGGTCTGCAAAGCATTGGTTGAACGTAGCGTTAAATGCAGCTCTGGCCCTCATTCTGCTTTTTCTGTCTCCCAAAGGTCATGGCATTTTTCTTGATCTGTTTTCTTATTTCTCCCATTCCACAGTTCGTCATTGGGTGTTCTGCTGCCTAGGCAACAACATTCGGGGGCAGCTCTCAACAACGAGTTACTGGAGAATATTCTGCGATCCATGCATGCAGAATTTTCTGTAATCTAGACGTTGTTTCTTATTTTTGCTTTTTTACTGTCAGTGTGTAACCTTGTGTTCACTCAGGAAATCTGTTCGGACCACGTGTGTATCTCAGTTTCAGAGATGTCATTGTTGCTGTTGTGTTCAGGAGACGGACCATACTGATGCTGGTGGCATTTAAGCTCATCTTGTTTTCTGTGTCTGATCAAAGTTCTTTTGAACCCTACTGTTTTGTCAGCTGGACATCAGGGGCCTCGGCCTTGGATTTTACCCCCATGGCAACCATGGGAAAGATGTAGGCAATGTTCTTTGGGCACCTGAACAAGATTTGCTAGCTATGCTAAAACAGGATTTATAAAAATTGAACTATGGAAGCAATTTTAAAAGGTTTGCCAATAGCAGCAACAGCAGCAGCAATAATTTTAGCTTCGGTTTATCAATCAACTATTTTATGCCTGGTGCTCTGTTCTTTATATTCATTGCCCATTCAGCTTCACCAACTAATTTTAAGGGTGGGTGCCTTTCTTTTATTTTATAAATAAGAAAAGAGCATTAGAGATGAAATGACTTGTCTTTGGTCACAGAGTATATATAAGTGGAGACAACATTTGAAACCTTTGTAGGTTTAACCTCAGGATCCTTGTCTGCTGGGCTGGAATGGGGCCATGCTGCAGTTCTTGCTGGACATCTTCTTGGCACTGCTGAATTTCTAGGCTGGTCCATGCCTGATGGATAGTAGGTACCTATCAGAGCTAGAAGAAAGTGATTGATGGCTTGAATTGGAGGTTAATGTTCTGTGTTCTCTGGCATTTCCTCTCATCAGCGGCATGAAGATAATAGGTCTAAGTCCTTCTTCTCAGTGGCCCTTTATCTTCATCTGTCCTCACTGCCTGCTTCAGACAGTCATCCTACATCAGGATGCTGGGAGGTTTCCTGATGTCCTTTCCCCACGCCTGCTTTGCTTTCTTTTGATCCAGGTCGTACATAGCAACCAACAGAATCTTTCTAATCCGAAAATCTGTTCATAGCCACTCAGAATCCTCAGAGCAGCTCTGACTTTTCAAATGGCCTTTTAGGGGTCTGGCACCTTCCACTTTTAGGCTTCTTTCGCTCATACTGCATAGTTCTTTGCTTTGAGCCTTGAAAACAGAATCTGTCTTCCATCTCCAGGCATGTGCATGTTCTGACCCCTCTACAGCGTTGGTTCTCAACCTTCCTAATGCTTCAACCCTTAAATACAGTTCCTAGTGTTGTGGTGACCTCCAACCATAAAACTATGTCGTTACTATTTTATAACTGTAATTTTGCTACTGCTGTGAATTGTAATATAAACATCTGTGTTTTCTGATGGTCTTAGGCAACCCTGTGGAAGGTTCCTTTGACCCCCAAGGGGTCACAACCCACAGGTTGAGAGCTGCTGCTCCACAAGAACATACTTACCCTTCCCTGCCCGTGACCTACCAATCTCCTGGCAGCTTCTCTGAGCTCCTCTGATGGGCCCAGGAGTGCTTTTGGTGTCCTTTCGGTGCTCTGCCATACCCTGCTTGTCCTACAGCACACACTCGCTATTCTTCTATGTCGGCCTAAGGTCTGCCATAAGTCATATTGTTTAGTTCTAGGCCTGATATCTGGTCACCATGAAATATAGCTGTCTCATGGAATGTTAGAGAAGATTGTGTCTACTACCATTCCTAATGGAGAGATGGCCAACTCTCTTATATAGAAATGGTATTGTGTTTAGATATAAGCTCTGCACATCCTCCCTCACATTCTTTTTTTTTTTTTTTTTCTTGGTTTTTCGAGACAGGGTTTCTCTGTGTAGCCCTGGCTGTCCTGGAACTCACTCTGTAGACCAGGCTGGCTTCGAACTCAGAAATCCACCTGCCTCTGCCTCCCAAGTGCTGGGATTAAAGGCATGCACCACCACTGCCCGGCGTCCCTCACACTCTTATTTATCTTTATTTCTTAAAGATTTACTTTATTGTAAATTGTGTCCATGTTTGCCCGTGTGTCTGTATGTAAGTGTGCATGTAGGTGCCTATGAAGGCTAGAAGAAGTCGTTGGATTTGTGAACCTGGAGTTTCAGATGGATGTTAGCTGCCTGACATAGATGCCGGGAACTGATCTCAGGTCCTTTGTGACATATTGAGTGCTCTTAGCCACTGAGTAACCAATCTCTCTAGCTTTAGCCCCATGTTTTTAATCACAGGCTGCTCATAATATCCAACACAACACAAGAAACATGTAAATATTTGTTCTTCTGTGCTACTTAAGAATAATGGCCAGAAAAAGACTTATGTATGCTCAGTACATACACAATTGTATTTCAGATATTTTCTGTTTGGTTGGCTACAGATGGAGAACTCTCAGACAACTGTTTCTGTTGGATAAATGCAGAGCTAGAGGTGATGGCTTTTTGTAGCCATTTTTGAATCAGAATAGCATACTGAACCTTGGGCTTGGGAAGGTCATTATCTCGAGAATACATTTCTCAAAACAACACATGAAAACAGCCTCTAAAGTCGGTACAGTCTTTCTGGAACCATGGGGCAGCTTTTGTTAGATGTTGAAAATCTAAACATTTCAAGATTTCAAAAGGTAAAAGGTTCAAAATGACACTTACAAGTATAGATTCAACAATTTCCCAGATTTTTCCCTTTTATTACTGAGTCAGTTGGTTATCAAGTAGAGAGGCCCAGGGAAGCTTCACTGCTACCTAATTCATGTGCATTCTCTTATGCTCTCTGACAAGATTAAAAGTGGAACTCTTGCTCATTGCCCCTTTCCCCACAGCCCTCCTGTCCCAGGACTTAATACATCTGCTCCCTGGCTCTTCCTTTTCAGCAGACAGCCAGGACATGCAAGGGCTGAGGTGCCCCAGTTAGAAGGACCAGATGGGACTATTGAGAGCATGCAGGAGTTGAGAGTGTCATCCCTGGGCTCTTATTCCCCTTCCACAATCCCTGATGGATTTTCATACAAATTAAGTCTCCGGGCCCTTTTCTCCCTTCCCTTCCCCAGCATGCTTTCCCAGGCTCGGGGCTTTGTGTGTATTCGAAAGATACACACAGCAAAGGCAAAGCTCAGACTCCTGTTTGCTGTGAATACTGTGTTCAGACCGGTCCCCGCAGCCCCACCCTGACGGCATAGCCTCTTGTTGCCTGAGCATCTCTCTGAGCCCTGGGAACAGGGCAGGACAGCTAGCAAAGGGTGAGCAAACAGACTGGATGCCGCTTTTAACACCATCTGCCACTGTCACCGAGGTCAATGGGATAAACCGATTTGCTAAACAAAATGGTTAACAACTCATGAATAAAAACTTGAAGAAAAATTCCAAAAGGGATTTTCACACTGTTCTTAGTTTTCATGCCCTTTTCTGCCACGACCCAGGCCCCAAACTGCTTTTGGACATGCACTTTTCTCGGGTTCCAGTAGGGGGCAGCTGCCATTAGGCCTGGAGAGAGAACTCATTTATAAAAATCTTTCTAAAAACCCGTGAGATGTTCGGCTTCCACAGGGACAAGCCACCTGAGTGGTTATTAATACCAAGTGGTCAATATGAAAATCATATGCATATAAGCTTCACTAATGCACTCAGCAGGCTGTATTGTTTATCCATCCATTTATATATGTACCAATAACAATGAAAGAAAAAGAAGCCATGATTTTTGAGAGAAGGGCACAGGAGGGGCTGAATGGTGGTGGGGCCAGGAGAAGTTATACACACATATAGGGACTCTGGATGGGGTTTGGGCAATGATTATTTTTGAGTGTTTACCGCACACAACACGCCCTTAAGCACTGGTGCTTGTGGACGTTTCTACCATTCTGGTGGTTGGGAACGTTATGATCATATGATCGTATTTTTTCCTCTTGTTTATTCCATTTTTTGTTCCTGTACAATAATGATAGCAACATTACCCTTAGAACAGCTTATTTATCCTGTCTACAGGTAATGGACATTTGGGTTGTTTCAAATTTTTTTTTGATAATCATGAATTACACTCTTCAGATCATTCTAGTCTATATCCCAGCACACATGGGCTCATGTTTCTATAGGGTGAAGTCCTCAGCATGGAAATAGATGTCTTTAGTTTGACTGGATAATGTCTCACAGTTTCCCAGAGGGCAGGCTCTAAGAGGTCCAGATGAGCCATGTATTTACCAATAGTTGTGTTAATCAGGCCTTTTGATTTGGAGGCTAATGTGGTCTCCTCACTCTTAGGCCAGTGAGCGACAACGACACCCTTAGTGCCATCCATATAGTTCCCACAGCAAGGACCAGTGGTATTTCCCCTCAGATACAGATGACAGAAGCAAACGCCACAGTGAGACATCAGCTGCACTGAACACAACTGGAGATGGCTCCTCCCAGAGGGAGGAGATTTTCTGTGATGCCAGATCCCCTCACCTCCTGTGGAATGCACAATCAGTGTTAAGAATGGCAATTAGACTCCGGGCCATCTGGATGGTGGGGTCAAGCAGAGATGCATAGTGGCTGGCAGAAGGCAGAGGATGAGCCAGGACCACAGAGGCAGCTTCCTTCGGTGGAACTAGACCAGGACCATAACAACCAGGAACAATTGTTTCTCAGTTCATTTACTCAAGAGAAACCACCTGAGTGTCATGATGGGAGTCCTTAAGAAAAGAGCTTCCCTCTTAATGGGCGCAGCTTCATAGGTCCTGATTGTCACAGGCCTGACTCTCCGTCGGAACAGGTTGGTTCTGTGGCCCTTGCCCAAGTTTCCTGTACAGAGTAAGGTGGGATTGTATCACGTTTCTCCTGCGATGTTGATGTCGCGAGGAGGGTACTGTGAGAAAGCTCAGTGCTCACTCTGCAAATGATACTTTGTTAGACTTGAGAGTTACTAGTTCTAGGGATGGGAACTGGAGTGCTCACTGTGCAAATGATACTTTGTTAGACTTGAGAGTTACTAGTTCTAGGGATGGGAACTGGTTTTGGGTTGTGAAGAGACTGGGATTTTGGGTAGTTTGCTCTTTGCCTAGAGGACCCTTTCCAGAGGGAGGGTTTTTGATATGGGAGGAAGGGAAGGTTAGACTTACAATCTCAATCTAAAATTTTTGGGGGTGTGCTGGACAGTTTTATGTCAACCTGCCACAAACTCAAGTCAAATAAGTTCTAGTTGTAAAGCATTTTCTTAATTAATGATGGATAGGGAGGCCCTGGAGCATTGTGGGTACCATCCTTGGGTTGGTAGCCCTGGGTTCTATAAGAAAGCAGGCTGAGCAAGCTATGGGGAGCAAGCCAGTAAGTAGCACCCCTCCATGGCCTCTGCATCAGCTCCAGCCTCCAGGTTCCTGCCCTGTTTGAGTACCTGTGCTGACTTCCTTCAGTGATGAACAGGACTGTGGAAGTGTAAGCCAAATATACCCTTTCCTCCTCAACTTGCTTCTTGGTTATGCAGCAATAGATATCCTAACTAAGATGGAAGGGGGGGTCCTGAGCAGTATGGCTTCTGGGAGGACCTGTTTCTGCTGGCTTTAGGTGGAGGCAGGTCATCGCCCCTCCCCCACAGGACTTGCTTTCTCTGCAAGAGGTACCACTCTGAGGCCTGCAAACCTGAGCACATCTCTCCCTGAAGCTATGTGATTTATTGGCTTGAGACTCAGTTCTTGCAAGTGTTAAGTGGGGGAAAATGGCCACAGTGTTTGGCTCATGGGCTGTGCATTTTAGCCAATAATATTTTTCCTTCAGGGCAGGAATCCAAACTGTGAGTCTTAGGGCCTGGGTCCAGGAAACTCCCAATTCTGAGTTTTCAGTTGTTTGAATCTAGAAAACCTTCAGAAGAAATGTGTTCTCTCTGTGGTTGAAGAGGCCATCACCCACTATGGGATGTTGTCTTCCATGAACCCTGATTCATTCACCGATCGCTTGTCCCTTGCCTGATGTTCACAGGTATTTTGTTCTTGTCTGTCCTCAGGCTGGGCCTAGACAGACACACCCTAGGTCTGCGTGGTAGCCATAGAGAACTGTTAATGTTCTTCAGGTTAGTTTCCTGCCAGGCTCCCACATTATGAGTAGGGGTTAACCCTTGGAATCCAGTCAAATCTACAAGTTTCTGGGAGTCTGCTTTCGTACAACTGGGATGGGGCTTAAGGTGCAGTACTTCTATCAAGGAGTGACACTGCTCCTGCTGGCTCAGGATTTCTGAAGCTTTGGAGCCCTGGGGGAAAGTGTGTTTCCTGGAGGTGGAGTCAGGTCCTTTCTCAGAGCAGACTGAAGACTTCCTGTGAGCAGCAAGCCATTGGTGCTGGTTCTCTCCATGCACACTGCTCTGTGGTACCCAGGAGTGAGGGGACACTCGATAAACATTCAACTCTTTCTACAGAGCTGAGACCTAATTAAGAGCTATAGATTTCCCCTTTATGTAGAGCCTGCTATTCATTCATCATACACAGGTTAGCTTTCACCTTACTAGGTGAAATAACAATTAGGTCAGGTGGCAATCAGGTGTGGTTTGTTTGTCTGAGACAGACTCTTGCACTGGTTTCAGGCCTAGAACTCACCAAGTAGGCTGACATGGACTGGGTAATTAACCTGAGAGGTGTACCAGCTTTCGTCTCTTTCGTGTTGAGATTACAAGTGTATGTCATCATGCCTGCCCCATGTGTGTATGCATGTGTGTTTACTGGGGACCAAACTCAGGTCACCATGTTTGCTTTTTTGATTGGGTTATCTCCCCAGCCCTGATTATATTTTAGACATCTTCCCCACAACCCTTTATGAGCCAGCTTGGGTCTTACTGCCATTTCCCTTAAATACAGTGGCTCTCAACATTCTCTGAGACCAACAGCATCACTGGGAATTTGTCAGACTGGCAAGCATCTCAGCCTTTCTCTAGACATCCTGAGTCAGAAGCTGAGAGTGAGGCCAGCCATCATGGCTAAGAAGCCCTTCAGGTAATGCTCACGCATATACGCATATACACTGCAGCCCAAGACCTGGCATCCAAGATGCCTAATACTGACCTGAGGCAAATTTGCAGCTCAGAAGGCCTTGCGACCCAGAAGCCTTTGAGGGGTTTGCTCATTGTTCCATGGTGGATGATTTTACACCTGGGGACCTGGACAATGTTTCTAAGAAGGAGGTTTGAATGATGGCAACCTCAGGTAAGAAAAAGCCGAGGCAAATGATCTACCCCCTGGGGATAATTGTTTGGCTTTATGCAAATGTTCTGAGCCATAAAACCAGCCAGTGATATACAGGAAATATATGCTCCCCCTGCTCAGTGGTCTAAATAGAATATTATCAGTGCTCGGCTTCCAAGCCCCTATCACACAAAGCATTACTGGCATGAAATATGCCACACCTGCTAAATGAAACGCACATGGTGACATTATGGGAGTTTTCAACAGCATTTTATTTTGCATAATAGAGTTTTTTTTCCAGAGTAGGACTGGTATATTAAAAAGTCAGCAGGCACAGAGAGCTTGGTTTAAAATTATTATTACTTCACTCTGGTGCAGCAGACTTTATTTTCTTCTTCCTGCTGCTACTGTGCAGAAACACAGAATATTCTGTCCAGAAGAAACTAGAGATCAGTGAGCCCATTGCTGGAATTCATGGGGGGAATACACTGCTGTCTGGAGGTGTGAGGTGACTTTCTCTGAACAAAGCCCTATGGGCTGGTACCCGCCCTCCTAATCCTTAGCCTGTGAGATGCTGGTTGATTCCTCCCAGAAATGCTAGACCAGCTGAGGGACCTGGGAAAGTGGCCTCTTGCTTTCTCTTGTGCATCTTAGACAGCATCAGAGGAAGGGGTGTGCATGTATATCACTTATGCGTGTGCACACATCCTGCTTTTAGCTTAGATGCTCAGATATCTTGCCTCCTTGAATTTACAAGTCACTTCTTAGTGTAGTTCAGTCAGAAATAACTTCTATTTGCAAAAGACCTGGGGGGAAGGGAAGGATTGGTCTCTAGGAAGCCGGTATCATCACTCTTGCAGACCAAGTTATCAAGCACACGTGGTGGGTTGGAAGGGAGCTGCTTGGGCCATTGTCCAGCATACTCTCAGATGGGTGTGGTACCAGCTTTGATGTTCTTGCCACCTTCTTGAAATCCTTAATATGTTTGAGAAAGGAAGTCTGCAATTTCATCTTGAACTGGATTCTGCAAATTATGCCTGGTCTCTGCTTGCATCTTTCACATCCCTTAAAACTCAGCGTCTCCAGGCAACCTTTAATGATTTCCCTAGTGGGTACCACACGAGGTTGATTACTCCTCATCTGAAATGCTTGGGACCCAAAGTGTTTTACATTTTGGAATATTGGCAAAAACATAATGATATATCTCAGGGATGGAACATGAATCTAAATGTCACCTATGTTTCACATATTCATCATACAAATAGCTTGGATATAATTTAATATAATAGTTTTAACAATTTTGTCCATGAAACAAAGTATCAACCAAAGTATGAGCCAAACCTTTGAAAGTAAAGAGCTCACCCTCAGCCACTCATGGTGATTGGCTATCTGTGGTTGTTTGGGTATTGTGACTCTGAGCTTATATATCACCAATAACCAATCATCTTTTCACATTTATTCTCATGTAAATACTTAGCAGTATAAGATATGACTGGAGCTATTTCACCATGTAGATGCTTGCGTAGTTCTTGATTTTTGAATATTTTCAGTTGTGCATTTGGAACAGGACTGTCCAGTCTGTATTAGAATGCTAATTTTGTAACAGTGATGATATTATCCTTGATGTTCATTGCTCTCTCCCAATGCTATGAAGCAGACTGTCTACTTCCTTGGTGTAGTTCATTGGCAGAGCCCCACACAGTCTGTGCAAGACAAGGTGTCTACCAACGAACTATATTCTAAACCTTCTTAAAAAGAATAACAATAACAAAAAACTAAGACCCTTTTATTTTGAGATGGTACTTCTTCACTCAGTTGTCCAGGTTAACCTTGAACTGACTTGCTCAAGCAGGCTTGAACTCTTTGTGTCGGCTTCCTGAGTATCTGGGGTTATAGATCTGTGCCACCAGGCCAGGCTTTAGGTAGATATCATTACCATCATACTATTTAGCATACAGGTGGGTGGAGGCTTACATAGATTAATTGACTTTTGGTTACACAGCTAGGCTTTAGAGTTGGAATCCAGGTCAGCCTGCACAGAACCGACACCCACCGTGCTGCTATGCAATCTTCAGGAGTTGTCTGAACACTGTGGCATTTCCTTGTTTCTTCTTAACTGTAGGGGAGAAGTTGTGTCCTTCATTGCAGAGATGTGGCCCTTACCCAGTTTCACCAGGTACTCTGCCCAGCACAGGCAAGGCCCTCGATGAATATTTATTTAAGAAAAGGATTTGGTGAAATTCAGTGTGTGTTTACCACATCAGAATGTCCTGCAAACTATTGAGGCTTTCGGGCTTATGTTTAACTTTCTCTGTGAAGGAAGCTGCACAATATGGATGGTGAGAGCTGTGCGATACTTTCTGTTTGACTTCATGAATTATTTATGGAATTAACACTGGAATCATGATTAATTTGTGGAGGTAAAGAAGTTGCTGCATGGCTTGGTGCCCATATTTTCCTGGCAGGGATAAATTACGTTCCCAAGCGCTGCAAGGTGAAGCCTTGGGATGTTGGTTTCCAAGGGCAACACATACTTGGACTTTCTTCTTGCTTCTCTTTCTCCTAGTTGAAAAAACCAAGGAAACACATATCATACCTAGACAATGGCAAAGGCCCTGTCTCTGAGCAGCAAGCCAATTTGGATCCTTTCAACATTTAGCAAGTGTGTGTCTGTTAGGTACCCACTGTGTACTGTGCATTCAAGACCATTGGAGGCATGGTCTTAAATCCAAGGATGCATGTTTTTGTCCCTATGAGGGAGCAAAAGTCCCTGGCAGAGGGACACCAGAATGGAATATAGATCTTTACTGTCTTCCAGTGACCAGCGTCAGAAATGCATGTCCTTAAGAGTCTTAGTGTGAGTTATTCCTGAAGGCAAATGTTCACGTACAAGTCAAATCCTAGAGACCAGAAAGGAATGAGTAGCCAAAGACAAGGACCAGAACAGGCTGGGGGTGACTCCCATAAGACCAGGAGTGACCCCCCAAAAGGTCAGAAGCAAGACCTGGGAAAAATAGAAAAGGCTAGTGTTGGGACCAATCCTGAGAGGAAACCCTGAGGTGACTCAGGAAGAAAAGCATGGTAAGAATCTGGTTTCAAGGGCGTGGCCCTGGTTTTGGAGGCTGACACTGGAAGATGGAGTCTGCTGTCTTGGCCAATTTGACTTGGGGTTCATTAAAAGGGTTGCTGTGTTAGAAACAAGCTCTCTTCTGCTCCAGGTCTGCTATGGCTCCATGGGCTCCCAGCTCCCTGATGGCTTCCAGAGGAGCAAGAGGCCTGAATTGCTCAGAGGAAAGTAGGAAAAGCAAGGAGGGGAAGCAGCTGAGTGGAGCCATGATCCAGCTCCAGCAGCAAGCTTGCTTTCTGAGATCTGGAGTAGAACGATCATCTCCTTCCCATTTCCTCAAAGCTTCCTGAGGAAATCTAACTGCAGCTGGCTTCAGCAACCTTCACTCTGGAACTATCAAACTACAAACGATTGCAAACTACAAATGACCAGTTCCTTCGAAGCTGCTGGAATCCCCTCTCTGAACCATGGAGAGTCACCAGTACAATCTCCACCTTGGCAGTGAGCCCTTGCCGCTGCTAGCCTGTCCTAGTGTGTTATTTATTCTGCTGTTTCTCTGCTGGCTTGAGCTGTGCTGTGGGCTGCCTTGCTATGGTGACCACACTCAGGGCTCTAACCCTATTGTCCCAGCCTTTACAGTAGAAAAAATAATTATTCTACATTCCATTTATTCCTAAGTAGAAAAGAATCAGGGAGCCCGGCAGGGTGAAGGCAGAGGTGAGGTGCTCCAGATAAGTGTCTCTCCCTCTGTATTACTTATTTATTAAAGCCGCTGAGGCATAACTAAGAGAAAGGAAAGGAACCAAGCAAATAGAAAGTACAATGGTCCCTCAGTTTTTAATGGGAGAGACGGCTGGAAGTGATTCCTAAATTATTAAATAAATCGATTTGATTCTAGGAGCTGGCCTCCAAGGTGTGTTTGTCGGTTTCATTATCATTGTCTTCAAGGGTAGCCAGAGTCACTCATGGAGAAAGTATTTTTTTCTCCTCTGTTTTCTGTGAAAGGCTGCAATTCACAGCCCCCTGCCTAATTAAACACTCTGCTATGTCGTGGGAACGGGCGTTCTTTTATTTTGGTTTCCATTCTGATCCCATTTTTTTCCCTCAGTGGCTCACAGGCACATAACAAGATCTGGTCAAATGTAGGGCAGACACCCTTTGGAGGTTCCCAATCCCACTTCAATTATAGGGCCGTTGGCCTTAGACCAGTTCTATGGCAATTCGTCTACACGCAAGAGTCCTGTCATTTACCTATCTGCCAACCAGAATCCAGGGAGTGTTGTCAGAATAGGTAGCACCATCCCTGTTGATGAGGATAACCCCTTGATACACTTTTGGGACATAGGTTTTATTTGGGGGTGGGGTTGGTGGGCACATCAGTGGTGTTTGTGCCTTTCCTTCTCCCTGTCTCCCCTGAAATACTTTGACTATTTCCAGCCCAAGGGTACACACAGAAAAAAAAAAATCTACATTTTTCCCCTTAATTATCCTCCAGAGGAAAGCAGGCCAAGCACCAGGGTGCAAAAAATCTAAACCATAAATAACAAGCCGAAGGGAAATAAAAGAAATGACACCAGAATAAACCAAGCTATTAACTGAAAGCTCTGCATCACCGTCCTCCTCCTCGGGCCTGAAAAATCTCCGGGAAGGTAGTTAAGTATTTATTTTCCAAAGAGTGTCATTACAACCTGCAGCAATTAAAAATGGATGAAGGAACCCCTGCCTTGTGATTTCCAGTGTGCTTCAGGTCTTGTCCAGGGAACTGTTTCCACTCCTGCCCTGAGGACAGGAGGTGCTGAAGGACAAAGCTGCATCCTTCGGGGATTCCACTTTCTCCCAGGATTATAGTTGAAGGCAGGGTCAAGAACACTTGAACAAAGTCTTGGTCAGAGGAGGGCTGGGCCCTGAATCACTGCATAATTGTTTCTGTCAACTCGGTACACCTGGCGCAAAGTACTCCATTCACACCTGCAAACCTGTCAGGTTTCCAATTATTGGCTTGGCTTTCAATTTTCCAGATGATCCCCCGGCCTTGGGGGTGTGGAGCAGTTGTGTACGCCTTGGCAACATGGACCCTTGAAGAAGGATGCGTGAGGTGGGCATGGGTAGGCGCCTCCTCTATCACTTCCTGTAGGCAGCAGCTAGGGTCGCACACTTGATCTCATTGTTTCCTAGGAGCCTTGGGGACAGTGTCCCCTCCGCTCTGTCCTGGGAACTCCTGTTTTGCTAGTTGGGCCTGGACAAAGTCTGAAAGTACATGTCTCAGCAGGGATCCAGCTGCAGAAATCTAGCCCTTTCTCTGCTGCGGGCCACCATTCTGGGTGTAGAAGGTGATGACGAGGAAGCATTCCGAAGGCCTGAAGGGGGCGCTGTGAGGAAAGGTGGGTGTAGCGAACCGTGCCTAAGAAGAACTCAGGTTTGGAGAATGAACCATGGCAGGCGGTTCAAACTCTTGAGTGTAAGTGTATTTGAAGGGCTGCAGTGGCTTATATAAATTCTAGGATGCATGCTGAGTTCTTGAAATGAATTGCAGGGCTGGGGTGTGAAACGCGACGAGGGGGCTGATCTAAGGTACGGGGGAGGCATCCAGGCTAACAACGTTTATCCTCGGACCTCATTTATGCAAAACTAATATTTCTAGGTATATTAAAGTTGAACAGGTTCATTCTGCTCATCTTTCCACCAGAAATGCCTCCTCTGCAAAAAACCTCCTGGTGTCAGGTACCGAGCCTCAGTTATATGTGGGGCTTCTTTTTTTTTTTTTTTTTTTTTTTGAAAGAGGCAGAGAAAGTAACAGAGCATTTACCATGGGGAAGTACCTTGATTAACTGCTTTTCTTAACCCCATTCCCATGTCCTGATCAAATGGCCAGAGGTGGGGAAAAGTCTCAGGAGGCCTGGTCTCTCTACACTAGATGTGGTGCCCTTCGGGTAGAAAGACTTAGAAGAAAGAGATCTCGAGAGACCTGCACTGAGAGTGTATGGACACCTAGGCACATTTATGGTAGCGGGGCTCTGTGGATTTCTCATTATCTCTTTAGGGAGGCACTGACCTGGGATGTAAAGATGGAAATGTCGGGTAGTCGTTTTACCTCAAAATGAAAAAAGAGCTTTCTAATCTTTTGAGCTCCCACATGGCTGGCTGAGCCACCTCGGTGCTTCCCAGTGCAGAGCTTGGCAGTGGGGGCCTGGGACATGTGCCACTGTCCCATGGGGCTCTTGAAACATGGCTGGTGCAGCTGAAGAACTGATGTTTTGAAAACCTTAATTAAAAGTTAAAATTAAAATAAAAAATGAGGCAGCAGAGAATATTTTCCTTGTCCCACATACCTTATTGGGTTCATCGGACTTCATTTAGTTTTATCCATTGAAAATGTAGTAGCTAAACGGAGAGCGGTGTGAAAGATGAGATTTCAGCGTTAGGATGAAGAACGGGATTAAACAACTCAGCAATAATTTTTGTATTGATTATACATTGACATTTCACAAACATTGAATTGGAGTACATTTTTAAAGATCAATTTCATATTTAAAAAAATGTGGCTACTGGCAAAAGGTGATTCCATATGGCATTTGTAATGACACATGTGCTTTTGAACAGCTCGCCTTCAAATCGCTGCCAATACCGGCAGCTTGTGATTCTATGGTAGCCTGCCAGCCTCTCCTGTGGACTCTTGCTTCTCTTTAGATCAAAAGATCTGGACACACAAACACTTGTGGCTTCTATTTTGGCCAAGACCTTTCCTTGATGGCAGTGGTGGGAATCACAGCAAGGGCCCTGACTTCACAGAAGCCGCCAGAACGTTTACGCCTGGTATTCTGAGAACTTCTGGTGACACTGATTGCATAAGGGCTTAGCTTGCACATTCGAAAAGTGTGTATTTTGATAGGCTGGGTCTTCTTTTCAAAATCAGAATATATAAGCTGACTTCTGCTCACTGCCTTTCTTAAGCGCTTAAAGTTGAATAAAAATCTTTTATCATTCTGTGTCGTTAAAACACAGCCCGAGAAAGGCCTGGAAACACAGTGGTAGGCTCTGAATTAAGCAATAAGATATGCACTTTTAGTTTCCCTAATTACCTACCATTGAAAGTAGGTTGGAGCTAGAATAAGCACACGGCCTTGAAATAAGAATTAGTATGTGCCAGTGCTGCTGGGGAAAACCCCATTAAACAATTGAATTTTAGAATATTTTGCTTTGTCAAAAAACCCAAAGGCATTCTTCCCTTTGGAATTGGATCTTCATTTAGAAGGTTTTTTTTTTAATTGCTTGTTCCATGTGTTTTATAAAGTGTCTTTATCGAGCTATTATGACATTTTGTTCATTATGTATTGAACCCTGTCACATCCCATGAAGGAAATAAGCCTGTGGCTCCAAGAGGCCGAGTGTAAACAGTGCCATGCATCCATGGGGAAGAGCTGTGCTCATTCTGAAGTAGCTCGTTGGGAGGGCTGGGAAAAAACCTTGCTTTGTGAGTTCACTAGGAACTGATTAGAAATGGAGCTGAGAGGAGGAGAGCAGAGCGTGGATGCTGGTGGGACAGAGCTTGCAATCTAGGGTTTAGGGCCAGCTGTCATTCAGATTCCTAATCTAGACTGCAGCCTAGCCCTGCCAGAGGTACATGTATGTCCTTTAAGTTAGAGAGAATGCATTCACTTTTCTTATCATAGTGACCAAATGTGTGTGTGTGTGTGTGTGTGTGTGTGTGTGTGTGTGAGAGAGAGAGAGAGAGAGAGAGAGAGAGAGACTACTATTTATTTTTTTATTATTTTATTTATTTATTTATTTATTTATTTATATTTTATTGGATATTTTATTTATTTACATTTTCAAATGTATCCCCTTTCCCATTTTTCCATCCACAAACCCCCTATCCTATTCCCCCCTACCCTGCCTCTATGAGGGTGCTCCCCCACCCACCTACCCACTCCCACCTTACTGCCCTGGCATTCCTCTACATTGGGGCATCAAGCCTTCACAGGACCAAGGGCCTCCCCTCTCATTGGTGTCAGATAAGGTGGGGGATGGGGAACTGTGGTAGCAACCAGAAAGTTCCATCTGTCAGGAAAGCAAGAGCTTCTCAGGATCCCATGGGGATGACATTAGCTGAGTACCCCACAAAGGGGAGGGAGCACCTGTGGAGACAGAAGTTAAGCATGGTACCTCGGTTGAGGGATGGGGCCACCCACCCATTTCCAAAATTTTAACCCAGAATTGCTCCTGTCTAAAGGAAAAGCTCTACAAAGAGTGGAGCAGAGACTGAAGGAAAGGCCATCCAGAGACTGCCCTACCAGGGGATCCATCCTATAAACAGTTACCAAATCCAGACACTATTGCTGATGCCCAGAAGTGCTTGCTGACAGGAGCCTGATACAGCTGTCTCCTGAGAGGCTCTGCCAGAGCCTGACCAATACAGATGCAGATACTTGCAGCCAACCATTGGACTGAGCACAGGGACCCCATTGGAAGAGTTGGGGCAGGACTGAAGGAGCTGAAGAGACTACTATTATTTTAGCTCCCGGTTTCAGAGAGTTCCTTGGCCTCATGCTTTTGGGACCGATCGTCTTATTGGTGGAGATGTGGTAGAACAGGAAGCAGAGCAAGAGAGAGGCAACCTGGGACAAGGTACAGGTTCCAAGGCCATGCGCTCACTGATGTATTTCTCCCAGCAAGGCTCTACCACCCAAAGTTTCTGGAGCATCTGAAAATATCACTCTAAGCTAGGGATAATGTGTTCAACACAGGAGCCTGTGGGGAACCATCTCACATCCAGCCACAGCGCAGGATGTTCTCCATTTAGAGAAGACTGAAGCAAAGATGCTCTCATTACAGAGGCTATGGGTATCCCAGTGTGGATTTATCACTACATTATGGTTCCAAAAATTATCCAGAAGAGGTCATGTCCCATCTTCCAGAAGCCAAACATGAATTAAAGAGGAGAGAAAAGAGCCCAAAGAGTCTGGGTAGAGTCATTTCTTTCTCCAGCTGGGAGAAGAGAGAGAACAAGAACTATGACTCAGTCCCTCCCGATAATAAGCCCAACTCCAGAGCTTCTTGTGGGAAACTGGATCGGAAAGGTGTTGTTGTTAGGGCTGAAGGGAGACAGTTTAACTATCACCTTTTATAGTGAAAGTTTGAGAAGACAATTTAAGTATCACCCTTTAAAGTGAAAGTGCTAAACAGTTTAGCCTAGGTTGTTATCAGGTTCACAAGTGACATGTCTTTTTAAAGAGGAAAGAAAAACTCCATTGTGAATACCTGGCCACAGGATACAAAATAATGTACCCCGCGTTATGACCTTGCTCTGGACAGGGAGACTCTCAAAGAGCAAGTTTCAGAACCTCTTACCACTTTCCCCAGAGGAGCCCTTAGGACTCTGTCACACAATAACCATAAAGGAGCAATGGCCCTATGGAAGTCCCTAAACTCATCCTCCGCTTTAAGCTGTAAGGATTGTACCATATAAGAAGCTACGAGAAGGAAAGATTTCCTATTTTAGTTCTTTGCTGATCTAGGAGAAGTAACTACTACGTGTCAAATGCTTTGCAGGTCTCACCTTCCAATTTTCACGTTAATAAATAGGGTAGGTCTTCCATTCTGGAAATGGGGGCACGGAGATGAAATAACATGCCTGCATTAAAGGCCATTGAGCAGAGGAGTTAGGATTTGTTACTAGGTCTTCCTGACTTCAAAACCCATGCTCTTCTCCCAGTACAGTATGTCGCTCTTCCGAAGTTCTTTTCAGTATCTAATCAGTATCTTTCTAGCTATAATTTAAGCTCATTATCTCAGTGCCTGGAAGAAATGGAATATTTCTTCTTAATATTCCATTCAGACTTCTTTTATGTGTTTGAAGATGGCTACCTCAGCCTACTTTTTAAAAAAAATCATCTCTACAAGAGCTGAAAGACAGCAGTGCTTCTGTCCTTGAAGCAGCTTTGTTGGGTGGGCTTCATGGGCACGTCGTCATGTGTGGATATAACTCCTGCTTATAGCAAACCAGCTGTGCTTTTCTTTCATTCCTCCATCCGTCCAGAGGATGTGGTGGAGTAGAGATTACATGTCACACACTAGGCTGAATGTGAGGCAGCTAAAGAAGAATGTGCTAAAGAGCATAAAAGAGTCAGCTGTGTGTGAACAGGGTGGGAGCCACGTCATAGGACTGGGCCTTGAGTGGTAAGTAAAGGCAGGCCAGCAGATGTGGGACTGTCGGGAGGAAAGACAGGCGATGTGTGTCTCATATGCAAAGTCTGGGAGGTGGCCCTACCCTGGGGGAAGACGGAGAGGTAATTCTGTTTGACCGGAGTGTACAGGATGCACACAGGAGAAAGGCAGAGGGCTATTCAGAACAAAGTTCAGATCACGGACACTTTATATGTCAAATTCAGGAGTTTATACTTTAATTTTTTTTATAGGATTTATTTTTATTTATTTTCTGTATAGAAGTACACTGTCACTGTCTTCAGACACACCAGAAGATCCCATTACAGATGGTTGTGAGCCACCATGTGGTTGCTGGGAATTGAACTCGGGACTTCTGGAACAGCAGTCAGTGCTCTTAACCCCTGAGCCATCTCTCCAGCCCCATACTTTTAAATTGGTAACCAAAGAAAGATGAAAGTATGAAGAAAACTTTTATAGGCAACCATGCCTATCATCTTATTACCAAGAATTAAAAGCTGTTAGCAGTTACCATGTTCTTTTCTTACCATTTACAAAGAGATCAAACAATACAGACATATTTAAGGCCCCTCAGCCAGCGTGTCTAACCTAATTCCTTTCTTTATGGCCCTTCCCTGAGGCAATTATTGCTCATTAAACATTTAATCTTTCAGATCATTTAAAGCATGTTCCTACAGAAAAACATTAATTTTGATTCTTGCTTTTTTCCCCCCTCAACTTTGTTTCAAGCTCCATTCGTGCTGATAGATCAGCTCATTCATTTTGACTGTTGCATAAAATCCCATTTTATGATATGACATTTTATTTATCTGTTCCTTTATTGATGGGGATGCAAGTTTTTTCTGCTTTTATGCCATCAAAAATGACACTGCCACCAGGATCCCTACTTGTAATTCTCTAGGGCAGCAGGATGCCTTTTTCCTTGATGACAATGGGCTCATGTAGGAAAGTTAGGGCACTCGTCAAGGAAAAACACCATGGAATAACAAGGAAAAAACCCACAACAGAACAAGAAAAAACAAGATTTCTCAGGTTTTATCCCTGAAGATTCTTACTCAGAAGGCCAGGTGATTCATGGGAAGGATGTTTTTGATAACAGTTGCCTTGGTGACTCTCTCCGTTTTCAGGTTCTGGTTTAGCAAATCTTTTGGGATCAATTCATATCTAGCTCACCCACGAAGGAGATATCATCCACGTATTGTAAGAAGAGAGGCTTTAGAGTCCATTCCTTCCCAAGGCTTTCTTTCTTTCTTTTTATCTTTTTTAAAAAAATTTTAAATTTTTTGATACTTTATTTACATTTCCAATGTTCCCTGCTTTCCAGGTCTCCACTTTGGAAACCCCTATCCCCTCACCCCACCCCTGCATCTATGACGGTATTCCCCCACCCACGAACCCGCCAACCCACTCCTGCCTTCCCACCTTGGCATTCCCCTATATTGGGGCCTCTAACCCTCAGGCCCAAGGGCCTCTCCTTCTCCTGATGGTCAATAAGGCCCTCCTCTGCCACATATGTGGTCCGAACCATGGGTCCCTCCATGTGTATTCTTTGGTAGGTGGTCCAGTCTCCAGGAGCACTGGGGGGTCAGGCCAGTTGACACTGTTGCTCCCTCCATGGGGCTGCAAACTCCCTCAGCTCCTTCAGTCCCTTTTCCAACTCCTCCATCTGGGACCTCACACTCAGTCCAACGGTTACTGTGGAGTGAAACGTGGGTATTCCGAACGTTTGGGCTAATATCCACTTATCAGTGAGTACATACCATGTTCATTCTTTTGTGACTGAGTTACCTCGCTCAGGATATTTTTAAGTTCCATCCATTTGCCTGCGAATTTCATGAAGTCATTGTTTTTAATAGCTGAGTAGTATTCCATTGTGTAAATGTACCACATTTTCTGTATCCATTCCTCTGTTGAGGGACATCTGGGTTTCCAGCTTCTGGCTATTATAAATATGGCTGCTATGAACATAGTGGAGCATGTGTCTTTATTACATGTTGGAGCATCTTCGGCCCAGGAGTGGTATAGCTGGGTCCTCAGGTAGTATTCTGCCCATTTTTCTGAGGGTCTGCCAAACTGATTTCCAGAGTGGTTGTACCAGCTTGCAATCCCACCAACAATGGAGGAGTGTTCTTCTTTCTCCACATTCTTTTCAGCATCTGCTGTCACCTGAGTTTTTGATCTTAGCCATTCTGACTGGTGTGAGGTGGAATCTCAGGGTTGTTTT
>CM052708.1:40115716-40152235 GCA_028551405.1 Uromys caudimaculatus | reverse complement strand
CCCTCAGAAAAATGGACATAATACTACCTGAGGACCCAGCTATACCTCTCCTGGGCATATACCCAGAAGATGCTCCAACATGTAATAAAGACACATGCTCCACTATGTTCATAGCAACCATATTTATAATAGCCAGAAGCTGGAAACAACCCAGATGTCCCTCATCAGAGGAATGGATACAGAAAATGTGGTACATTTACACAATGGAGTACTACTCAGCTATTAAAAACAATGACAATGAAATTTGCAGGCAAATGGATGGAACTTGAAAATATCATCCTGAGCGAGGTAACTCAGTCACAAAAGAAGGAACATGGTATGTACTCACTGATAAGCGGATATTAGCCCAAAAGTTCAGAATGCCCAAGTTTCACTTAACAGTAACTGCTGGACTGAGAGTGAGGTCCCAGATAGAGGAGTTGGAGGGAATTTGCAGCCCTATGGAGGGAGCAAGAGTGTCAATGGACCTGATCCCCCCCTCCCCCCAGTCTTCCTGGAGATTGGAGCACCAACCAAAGAATACACATCTATGGACTCATGGTTCGGACCACATATGTGGCAGAGGATGACCTCGATGGCCATCAGGGAGAGAGGAGAGGCCCTTGGGCCTGAGGGTGTTAGAGGCCCCAGTAAAGGGGAATGTGAAGGTGGGAATATGGGGATGGGTGGGTGGGTGGGTGGGAGATGGAATTCCCTCAAAGAGGCGGGGAGGTGGAGGGGATAAGGGATTTCAAAAGAGGAGACCGAGAAAAGGGGAAACATTGTAAATGTAAATAAAGTATCAGAAAAAAAAAAAAAAAAAAAAAAAAAAGAAAGAAACATGGGTTGGAGCTCTTGTCAGGGTTCAGAGGTACAGAGACAGAGTGTGGTTATCCTGCAAAGGTGCTAGGAAAGGATCTACTAGGGGTCCTGACTGGGAAGGGAGCTTAAGGTTTAGGGATTGAGGGACAGATACCAGTGAAGTCAGCCAAGAAGGAGTTTTCATGAGAGGTGGTTAGGCACCCAGGCTGGTTACATAGCAAGGAAGCCAGCAGGAGTTGAAGAGGAGGAGGATGGGTGAGACAACTGCTCTTGGTTGTTATCTTGACTACATCTGGAATCAACTGAAATCCAAGTGGTTGGGTACACTTGTGAGGATTTTTTCCCTTAATTAAATTACTTGAAGTGGGAAGATTCCATATCTTTTGAGGTTCGAAGATCCACCTTTAATCTGGGCCACACCTTCTGCCGGCAGCCTATATAAAGGACAGGGAATAAGCAAGTTTTCATCCTGTCTGCTTGCTCTTGATCTCACTGGCAAGCCTATTCCTTCACTGGCATTAGAGACTACTTCCTTGGGATTCCTGTGTATACTGAAGACCAGCTGAGACATCCAGCCTCATGGACTGAACAGCTATTGGACTCTGGAACTTTCTGTCATTTGACATCCATTGTTGGGCTAACTGGATCACATCCTGTAAGTCATTCTCATAAATCTCATGTGTATTCATTCCATAAGTTCTGTGTCTCCTTACTGACTAATATAAAGATCAATGGAATCTAATTCTGCATGAAAGCCAGGCAGATGAGGATTATCTTATTTCTCACATTATGAAAACAATGCTGGAACCATCTTTTTGGGGGGAGGGGGTTTGTGATTTCAGAGATATCGATTAGTCTATCCTGGCAGGAAAGATGTGGCAGAGCACAGCAGTTCACATCCTATGGACTGGAAGCAGAGAGAAATATGCCTGCATTAATAGATTTTTCTCCTTTTGCGTTATCCAGGCTTCCAAGTATGGCCATGACCACATTCAGAGCAGGTCTTCCTCACTTGGTTAATCCTTTCTCAGAAGTGCCCTTATGGACTCCCTAGAGGTGTGCTTTACTGATTCCTTAGGCATGTCTCAATTCAATCAAGTCAGTAGTCAAGATTAACCATTCCACAGAGGATCGAAGACAATTCTGTGGTGTTTGGGAGATCATTCCTGAACTTCGTGAGGGGAGGCAGTCAGAAGACAGTAGACAAATGAGGGCCTGGAGGTGAGACTTTGAAAGCATCTGAGACCCAAGGTGCCTGGAAAAGAAAGAAAAAAGGAGGATGAAAAAAATAGCACCTGAGCAAATAGCAGGGTGATGTCATGTGACTTCAGCTGAGTGGGAGGGGCCCGCAGAGGTTGGGAGTGGAAGTCATAATCAGGAGTGGGGGTGGAAGCTTGGGTCTGGGAATTAGGGCAGACTTTGTGAGAAGGAGTACTTCCTCACCAGGTGTGCTCTGCTAATCTCCTGGGCACTCCCTAGGGAGGGCGCAAGGATGACAAGCCTGATGCAAGCAGAACCATGCTGAGGCTGGGAGTGGGTTTGGTGTAGGCTGGTGGTAGCAGCCACCCTGGGGACTTTAACAAGGTACAGGGGGTCAAGTGGTCTCACTTGACTAGTGATTGTCTGTGGTAAGGACTTGCTTTTCTAGTCCTGTTGGCCAGGAGCTTGAGGAAGGAAGCAGCAGGAGGAGGTGAGGCAAGGTTTGAAGATGGCTTAGCTGTAGCCAGAAAAACTACTGCAGTAAAAGTAGAGAGGGAGTCTCTCCCCTCTCCTCTCCTCCCCGCCTTTCCCTTTCCTTTCCCTTTTCTCTCTCTCCTCCCTCCCTGACTCTATTTATTCAGTCCTGTCTCATCTGTACTCATTGAGTGTTTTGGGGATAACCTCATCTGCTCATAGCCCTACACAGAATACTCTTGTCCAGGTCACAGAGTCCTGTAGGTGAAATCATACCAGTCTTGCTAAGAGCTTAGCAGTTGTCAGAGTTCCCACGACCCAGAGCCTGCCATAGCTTTCCAGAGCACCAACCAGTTATACCAAATGCTGTCTTGTTCCTCCTGAATGAGCGCCTAAAAGAAAGTGTCTGTGGGCCCATTTTTTCTCAAAGAGCCTCATGCAAATCATGGGTTGTGTTGAAAGTCCTCTAAACACAGCTTCCAGGAATACTACATCTGTGAGCCCTCACCAGAGCATGAGTCTGGAGGATTCTGAGCTTGCGAGTCTATCTCCGTGACTTATGCCTCACAGTGAACTGGCCAGAAGCAGAGTCCTGGTAAAACACATCGCTAGGATTGTCAGTTTGAGAGGAGGAATGAAGCAATGGTCTTTGCAATGGGAAGGCAATGGTCCTTTGTCCAATTCAGATAGCCTCCAGGCAGGCACAGCTGGTTCCTTTTTGGGGATTCATTAGGGGGGCACGTGCTGGGTCTTTGAGAAGCCTACAGACACCGGCCTTCAAGATGTAAGTCTGGTCAGCAGATGGACCAGTACGATCCATACATTGGCATTTTCCCTGTGGAGGAGTTAGGTCATTGACTTTTGGTCATGACTGCTGTCCACAGCCATGTCATCATGGATGACAAATGCGCGTGTGCCAAGAGGCGCTCAGGCAGAAGCTCTATGACATTCTCGCTGCCCCAGTGCACGCTGATTCTCTAGTTCTCTCCCATTCTGCCTTTTATTTTTATATCTTTTCCTTTTATGCTCCTTCGTTGCTTCTGGGCCAGGGCTAAGTCATAAGTCTTAGAGCCAAGGTTATGCTGGGAAGCTTTTGCTTAGCAAGGCACAGGAAAAAAGCTCGTCTGCTCAGCAAGTTGACAGTATATGTTCCCAGGGCTCAGGATCCCGCTATCTTTACAGGGCCCTTCTTTCTCATCCCAACATCTTGCCCCCACCCCATCTTACTATATACTCCAGTGATCCTTCACCTGATGCTCACATGCAAGGGACTGAAAACATGCCTACCTAAAACATTGTCTATCCTTTACTTTTCTATTGATTCCTTGCATTTCACAGATGAGCCATATTTGGTTTATCTAAGCAACACAATAAAAGCAGAAGCGGTTATTTGTTTATACAGTTTCTATTGCCTGTACATGGCCATCCATGTTACTGTGGATGTCCAAAGGATGCATTCTCAGAGAGCCCCTACTCCCACAGAACTGTGCACCCAGGACCTTGCTTGGTAGGAGCTTGGAGAATGGGCCTCCTAGTGCAGAACAGGAGCCTGTCTTTCCTTCAGCCTCAGCCGGATCTATTTGTCACTTTGGATTATTTTCCTTATGCCTGGCACTTAGCAGCAGCCCCATCAATTGCAAGGATTCCTAGGGAGTACTGTTGTGGCACGGAACGCAAATACCATTTCCTCTCAGTTCCTGCTTTCACAGGGCCTGCCCGAATGCATTTGTATTGTCTCCAAACCTGGCACTTTAAAACAAATGAAAAGGGCCCTGAATGACAAACACAGCACATACAGTGGGCGGGCCATTTGCAGGGAAATGGTTGCAAGGAGAATCGGTACTTTATGAATATTCACTGAAGTGTAAACCTGCACATTGCTCATACGCTTTCCTGCATTCTAATTTGCCCATGAATGCAAATGAATCCTGTTTAAAATAGAGAGGGGGAGAGCGGGCTCTTTGCAGAACACCTAATTGAAAGATGTTTGTACATCGTGTTTGATATTTAGTAAACAGAGAGACAAATCTGATCATTTTCTAAATGAGACCTCAGAAACAATAAAAAATAATGATCACAAAAACCTGGAGAGTTGGGAATGTGCAGAACTAAATGCTTCCTAAAAAGAGGGACATAATTACTCTGTCTCAGGGTGCAATTAGTGTCCTAATTATACCAAGGTGTATTTTGCTTATCTCCTCACTAAACCCTTTGTTGAGATTTAGTTGACTCTAGGAGCTGTAAGACAGAGGGGGTGGGCCCTGTGCTCGGGTAGGCGATGGATGGTTCTGGGGGGAGAGGGGCTAGATAGATGACACTTTGGGAAGTACCTTCATCTTTCTTTTAGACTGACAGATGGTTTCAGTCTGGGTTGGACTGCTTGCTGCTGCTTTCAATGCAGGAGTGTTACCTTTTTGGATTCATGAAAGCCACTCAATCAAAGATAAAAAGGCAGGCCAGTGTGGGAATCAATAAAATCTCTACTTTCAGCTGGAGTGTCTAATAGTGATTCTTCTCGTGTCACTGCCTGGTTAAACAGTCCTTCTTCTACTAAAAGCCCTAGAAGACATAATAGATTCATGTGGCTTTGCTCTATTGTGTTGTATGTGGCCTGGAAAAGGGGAAAGGGGGTTCTTTGTTTTTTTTTAAAGACAAACAAGACATCGAGGCATCGAGTATTCAAGAGCATCCTCCCATTGTGGACCATCTCGTTAGAGCGGGAAGACTTTCCTCTGGTGGAGTTTTTCTAGACATATCTAATACACTCATTGTAAACTCTCCTTTGGAGACATTTTACACTGATCTTCAGTCATCTCTCTCTCTCTCTCTCTCTCTCTCTCTCTCTCTCTCTCTCTCGTGTTATTATTATTGGAAGAATCATAAAAACAAGTGCTTTTTATTTCAAAATGAACCAATCACGAATTGAGTTCTGTTCCTGAGAAGTGAGCAGCAAACACCAAACATTTCAAGGCAGAAACTGAGAGGGAAAAATGACATCAGAGAAAAGTCACAGGCAGGGACTTCAGTGTTTCATAAGCAAGGGGATTTGGACTGGACAGCAGGTGAATGGTAGTGTGGTCAGGGTCTGGGTGAGGTTCTCTCATGCTCAGCACACACCAGGGCCTGTTCGTTGTCCCATGGCCAGGGGCAGTGAACTACAGAGGGGTTGCGTGCTTTTTCTATCAATCTTCCCTCCAACAGTCTTATAGAACTAAAACCACACACACACACACACACACACACACACACACACACACACACACACACACACACACACACACACACCCCAAATACAACCGAAGTGTCTTTGTTGAGTGGAACAACATTAACTAGAATCAGCTAGGTTGCCATCTACATACACCCTCTAGGGATTTTGAGCGAATGAGAGCCACAGCTTGCTAGTTTTCCATCAGGGATGAGAAGGAAGCTCTGGACCAAGCCACACTTCGTTGACCATGGTCAGCAGACTCTTTGATCAGGAATGTCCTTTGTCAAGGCTTCTGCTGACCTCTCCTCTCCCACGTTCCTTCAAGCCAAGGCCACTTCCCACCCTTTGCTCCCTTGGAAGATTTGTCTGCTGCTGTCAGGTTGAGCCAGAGCCCTATCTGGCATATCGGGAGGGATTGCTGCAGACAGAAAAATATTGAGCGTCTTTCTCCTGGCTGACCCCTCACTCTCCTCCCCAGGAAAACCTCAGCAGATGTAGACAAGACTTTAATAGCTACATAAAGAGAAGTGCATGACAATCTCATTAGGGGAGTCATAATGGCCCGCCGGAGGATCTCAGAGAGGACAATATATCAATGTCTGGTTTGTTACGGCATCCCTAACGATGGCCGTTTGCCCCTCCTCATAATCACCCATTCATCACCCAATTGCCCCGCTTCCAATAACACTTCACCCTCACTGACCTGGGCCTCCCTTTGAGGCCGTCTACAATTGTTGACACCATTCTTTAAGTGTGACTAAATCAGGATTGGTAAGTGACAATCATAAAAATGCAGTTAGTGGGCCACTCCATTGCTTGCTGTGATATGGCGCATTAGAACTCTTTTCTTTCCCAGCAGTCCCGGGGCCACACTTCATCCAAAACCTAACATCTGCAGGAGGTCAAGGCAGTGAGGCCCATGGGTAGGGGGACAGATTTCCAACCATCTGCCAAGGAAAAAGGAAGAATCTAAATATTCTGCAGACCTTCCGTCTTCAAGTTATTTATAGTGGCCAAGGGTAAAAGAGTAGTTATTAACGGTACCAGCCCGTTGTCTTCTTTATGCATTTCTGAGGACAATGGACATAATTAAACTCAAAGCTGAGTTCATTTTCCCCTTAGAGGCTTAAATGGCCTGAAGTCATTTCCCACTCTTTGCTTCCCACTTGTACTAGTTCTCCTGAGCTGTTGAAAAATTCAACATTCCTATAAACTACAGTACTTTGTAAAGGTCACACGCCAGTTAATCTGAACCCAGGGTCTGGGGCTCAGCACACAGTAGCTGTGGCAGTCGGCTGTCCAGCCCAGTGATGTGGGGCCAGCCTGCGGAGATTGGAGAGCTGCACAAGGCAGGATACAGAGCTCTTTAAATATTGCCCAGCGTTTCCTGGATCAGCATGATATTTAAAGATTTTTGTTCCACCTGCCTGTGAAATATAGAGTCCAGCCGAGAGGCAAGAAAATGAATATGGATTTCTTGCCCTTTCGGTGTATCCACTCCAGAAAATAGCCATTTCTTTCTTTTTTTCTTTTTGCCGAGCTGGGAACTGCAGGCTTCAGGCAGCTACGATTACAATCATGCATCATGAATGAAATGTGCCATTTGGAGAAAATCAGCCACTCATTCCATTTCAAAACCCCACACAAATCAATAGTGCGAGCAGAGGTTCGGGACCAAGCTGGATGCTGTGTTTAAACTAAAGCACTTTCTCCACACATGCCTGGTACTCAGAGCAGCAGCCACGGGTGGACTCTGTACCCGGGGCTCAAACCAGAGGATTAGCAGCCTTCAGAAGCTGGGTGAGTTTTGTATGTGGTGAGCAAGAGAGACTTTGTGCTGATGGCTGCAACACTGGGCTTGATCGCAGAAGATGCTTCCTTGCTTGAGTTCTGCTTGCACTAAATTTTTACTAAGCCATGCATGCAAAAGATTTATATGGAGTACCTGGAGGTAGGAGAACCTCCACTGTAGATGCAAGCCCTTCCTTCCTGTAGCTTTTAGATGTCAACAAGGGAGCTAGAGATGTTACTGGACAATTATAATACTGTGTAAATACGTACAACGCCTTGGGAATATTCACCCTTCTACTTTCCATTTTCTTATGGGAGAAATGAGGAAGTTTAAATAACTTAAGCCTTCAAGGAATTCTCCCATTCTGCGATACTAAGCAGTCAGTTGGGCAGCCAGACAAGCAAACATTTCTGGTTCACCTTGTTCCCAGTGCTTGGTTCCCTTGTCCTAAAACACATCAACCTAGCTGTAGACAAAAGACTCACATGAAGTCACAGCTGAGGTGCCGGATAAACGTTATGGGCTTGAGGATGTTTTGGCAGTTCAGAGTTCCTTGGGAGTTTAGAGGAGGGAGAGATAATTCAGAGCCTAGTCATTGCCAGATACACTTTTCTCTGCATTGTCTTAACCATTCCCCTGGCTCCCATTACTCACATATGGACAAGACTCCTAAATCTGTGTCTTCAGACTAGATATTTCCCATGAGCCTCTCTCTTGGCCAATTCCTACACCCCCCTACATCTAAGCAAATGTAAGCAGCATTTGCTCTGAGAGGTTTGGGTCTTTGTGCCAAGTTAGATCTCCTCCCAGATCCTCTGTGTATCCTGCTCTTTATCTTCCTTCCTTAGAATCCCAACCATTCTAGCAAATGCATGTTTAATCAATCTCTCCCTTAAGGCTGCAGTATCCTCAAGGGAGAGACCATGTCTTCTGAACTCCCTGTTCTTTCTTTAGGTTCATCACAATGCTGGGAATTTTATCCATGTCGGCATGTACTTTCTTCTATAAACAAACAACTATCTAATTCTTAGAGAATAAAAGTATCTTCCTTTAACACTTCCAGACCATTTCACCCTGTTGGGTTAATCTCAGAGAACAATGGAAACTATGATAAGCATGCCAACATATTAACAGATTATGGGATCTCAGGGAGATCTTCTTGAGAATCAGAAGTTAAGACAAGGCTTAGATGTCAACATGTTATTTGAAGATATCGCACAAGTGAAAGAAGAAAGGAACCGGGAAGGAAGGGGAGCCAACTCCAGACCCCTGGGCTTGCCATTTCTGTATTGTGGTACAGAATACAGAACATTCCTACCAGCAACAAACCAATTAACCAACCAACTAACCAATGCATAGCCAATTGCCCAGCTAGGACACTTCTCAGTCATACAGAATGTTTCTAGATAAAAGTTGGAAAGATCGTGCCACAGAATAGCTCTCAGAAGAAAAAGGGACACGGATTTGCTCTCATATGTCTACTGTCATAGATAAAACTTAAATACCACAAGAAGAGGACTTACTTACAATATTATCTGGTGTGTGTGTGTATGTGTGTGTGTGTGTGTGTGTGTGTGTGTGTGTCTAGCCAGTGAATTCCTTGTACTCCTGCCTCTCCATCTCTGCTTGCTTGTCTAGCTCTAGGATTGCAGATGTGTGCTGCTCAACTGGGATCTGTGATGTGAGTTCTGGGGACCATATTGGGATTCCTAAGCCTGCACAACAGCTAAGCCATCTCTCAGCCACTGTTTGATCTTCTTAAAAGCCCCTCAGGAAGCCCATACCTATGCAGTGACAGCATCCAAAATGCTCAGTTGCTATAAGTGAATTCAGAGGTGACTACTGTCTTAAAAAAACAAAAAACAAAAACAAGACCTGCTTCCAAGCTGGTCCTTGACTAGAATCTGGGAACTTAAATTTCAGAGGAGTTTTCAACATTACCTGGTAAGAATGGCTCACGTTTTTAAATTGTTTTTGTGTACAGGTGAGCAGTATGATTTATATTGGACCCTTGATTCCCTTCTAGGGGTCTAGGATTTTGATATGTGCTTGCAGGAAGGTACCTATCTGGCCAGTCCCCAGGAAAACCCTCTGGGATACTCTGGGAGTCTCTAATGAACTTCCCTGGTAGATGACAACGTTTTATATGCATAGGCACAACCTGTTACTAGAGGAGCTAAGAGAGTCCTTATGGAAGCTTGTGCCTGGTTTCCAATGGATTTTCCTCCTTGTACTCTTTTTTTTGGTGGTTTTTCTTTGTATTTTGTTGCTACAATAACTTACAGTTGTGAGTACAATGATATGCCATAAGTACTGTAATCAATCATAGGATCTGGGGGATCCCTGGCACAGGCCGTATGTCCGACTTCAGGTGGAAGCATTGAGCTGGTCCCAGGAAGTGGTTCAGCAAGGTAGTGACTGAGGTGAAATAAGAGATGAGGCCAAGGAGCTACAGAGATCTGTCAGATACATGGAGCAAAAAGATTCCAGATGGGCTTTGGCTGACGCCAGCTGTGCAAACTGCTGAGTGAATTAATGTTTCTATGGCTCAGTTTTGCCCAGGATAAAGTGGTGAATATTTTGTCTACGTTGCTGTGTTGCAATGAATAGTATCATGTATGTCTTTATTCCATCTGTTTATTTGGGGGAAATAAAGTTTCTTCTCCTTCTTCTTCTTCTTCTTCTTCTTCTTCTTCTTCTTCTTCTTCTTCTTCTTCTTCTTCTTCTTCTTCTTCTTCTTCTTCTCCTCCTCCTCCTCCTCCTCCTCCTCCTCCTCCTCCTCCTCCTCCTCCTCCTCCTCCTCCTCCTTCTCCTCCCCCTCCTCCTTCTCCTCGTCCTCCTCCTCTTCCTCCTCCTTCTTCTCTTCCTATTCCTCCTCCTCCTTCACTTTCTTCTCCATCTCTTTCTCCGCCTCCCTCTTCTGCAAGTTTTAAAGATTGACAGAGAGTTATATCATACTCTCCTCTAACCCTCTCCCATGACCTCTTCCTATCCCATCCAAATTGATGGCCTTTAGAGTTTAACTATAATTGCTACATACATGTGTAAATATATAAATACAACCTGTCGAGACAGTTCAGTGTTAGTTGTATGGATTTGATTCCAGGAATGTCCACTTGATATTAATTAACCAATTGGGGGTTCACCCCTGGGAAGACCAATTATCCTTCTCAGTAGTCATTAGGTATCTGTGGTTCTTTGCTTAGGGCTGGGGCCCATGCAGCTTTCCTCTTCCACGTTAGCATGTCTATTAGTGTTGTCACTGTTCAGATCTTCTTAGGCTTCTGTTGAGGTTTCATGGCTGTAGCTTCGCTGTCATTTTTAGGAGACACAATCTTGGAGCAGACTTCCCAGTCCTTTGGCTCTTACAATCTTTCTCCCCCTCTTCTGCCATGTTCTCTGGGTCTTAGATTTAGATTTACTGTAGATGTCTCAGTTGGGGCTGGCCACCCTATAGTCAGTTGTTCTCCACATCTGGACCAATGATCACTTTCTGTGATGTTCTTCATCTGTTCAAAGAGAAGCTTTTATAAAGGGTGAGAGTGACACATATTTGTGGCTCTAAGCGTAATTATGTAGAATATAATGGGAATTAGTTAGGGATTACATTGGTTCAGAAAAGTGGCAGTAGTAGGTTCTTCTCTGAGATCTATGACCTGACTAGTCCTGGGTAGTTGATTAGGTTTACAGAATATACACTATTTCCCTCCTGCTGCCATAAGTCAAATTAGACAGCTGTTTATTACTACCAAGACATGAGTTCTACAAATATACCTGTAGGGATATCTTGCAATGCTGGCCATTGTTCATAGACATTGCAGTTGGGTAGGACCATTGACTTCCTCTGGCAGCTTGTAGAGCACTTTTAAGTTCTATGAAAGCTAGTCATCAGGGAGGAGGCTTTCAGGTCAAATCCAGTTTGAATCCTGGTTCTATGTCCACAGTGCATGGTGTCTTCAGCCATGGGGGCTTACTTTCAACTTCTCAGGGGCAGCCAAGGACAACAGCAGTAACACATATTGTTTTGGGAGTGAAAGACTGGCGAAAGGCTTCTTGACCTTCAGGCTTCAGTGATTTGAAAGAGTAACAGGAGAGAATGGAGCTGCTGCTCTGAATAATGATGGCTGTGGTATGTGGGGAGGGAAATGTTGTTTTGATTCTCCATTTAAAAAATTTATTTATATTTATTTAATGTGCATTGGTGTTTTGCATGTGTGTATGTTTGTCTGCTGTGTGAGGATGTCAGATCTTGGAGTTATAGACAGCTGTGACCTGTCATGTGGGTGCTGGGAATTGAACCCAGGTCCCCTGGAAGAGCAGCCAGTACTCTTAACCTCTGAGTCATCTTTCTTTCCAGGCCCCAATGTCTCCATCATTGAAAGGCAATGTCTAGTAAGATGTTACCTGCTCTTAGGACATGCTATGGAGGTTGGTTCTGTTTGATTATAGAAGTATTTCCAAAGGAGTTCTCTTAGAGTGCATCAGGTTATGGCTCAGTTACTACTCCTAGATGATAGCTATTGTGTGGATTTTCCTGGGGAGTCTTTTTATTCACCCCAAATAAAAGGTTAATAAAGGTTATTAAAGACTCAAACCCAAACCAACACCCTCCCCCCCAAATTCTATTCGAGTCCAGCTTGGTGAACTAATGAGTTTATTGAGGTTACTTTCCAGAAGTGTGGTACAGGATGTCTGATGGGATCTTGGGTGATTTAGGGGTAACTACATCACTGAGAAGCAAGTGCCAGCATGGGTGGTGACTCTTAAGAGATGTGTCACTGTAGTCTCTTTTGTGACTTGGAGGCAGCATTAGAGAAGAATCTTTCTCCCATTTACTGTTTATAGAACCTCAGAGAAGACCCTTGTGAGTCTTGCAGGTGTTAGGAGTCTTGAGAATTCAGCAAACTTGTGGTTTTCATGAGTCTCACAATCTCCTTCCTTCTTTCTAGGAGGAAAAAGAGAGAATGGTTCAATTTGGAGGAACCAGCTGGATAATATTGACTGTCCAAGGCTTGACAAGCCCAAGATCACAGTGAAAAAAATATATTTTAAAATTACATGTGTGTGTCTATGTGTGTACATGTATGTCATAGCACAGACATGGAGTCAGATGCAGTCAATTTTCAGGAAATTGTCTTCCACCTTGTTAAGGCAGGATATCTCTTGTTTCTGCAACAATGCACATTCCAGGTACGAGCCTCAATCAATTCAATTCTCCTCTTGGTGTGCTGGAACTGCAGATGTGTGCCACTACATCCAACATTTTACATGGGTTCTGAGAATTGAACTTGGGTCTTCAGATTTGCATGGTGAGTACATTTATCTGCCAAACCACCCCCCTACCTTCCATTTGGAACATTCTTATTACTCTCTCATTTTCTTCAACAATGAATATTAGAATAATTTGCCTATAAACATCAGACGTTGACTAACGAAAGCAAGACCTCATTAATGGAAGGTTTCAGAATGGCTCATGAGGTATAGTGAACAACTAATTCCCTGTAGGGCAGAACCAGCACAGGTCTCAGTATCTCAGCTCTGTGTGCTTTCTGGGGTATGACTATCAGATAGCAGCTCTAAGTAGTTGGCTCTCTTGCTCTTCAAAGCTGAAGGTCCTTGGAGAAGGAGTGTGATTGCCAGCTCATTAGGAAGAAATCAGGAGGGACAGAGTTCTCCAAAGGAAGAACTCAGTGAGCTGAAGCAGATAGATGTTGACTCAGATCTACTTTTCTAAAGGGACCTCTTTCATACAGAACTTAAGCAGAGTTCTGTGGATCTTTATTGGATTTTATTATTTGTTGAGTTTCATATCGTTGATTCCTCTATGCCTTTTAAGTGTATCTAAAGACAAGGATCTCTTCTTGTCACTCTGATGGAATCTGAATGGCTTCATCAACCATATTCATGCCCCCTTAAACCTTTAAAGACGCTCTGCTGTCTGCTTGAAGTGATTTTTACTAGTCTACAAATACTCACCTTCAAGCTCAAATGTCACTCCTATGAATTCCACCCTCCCTGAAGTCATACAATTAGTGGCAAAAAGCTCATATACATACTCAAGTCCCCCAGCTGTCGCTAGGTCATTACAATAAAGTGGCTACTAATTAGGTCTGTAGAGTCAAATAACCCCAGGTTTGAGTAGCAGTTCTCCATTTATGCCCGAAACTAACCTTGGAGTATGACTTCCAGTCTTGAGGACTTGAGTGTCTCTTCTTCAAAGGTGATTTTAATGCAACCAGCTTCACATGAAAATTAAATAGTACATGTAAAAAGGTTTGTATAACGAGTGCATGGCTCACAGTGAGTGCCCAACAAATGTTGGCTATTATCATTATACTGTATTTCTGTCCTGGGAAGATTATGTAAATGAGTTAAAATGTAGAGAGTTTTGAAATTCCCTGGGGCAAGTAGAGCAACTGTAACATGCAAAATCTTGGAAAGCCCCTGGGAAGACCCAGCATTGAAAGTCTGCTACTATAATAGTTGTAAACAGATATGAAAATACTAATTAGGCAAGGGTATAACTCACTATCCTAAATAACGAAATATATTCAGTGGTTGTTCATGGTTCAAAGTAATAAATTCTAAATTAGTCACTCAGAGCATTATTAATAACTAAGCACAGGCTGCAAACAAATAGACATTGTACTTTTGATGCTCACGAATTTAGTAACAAGAGAAAATACCAAGATCAGACCCCTTTGAGATTAACTTGGATCAGTGAGATAGTCTGGTTTGGTAGGGAGATCATAGTTTACACTAAGAACATCTTAGCCTGAGTCCTGACTCTGCTGGTTGCTGGTTATGTGTCCTTGGGGTCAGCACAGGCTTTAAGAGAACTCCTTTACTTCCATAGTGAGAACACACTTTCTTATCAGGCTCTTAATTCTAGGGCAAGATAGTCTATAAGAAACAAGTTGAAATCATGCAAAAATGCTTTTTAAACTCTAAAGTTATGGCTTGATTCAGGAGTATACCTAGGAAGACAAAGTATTCTTTTCATTTTTCTCCTTTTGTTTCCTATATTCATTGATGAGCACTGATTATTAGTCTAGCATGGTACACATTTCAATGGGGAATAAAATAGGCTCCAGAACATGTGACATCTGTGTTCAAGAAACTGGTGGTCTAGTTGAAAAGGCAGGGTCCAAAACAGTGCATAAGCAAGTGCCTCTTTTACCTGGCTGCTTTATTTAAATCCAGGAAAACACAATGGAAGAGAATGATGAGAGGTCACTCAAGGCAAGCCATTGTGTGTAAGATCACTGATAACATCCTGTCCTGCAATAAGGAATGGGTGGGAGAGGAGAAGGAGACCAATGGATATGTCTGGAGCCCAAAAAGAGTAAGACAAATAAAAAAAAGAAACAGTAAAGATGTGCTTGACGATAGCCAGTTAATATCCCTCTGGGACACATTAGTATTGATATAGTATAAGTGAAAAGCAGTGTCCAAGAGGCACAAAAGCCACAGTATAAGGAGTGCTTTCCCTATCCTAGGAGTTTTAGCAGTGGATCGGGAGCAGGGATAGGTGTGAGACAGTATTGGCAAAACCCTTGCTTTGTGAGTTAATTGCCATCTTCGATTGGGTTAAGTCATTTGGCAAAGTCTGAAGGCCAACTGAAGGTCCAGTCTGCAGAGGAGACTCCCTTTAAATCCACAGCTCAAGAAAACATGTCAGTTTGCTAAGTTTCTGCTAAGCCATCCTGAAAAAAAATATTCAACAGCTTTTACCACCAGAGGCTCCAATATCCAATCTCTGTCTCAAATGACAAATGACATTTGTCAGTTGACAAAGCGAATGGCCTCAACCATTTCAGGACATGGCCCTGCTGTGCACAACACTTCTGTTGAACCAGCCAAGAGCACCTTGAGGTGAGAGAAAGCCTTTTTATCCACCAGTCTTTTAGAGATAGCCTGGAAACAAGCTGCCTTTTTGTTGCTCTCAGGGAAGCTCCTTTCTAGGAGCTGGAACCCTGCCTGAAAATACCTGTCAGGACCGGAGATGATTTGTCAGGTCTGGAGATGATTTGTCAGGTCTGTGAGACCCGATTAGCCCGGGGATGGATGGGGGAACCTTGCTGGTGGACATGCACTTTAGCTATATTTCTGCTGAGATATTTGTTCCCTTTTATAGTATCCCCTATTGCTTTGTCACAGAAGTCAACGTGGCTAGACAAAACCCAGCCATATTGACACTGGAAGCATAGTTGGTGGGGGGAAGTGCATCATAGGAAGAGAATAACTACTTTGTCACTTTGTTGCATCTCTCAAAATTCAGGGTATTTAATATGCTCAGTCCAGCCCACTAAATGATCAAATCAACACCCCTACAACCATCATGACTATTAAAACAATTTCCAGCCTTCACTTCCAGGGTTGTAAAGAATTGCAGAGCAAATGGACTACTGAATGTCCATAGGTAGCCTGGCCTTCCAGCTACTCTCAAACTGCTTTGCTATTTTTCAGGATCCTCAGGGCAGGGCAGGGCAGGGCAGGGCAGGGCAGGGTAGGGCAGGGCAGGGCAGGGTCTCTGCCTTTCTCAAAATTGGTCCCTGGAAGTGAAGGGTGGGCAGGAGGGGCCAACTGAAGGTCCAGAGTTGGGCTGCCCCTCACTCTGCTTTCTGGGGTAAATGCTCGTTTCATGCTAAGCCTTGTGCATCCCTTCTTCAGCCCAGGATGAGACCAGGATGTGGTATGGGTTCCAAAGAGGTAGGTCAACTGGTCAGGCAGAGGACTGTTGCCATGAACTCACTACAGACAATTCCTAGAATGAAGGTTTTCCAATTTGTTCTTGTCCACACTAAGCATTATGGATTGAGGACAACCTCAGGGTCAGCTGGTTTAACCATCTGTGTTAGGCTTTCTAGTATGTGGTACATTGGGTGATTGCATTCAGTTGAGCTAGGATGTTTGTGGAGGAATAAAGAGTCATGGTCCTTAAAGCCTACAATGCCAGATTCTCTGGATTTGGGATTAGAAATCTGAAACTTCCATAAGAACTCTGTGTGATTCTTCAAGCTGAAATTTGAGTGAGCTCAGGATCCCCTGGTACTTGAGCTCTGTTGAAGAATTACGGTTACTAATTGCATGTCTGTGAATGTCTTCAGCAGAGCAGGCCCTGTTTCCTTTGGAGGAAGCCCTCTACCTCTCTGGATAGTCTTGTTTACTAAGCTTTTCCTGATAGTATGATGTCACCAATGAGGGCAAGAACCCCCCAAACAGACAAACTGACAAACTCTAAACTTAAATGTGATTCCTTGTGGTATGGAGAGTGAATGTAGATACTAGAGAAGCTCAATGAGAAATTTGATTTTTTTTCTATATCTGTATTGCTCGAAAATTTCTCTTAGAGTCATTTGAATAATAAAAAAGCAAAAACAATACCAAATACAGGTGTTACTTTATGTGTGCCTGCCTCTACTTTGCTCACACTTTTCTCTTTTGTTTTAGGGGCTGCTCATGGAGTCCCCTGGAACACTCAGATACTTTTTTTATCTGTCAATGTGTTTGAATGTTGTTGGCTTGGCTCTTCTGTTGTGCCAGGTCTCTAGGTCAAGTAACCTTGGTTCCTGGGCCCTTGAGTGGTGACTTGGTACAGAGCTCTGGAAAATTGTCACTCCTCCTGTAAATGGAGATACTTTCCAGGTTAACTGTTTTATGGGAAACATTATGCCATGTGCTTTCTACCAAGAGCGATGTCCCATTTGGCTCAGAGGAAGGGCTTGTCCTTCTCACTTCCCAGGGCCCAATCTTTCATTAAAGATGCTTAAGAGATTTTGGAAACCATGTCATACTGACAACTCCTATTAAACAGAGAGTCAGCCAAAACCCCAACATCTCTTTCATCCTGGCTCTACCATTCTACACTGCTTTCCCTGGCTTTCTGGGCCCAAGTGAAGAACCTTAAACTAATTCCTCTTAAACTTCATCTTGTTAGGCTTGGTTCATTGATCCAGGGGGCTGATGCCTCTTTTCTTTCTGGATCTTGATTTTTCTCTCAGCAGAAAACCTTTTCTGCAAAGTTTGATTTTATTTGACTGCAGGGGGAAAAAATCCCTCTTTATTTTGAACTGGAGATTCTCCTAGAAAATCAGTCTAAGCATGGCATTTCCTAATACCCTGAACAAATGCAGAGCTTGCTGTCAGCCTGATTGGACAAGGCTCCACTTCAGGGTCTGCTACCTGCAGACTGCTAAAGCAGGTCCCCCGACATATGCCACTGGGCTTTGAAAAGGAGCCGTGAAGACAGCAGTGCTCTCCACCCTCCAAGACAGATGGGGGTCTCTGCTCCTCTGAAACACCCCCTGGGAAGACTTGATTGGAGCATCTTTCTGAAATGGGATGCCTGTGTATTGTGAGTGGCTTTATTGCTCAGAGCATCTGGATATGTTGTGATAAACAGCATGATAGACGATTTCAATGCTCCTAGAATGGGTTGCCCAGAGAGAAGGAACAGAACAGAGAATACTTGCCTCTCCATTGCTCAGAGCTGAGCATGGACACTCATGAAGCTGACACTGGACTTGTTCATCTTACTTGTACTAGTGGTAATTTCAGTACCACAGTACCCTGGCTCTGAGGGTCTGAGACTTAGAGAGGTGGTGCGCTAGATCGAATGTTCATTTATATTTTTCAGCTAATATTCTTTGAGGCTTGATAAGAGTTATTCTGTTAAGCAATGGGGATAGATGACAAGAATGCCAGGCATAGTCCTGGGCTCACAGAACTTTGAGCTTAGTCAAAGAGGCATATGTTCATAAAATTTGCCTGAATACAAGCATAATTACAACAGTGGTAAATGCAGTCAAGAGAACATGTTGTTATGACTACGAGACTAATTTCAGTCTAGAAGGTCAGGGAAGGCTTCTCTGAAGAGGCGATACTGCTGAAAACTACAGGTTGAGTGGGAGGAAACATGATGTTGAGGAGGAAGGTCTGACCAGTGTGTGGGAGACTCTGTGCAAGCCGGGACACAAGAAGGCCCATGTGTCTAGATAACGGGAGCAAAAATGGAACATGTTGCCATGTAATGTCAGAAATGTCAACAATGATTGTATTTATAATATTAATTAATGGTTTCAAGGTTGTTACGTTCCAGGTAGTGCCCTAAGTGTTTCATATGTATTAACTCATTTATCCTTTCTGATGAACTTATGAAATGTTCAATATATTTTTGTGGTGCAGATGAATGAACTCAGGGAAATATGCATACTAGGCAAACACTATACAAAGTCTATTTAAAAATATATTAATTCTTATTTCCACTTTATAGGAGAGAAAATTGAAACACATGGAAGTTAAGCGACTTCCTCCAGCATTCTTCAGTGTCTTGGAGTTCCTTTCCTGCTTTTGGTATTTACCCTAGGGATCATGGGAGGCTAATGAATATTTTAAGCAGGGAAGAAACATGGTAGCATTTGTGTTTGGGGGAAGCAGTCACAGGCTCCAGGTCAGAGATGCTAAGAGCATGTATGTGAGGACCATAGCCATGGAAGGGAGCAAATTGATTTGGAAGGGAAAATGTGTTTAGTGTAAACCAAGGCAGGCTAAAGGATGGACAGAAAGATGGTATCAAAGACAACTCTTTTCAGTTTTGTCAAATGGGGTGAGTTGTGAGTTCTACTTTGGATTTGTAAAGTTTGATGAGTTTTGTAGGAAAAATCCATGTTCAAAAGAAAGGGCCAGACTCTGATTCTAGAAAGTGCTTATGGATAAATGAATGAAGTAGTAGACTGGATGAGATTGCTCAGGGAGAGAGCACCTGGAATAGACCCAGCCTTAATGAATTTTAATGGGCAATGATCATCCCGAGGGAGGTCAACCCATCATGGGGACTGCAGGTGGCCTGGGTAAACCCCAGGAGGATGAGATGAGACAGTTTCTGGAGTGAATGCATTCATGGGAAAGGCTGGGTGATGAGTCCAATGTGCTTCTGAAGGATGGAAATCATAGCCATGGGACTCAGCAACATGGGGGTTGTATTTGTTTCCATAGTTGCTACGACACATTTCCACTCAGTGGTTTGAAATGACATAAATATATCCTCTCACTATTCTGGAACCAAGAAGCTTGAAATCAAGGTGTTGGCAGTATTGTGCTCCCCCAGAAGGCTCTAGGGAGGAGTCTTCCATGTTTTTTCTTCTTGTGATTGCTTGACTTGTAGCTGCATCACTTCATCTTCCACCCCCATCTTCATGTGACCTTCTTTCCTGAATGACTGTGTGTCTGTATCCAATTTTCATTTGATAAGGACCTTAGTCACATTAGATTGGGCTCACCTTAGTAGTCATGTTGAGTTGATTATGTCTAAAGAAAACTCCTTTTCAAATAAGGTCACATTCACATGGTCTGGGGTTAGGACTTGAACACATCTTTTTGGAGGACACGGTCAACTCAAAACAGAAACCAATGCTAATCTTTTTTCTTCTTGACACAGGGTTTCTCTGTGTAGCTCTGACTGTCCTAGATCTTGCTTTGTAGACCAGATATGCCTTGAACTCAGAAATCTGCCTATCTCTACCTCTTGAGTGCTAGAATTAAAGGTAAAGACATGCGTCACCATCCTGGGTGAAGCCAGTGGTAACTTTGAGAGCTGGTTTTGGTGGGAAAACAAGAAAGATGGCCAGAGTATGTTAAGAAAGGTTTGGGAGATGGAAAATTATAATCATAACCACCACCACCACCACAAAAGATAAGTTCTTTTTCCTCCAAGAAAACTGGCCTCCTGGACCACCAGAAGACAAACCAAAGTTAGAAAATGCTTACCTAAGCACCAGCGTCAGCACTTCTGAGTGAGTGTGGAAACTCACTTGATCTCTTTGAGCCCCTTCAGCCTACCTTTACAGTGACCTGGATCTCTTGTGAATATTCCAGGAGATATGGCCCAGAGAGGCTCTGTAGAATGTGATACAATAGTTTGTTTTTATGTGATTCTAGGGAAGACTTACCCAAATTTGGATTGGATACAGGATACATAGACACAGAACTATGGAAAACAAGAGGTCCAGGAAGACATCAGGACTTAGTGCATCCTTCCTTTCCACCAACCCTGAGCCTAAAGACTTGGCTGATTGTGGAGTAAGCTTCCTTCAGTACTCTGAGCACTCGGCCTTGGCGAACTGTGTTTGCATAGCATGTATAATGGTGTTTTTCTGCACGCATAGGTGGTTTCACTCAATCTTGGAATCTTTCATGAAGCTCAAGACATTGAAACCTAGACTTATTAGCTCTTGGGTGTCAGTCAGGGTCTGCACTTCTGTTGGCCTTAAGTCCAGCATCTGTTACCATGGCACACTTCTGGTAGCCAAGCCCCAGGATCATCTGTATGTTGGCAAAGGATGGGTTACTTTGCCATAGGATTGGAGGAAACTGGCTTATAAGTAGAACTGGTTGGAGAGGCACAGCTGAGTAAATTCTGGGTGGGTAGGATCCAAAGATACTCTAGGTGCCATTCATCATGGATGAGAGTCAGGTAAGCAGACAGCTGTGGTGGACTCTGTAAGAAAGGGCAGAGCATCCTCCCACAAAGAAGAGCCAGTTGGCAGCAGCGGCCCAGAGGCCAACCTTGATTAATTTACTCCTTGTTGGGTTTGTCAGGTATTGAGGCCCAAACACTGGGCTGGGGCTGGGAGCCTACAGCAGGAGGCTGGGTATTAGGGATGCTGGATGGAGCCCTAGATTTGACAGAGGTTGGAGGGGGCCCACCTCTCAACAGGAAGGGAAACTCCCCCTGATGCAGCTATGTGTACATGTAAGCTCGTGGGAGCTCTTTCAGTGCATATTTTTATGCAGTCGCTCTGGGATAGCAAGAGGGTCTGCATTTCTAACCTTGGGCTAAGGTGTTCCCTAGCACTTTACACATCCAGTCTTGCACACTCTGATGCAGAAAGATGCTCTTGGGATGCCTTTCATGCTGTTTCATGGGCCACATTTTGGGTAGGAAGGTGAAGGATTGATGCCCGCATCCACTCTTACAGCTTGACTTGCAAGGGCTGAGACTGAAGGCTCTCTGGTTCCCTGAACTGTCTGTAGTGACTGTGTGCCTCTCTGTGGAGTCCTGCAGTCTCCAGATGGCACATCTGTTCTCTCTCTCCCTAGACTAGCTTTAGAAGCAGACCATTTTGACATGGCTCACTCGGTATCTTTAGCACAGCCAGGATGCAGAGCCCCAGTGCTGACCTGTCTATGTCTTGCTTTACTGATTCTTAATTCAGATATTTTCCTATCAAGATTCACATTGTCTCAGCCCAATTAGGTATCTACACTCATTCAAGCAGCTTTGCTGAGAGGCCAACAAGCAGGGCTTGAGGTCCACTGTCAAACAGGATGATGGGAACACACTTTCTTGGACCATTTGATAGCTAGAGATAGCTAGAGAGATGCAGCTTTAGCAAACTTTTCCAAATGGATTGCAAACTCCTAAAACAACATTTGGAATTTTAGCACACACCTTAGTATCTTTCCATAATGCAGATTCCTTTTGGATTATTTATGGAACTAGATGGTTGCACACTATAATCCTATTTTTGCCTAAAGCCTCCGTGGCTCGGGAGGTGAGAAGCAAAGATTTGGCATGAATCCCAAATATACCTCAGAGAGAAATGACTAGGTAGGAAGTAGAAGGTGAGGCCTTGTGGGTTGAGACAGCTCAACTGCAGGGGAATGGAAAGTGCCTGAGCTGTACAGTTTGTTCCTTGGTCCTTCCTATGTCCAGGTGAATTCCACTGTGGAGCTGGTGGCAGGGTGAGAGTCAAGACACAATGACCCAGCCATGTATTCTAAGGCATGGGAGAGTGACTTAAATCCAGGTGACAGTAATGGGATCCAGAAACAACAAAAAGTTATGACCCATACATCTTCAATTGCAATTACAGGTAAGAAAACAATATGCAAATATTCTAACCGGCTCAAGGTTAAACTCCCAGTCAGCCACTAAGCCAGCCAAGCATGCTGGTATCCTGACACCCAGGATGAGGTGAAAATGAGCTCTTCTGAAAAGGAGAAGGCCCGCAGGAATACACACTTCCAAGCCTTTTGTTCTCACAGAAGGAAGTTTGCAAAGCCGTGGTGGAGGACTCTCTGAAGAAGGGCAAACAGTCCCCAAGGGGAAGGAGCTGCTTGCTGCAGGAACGCTGTCACCAGCAATTATTAATTCAGGGCTGCTGGATCTGTCCTGGAGGCCTCCGGTGCACAAGAATGTGAAGAGTGTTGTCAGCTGCTGGCTGAAGAAACCCTGATCCACCTCAAGGGGGCAAGGTGGGACTTCTCACCCTCACCCCTGCTCTTGGAGAAAGGATCTGTGCTTTCTTTCCAGCCTGGGCTCAGGATGCCTAGGATGCAGTGTTCCAGGGATGGTGGCAGGTCTGGGAGAGGGGACAGAAGCTAAGCCAGAAGACTGGTACTTATGCAAATCAAGCTCAAGGGTGGCTCAAAGGAGGCTTAGTTCCTGCCTGTGTCCCCCTTCTCCTCAACAGAGCCTGATACAGACACCTTGGAAAGAAAGAAGAAGACTCCCAGAAAAACATCTTTCATGCTAAGTTGCCCAGGAGAGTGTGTGTGTGTGCCTGAGGAGGGCAAAGGAGCTTTCCCTCTGAAACCATTTCTTGCTAAAATGGTCTACAAGTCGAAATACCTTTGGGGCAGAGAGGATTAGCAGGAAGAAAAGCTGGTTCAGGAAACAGAACTGGGTTAATGGCTGCATTAGGTCTAGGCATAAGCCAAGCGATTCTTCTGAGGTCTAGAGGTCTCTAGAACTTTTATTTGGAAGAGTCAGGGCATTTTGGGCTTCAGCACTGAATGGTCCCAGGAACTATCATTCTTCTTCACATAGATTATTCAATTAGGGGTGATCTAGGGCACTATAGAGACACCCGCCATCTTCCGTCCACATGCCCGTTTTCTTGTCTGACAAATCATGCATTCTCAGGTGCTAAAGTCGCCTACTTCCTAGTTTAAAACTTCTTCTTGTGCCCTCCCAGCCTACCATACCGGCTTTGATTTCCTTAGCATAACTGACCATCATAGAGATAACTGGCTCCCCAACCCTTAAGGAAAACAGAGTGACACAATGAGAGAGCCTGATGGGACCTGGGAAGCCATGTAGGCCAGAGATTACAAACTCAACCTGGGAGTTTGATTTCTTTCTTTCTTTTTTTTTTTTTTTTTTTTTTTTTTTTTGGTTTTTCGAGACAGGGTTTCTCTATGTAGCCCTGGCTGTCCTGGAACTCACTCTGTAGACCGGGCTGGCCTCGAACTCAGAAATCCACCTGCCTCTGCCTCCCAAGTGCTGGGATTAAAGGCGTGCGCCACCACTGCCCGGCTGATTTATTTCTTAAATTCAAACGTGAAGGCTGTTTGATGCGGTGTGGATTTTCTATTTCTCCCCAACTCCAGGATTCCATGCTATTTCTCAGTTACTTGCTTAAGTCAGTCAATTTACTTGTCTGCTTCAAGGTAGGTGGGTACATCTTAGATTGATGGAGTACCAGGTAATGGCATCACTTTAAAAACTGAGAAACTGAGGCTCAGTTGGTGCTAACTGCTTATTTGCTTAATATACATATACATACACATATGCATATACATACACACAGTATATATATATGTGTGTGTGTGTGTGTGTGTGTGTGTGTGTATATATATATATATATATATATATATATATATATATATATATATATATATATTTTTTTTTTTTTTAAAGAGGTGAGCTGGAAGAGAAAGTCTGGGGAGAGACTCTCAAGTCAGGAGACATTGCCCAGGGTCTCATTGGTTGTTTGTTGACTTAATTGTTGGAGCCATCTCTTCCTGGTTTCCTCAATTGTAAATTCAGACTGTTGGGCTACCTGGCTTCAGATATTCTGTCTACTTCATTCTTTAATCCCCCCCCCCCCCCACAGAAGGTGGGAGGCTCTATTGGCAAAGGTTAATGGTTGGATTCTCTTAGGAGTCCACATCTTAGCAGAGTTCATATACTATCTATTACTTGATCAAAACGCACAAGAATCATTCTTAGTTGTCTGTTGGTTAATATCTGAGAAACTAATGGGACTACTGTGTGATCTTTCTAATTTAAATAAAATGGTCTAAAAAATCAGATTGATTGTTTAGTAGGCTTCTCAGCTTTGGTTGCTTTCAGCGTGTAATCTCATGCTTTGTGGAAAGGTGTTTTGCCCTGAGTTGTTTCTGTATAGTAAAGATTACAGCTGGCCTCTGTTCATGATTACCGGAGGTAGTTTCTATTTTGTAGGGATTTCTCAAATGGTTGTTTTTTGTTATTGTTGTGGGCCCTCTGCATCACACCTGATAGGGCATGGTGATGAAGTAACCAGGAAATAGTGGACTCCTACATCATTTATACAAATGAGATAAATGAAGACACATGCTGCCTATGCCAGAAAGATCACACCTGTCATTAGAAGACTGGGGATTGATTGGGTAGAAGAGGAAACTGGAGATTGTGTTCTCTCACATAGAACTCAACTGAAGTCACGTGATGAAAGTTAACACATCTATGTAACAAGACCCAGACAAAAACTCCATACATCAAAGCTTGAATGAGTGTCCCTGCTGAGTAGTATGCTTGCACAAATACATTGCTGTCACCGATACATGGGGAGAACACTGCATCCCCACGGACAATAGATGCTTCACGGAAGGACCCTCCAGACCTGGCATGTGTCTCCTCACTCGGTGGGTTTGAATATTATCTTTTTGCTGTAATAACTAAAATGAATTCTGAGTTCTATGAATTATTCTGGCAAATTATTGAAACTGAAAGGAGGGGGAGGAGTTTGAAGATAGCTGGAGAGAAGCGAGAATAATCTGGGGACCCCCAAAATTACATCTGGTGTCTAAACATACACAGCTTTATAGAGGACCTTGACCTGAAAAGTCTGGCCCAATTCTGGGCAGTAAGAATAAAAGAGAGAAAAAAAAAGGGTAACAAACAAGAGGCCACCTGTGTTCAGAAAGCCCAAGTAGGCTCCAGAGAGGTCCCTTCCACATGTACAGTACATGTATACTTCCCAGTAATTCCTTGAGTATTACTCTCTGCTCTCCCCATTCTCTCCTGGGCCCAAGCAATTAATTCTGGAAAAATCTACAGAGTCTTTGGAGACACCACTTATAGTTTTATTAGTGGCTCTTAGGGTGAGCAAAATATTGATCCAGAGTACAGACTCTGGAGCAGATGGCATGAGTCCAAATCTTGGCATCACCATTAACCATTCTTGGGATTCTGAGCGAGGAAAATTACTTAGACTCTGTGTTTGTTTTCTGATCTGGAAAAGGGTGATAATGACAATTCTTGCCTCATTTGTTAAATGAGTAATTACACACAAAACACTTAAAAGTTGCCCAGAGCATGGGAAGATCTCCATCAATTGTTATGGTTCTTGTTCTCTATTGAGCTTTACCAATCAAGACAATACTATGTTCTGTAAAGTGCACAGGCTTTGGAGATGGGTTGTTCTGGGTTCCAAGGTGTACCTCTATCTCTTCCTGAGTGCCCAACTTCTAGCAAGATGCTTGAGTTTCAGTGCCCAAATTTCTCACCTATGAAGACCAGCTAACTGATATTTGTTGAATTCTTTTTAAATAAATATAATGGTGTTGTCTTAAGCTCTGGATCCATGATAGGAGCTTCGTGAATGATAACTGTGGCTGTTCACCATCCTGGCAAGTATTTGCAGTCTTTCAAGAGTGCAAAGAGGTCAGAGGAGGGAAGACATCTTGCAAGGTAGGAAGATAAGCTCAGTCAGGATATTAGTAAACTGGGGTTTTGAGCTTCCAATCCTGAAAGGAGGCACTAAGTTTGGATGAGGCTGCTTAGGAAGAGGTCTGGTGTCTGTTTGGTGGATATTCCCATAGAGCAGGTCAGGGCAGTACCAGAAGCTCAGGGTTTGTCATCATGAAGGTAAAACCCACAGCCACTCTCTGCAATGGGCATCGTTATTTGTATGCCATGCTGTTTATTTATTGAATGGTATTTGACAGAAGTATACTCAGTGGAGCACATCAGCAGGGATGGTGTTTTACCAGCAAATAAATTAGAATCACAGTTAGCGAAAGTGTAACTAAGTACACGGCATAAATATGTCACTTGGCTGCTATGAATTCATTCATGTATAGGAATCCTTAATGCATCTCTATCAAATCTTTACGTGAAATGTCCTCTTTATATCAGACTTGTATTTTAATTACAGGCAGTTCTAATATTTGTGCATTGTGTAGGAGCTGTAAGTCCAGCTAGAGACCTCAGAGCTAACCCAGCATGGTCAAGTCCTTGGTGGCATGGCTGGCCCCTCCCCTCCTTCGTTCTGTAGCCTCCTTCTCCTCCACTTGTAGATGAAGATTGGATTGTGGCAGTGGGGGAGAGCAGAGGGGGTTTGAAGGGAGAGAGAGGTGGGAGAACAGGATAAGGTCTAGGCAAGGCAGACAGAGGGGATGAAGGGAATTATCCAAGTCTGCCCCTACCCCTCTGCATGTCCAAGGCAAACATTTCCAGAGTGCTCTTGACTGGCACTTCAATTCTCCATTCCCTGCTGAGAGAGAGCTCTTTCTGAGGCTGGCATTTGAAAGGGCAATCACCCCCTCCCACTGCCCTCTGCCTATTTTTTCCCCTTGTGAGGAAGAAAGGAGGAAAAAGGGAGCCTGAGGAAGAGAAGAAAGAGGCTGTCACCAGGCCCATTCCTCAAGCATCAATCATTCGTGGGGGTTGAGGAGGTGAGTCCAGGAGTCAGGACGGGTGCAGCAAGGTCCCAAACTCCTTGTTGAAATGCTGAAAAGTTTCTGTGTCTATTCAAATATTATTAATGTGATGGGAAAGAGCTAAATCCCAAGCTTCCTTATAAATTATTTGCACCCCGAATGCAGCTTCTCATGCTGTGTTCTCCCTTGCCTTCTCTAACCCCACAAGTACCACACACATCTTTAATTGTATTTTGTCGATGGCAACCTGGGATTATTATTCTGCTAGTAAGGGAGGTTCATAAATCCCTGAATGTTGGAAATTTCTATGCTGAATACAACGTCTCTGAGGTAGGTTTTCACAGCACTCAGTTCAAAGGTTCCAGGGCAGAAGGGTCTAACTCCAGACTCTCGGAACTCTCTCTACCCCACCTCTATGCTTTTCACGTCCAGATAAAGTAAGAGAACTTGAGGGCTACCCAGGAAAGAAATCTGCTTCAATCAGTTTCTATTACCCAAACTCATTTCTTTTGTCTGTAAGAAATAGCAAGAAAGCAAAATATTTTTCAGCTGTTGCTGGTGTTTGCCTGGAACTCAAAGCCTAGTGGCTGATGGGAAACAGAATTGAGGAACAGACATCCCTTGTTACCCCCTAGCCATCAGATCAGCTTATTCAGACCTCCTCCTACACTGGCTCAGAGTTCTCTTCCAAGTAGAAGCCTATACCTGTTTTAGTTTTTGACACTGGGAATGACAAATATGCTTTTCTTCATAGCGTATGTTGGCAGCAATGTGATATTTACATGATATTTAGAAGGACTGTGGAGTCATTGAATGGAAAGGCTTTGGAGTGGAGTTTGACTTTATAAGTTATCTCATTCACCTCATCTTCTTGAGAGAACCCCTAAGAACATCCCCAAGTGGTGGAAAATGGAGCATGTTCAATCAAGAACACACAAGTACTCAGGAGACTGCTATAAATGGCACTGTTAATAAGTACTTATCCATGACCTTATCATAGTCTGTGGTTTTGTTTTGCTAGTCAATATTCCATTGCATAGCAACCAGCGAGGACATGGAAAGTCACCTCTGGTAGCTATTGGAATGTGCATGCATAGAGGAAAAAATGGCAGGCACAAAGTGCTATTTCCAAAAGAGAAAGAGAAAAATAGATTTTAGTAGTTACTATTTTTAGGGTGGAAAAACCTAAGGCTGAAATGCCTTTCTATGACATTTGAGGGAGTAAAATATGAACTATGGGCTTCCTGGTGACTTCATGTTAGCCCGAGGTGCTAGTGAAGACAACATTTGGATGTTCTTCAGTGTCCATTTCGGCATCTCTGTATGTCATGGTGTAGTTAGACTCTACTGTTAGGTGATAGTGAGAAGTGGAATTAGCATTGAGGAGAAGCTTTTATTGAGGAACAAGGAGTCCTGTGGTTGATACATTAAAGAAGGTGACTTGCCTATCCTTGAAATGAATGGAATGATTGTTACATCAAGTACCCCGGTATGGGGAGAGATTGTGCAGGTAGCAGCTGGAGAATGACACTCTTTCTAATGTATCTGAGGTCTATAGAGGTTAGAGGAGGCTCTGATGCTGTATCATCTGAGTCACACAGTAAAGATGCCCAGGAAAGTAGAGATTTGGTTTTATTCTTCTCTTATAAAATATTTAACTGACTGTAGTAGTCACTTTTATTACTGCTGTAACTAAATACCTGGTAAGAAGCAACTTAAAGAACGGTTGGGGTTTGCTCATAGTTTGGGGGTATAGTCTACCATGGTGGGAAAGGTGTGGTGGTAGAAGCATGAAGCTTGTATGTGCAATTTAGGAGCTCAGTTCATGGGGTAGTATCACCCAAATTTAAGGTAGGTTGTACCACCTCAATTAACCAAATCTAGAAACTCCTTTACAGACCCATTTGGAATGATAACCTCAAGGGTCATTCCTCAGGGGCTCACCGGCCCGGAGATTATTGAGTGGACTAGACTCCAGAGATCACCTGCCTTTGTATCCCTAGCTCTGGGATTACAAATTCATACCACCATGACTACTCTATCTTTATGTGGGTCCAGTGAACTCATGCTTGAGAGTCCCACATTTTACTGATCTCATACCCCTATTTTAATTGATATATTTCAATTCTGTGTTCTCCCATGACTATAAGAAAAAGGTCTTTGGAAAGAGCAGTTCATCTACTCCAGACTTTTTATCCTTGAATTTTGCTGTCCCTAGATACACCTTCCCTACAGTTCTCCCAAGCCCTTTGCATCTTTCCACTCTGGGTGTGAAAGGGGAAGGCTAAAGACCTTAAGTTATTTCCATAGGACTTTTGTAGTGTGTGCAGGCATATGTGTAGTTGTTTTGAATGATGACTGATGGCTTGGAGAAAGAAGGTTTCCTTCCTGTTCTGACTCCCTGCAGGGCTCTGGAGTTCTTTTCTGGTGGTAGGGTAGCAGTACCAACAGCTGTTTACAAATTGCCAGAGCTCCAGTTCTTAGTGTAGGCCTTGAGCTCTGGGGTTTTCTTACCACTAGATTGACCCATGACCTCAGAGGACCATAGTGACATGGAGTTATGGAGTGAGACTTGAACAAAATTTGTTGAGGCTGGTCCTGTGGATGGGAATCTTTCTGTGTGCACATATGTCGGTGGATGGATACGAGATGCAGAAAGAGCACACTGGGCTGAAGTCTTTCCCAACTTGCAGACATTAAACTTCCTAAATCATCATGGAAAAGCTATGAGAAAGCTGGCAGAACAGGGTACAGATTGCCAAGAGAGGACACAAAGGTTCATTTTCTCCCCCACAATACCTGTAATGAACTGGAATGGCTGGGTGAAGCTGAGAAGCAGATTCCCTCCCTTCACTGAAGTTCCTTTTCAGCCTGGTTTGCCACAGTTTTACAATGTGTTAGAATTTACATTCACATATTTGTTAACCATTCTTTGGTGCTCTGAAAGGCTTTTGTATGTCTGGCCTCAACCTTTGCCATATGGTGTCGCAAACTGTGGAACTGCAGTCAGTGGGAGGAGGGAGGCAGAGGTGGCAGTCGGGAGAGAGTGGGACACACAGGAACTCTGTCTTGATTCTTGGGAGGTCATCCCCACAAAATCCTTTGAAAGGGGAAAAAACTTCTTGTTTATCAGGCTGCTATGTTCTGGGTCATGATTGGTGCTAAATTTTATTAGAAATGTTAGGGGAATTTGTGGGTCACTTGTTGTAGATGTTAGATATATAATTTGATTCTTTTTAGGACCAGAAACCACACTATCTGACAGCATAGGACAGGAACCTTGACTAGCTTGGTTCAGAACAGCATCCTCTGTATCATAGGACTTAGGAGATACAAATTTTCTAGTACAAGGAAAGGAAGTGCTTCAAGACAGGTGCCAAGTCTGCCTGTGTTGAGGTAGGATGACAGAAGAGTTACAAGCATCTGGTTTCTTAAAAGTTAATCAGACTTACTTGTCCTTCTATAGGACAAATTCAGAACATGAAATATTCCTGTGCATATGAGGAAACTACTCATGAGGAAAGACATAATTAATTCTTTGACTCTTTGATGCCTTGGAGGGAGAGCCGTTAGAAGGGATCTTAGTCTTACTGCTTCATTACAGGGACAACCGGGAGAGATACAGGCTAATGACAGTGTGGGTGTCCTATCAATGACACAGCCAAGAGAACCATGAAGTCCTGGGCCATTATATACATTTCCCTCCTCCCCAGACCCATTTCTTCCCACACAGAAACACACTTAAACTGTCACACCACATTGTATCTCTTCCTCAAGATCTCCCACTAGAGACAGACACAGACCCAGCATAGCAATTCATTATCGTGTTGTCTCAAGCCTTCTTATGAGTAGAGATATATCCACCTGTTTATCAGTGCTGAGACTTTAGACTAACCTGTAACCTGAGAGAGGCTGCTCCCAGTCCCAGCGACTGCAGATCTCAATGGGCTGTCTTCATTCAAGTGCATAATACATGCTTAGTATCTACTAGGAGGAACCCCCAACTTTACGTTTGGGTGCTATACCCTGGCTTTCTATAGTTTGATCAAAGTAGATACTGTGATACTGTTTTTATTTCTGGAGTAGAACATTTCTGATATATTTTGAATATATATATATTATATATAATATATATATATATAATATATATATATTATATATATGTATCTTCCTCAGTTTTCTTCAGGAACTTCCCATTAATCATTTAACAGCAAGTCCGAATTGTATACCTACAGCATGTAAGGCCTCACCATTTTGGAAGCATCTGGCTCTGTGTTGTTATCTGTGCTGGATCCATAAAGATCGGATGGGACATCTATCACCTGCCCTCAGATGACTGACAGTTTTCAAAAGAAGCTCTCCCTCCCCTTCCCTCCCCCTTTTGGCTCCACAAACTTCCTTTTTCCTTAATTGATCAGTTTTCCTGTTCAGAAGTAGACATAACCACATATACGTCTTGGTAGCCTTTCTGAGAAGGCATTAGCTCCGTCTGCTTTAGATAGGCATTAGATCGGACACCCTGAGGGTCGCTTTCCTTTTTCAAGAAAAATTAAATGACTAAGTAAGAGGGTGCTAAAAGCGCTTGTATTGCTGCTTGGCATTTAATTGAGAAACTTGCTAATGTGTCCTTTGAACTCTTGCTTTCCCTTCCCTGAGGAATTGCTGATGCTTGACTTTAATGGTGGCATAAAAATCTCAGTGTGACTGCGGGTGGCAAGACTTTGGGCTCTCAGAATGCAAATTGTGGTTTTCACTGCCTTCTTTGGTCTAGTGATTCCGACAGCATCACATCCAAGTAACTGACTGTTAAAGAAAGTTTCTAATTTGGAAGGTTTCTCAGCTCTGGGGATCTCAAAGTACCCGTTTGGCTGCTGGTATTCACAGTTCTAGCACTTCATGAGGCTGATCTGTAAAGAATCTCTCTGCTACAGGTGGCAGACAGCTAGAAAAGTCTCTCCCTGGATAAAGATTCACGCGGACTGAGTCAATGGGCTTGAGGGTGAGACCCTGCCCTGAATCTGCCCTCTGTCCCCATCTTCATGGGTGAGACTCAGTAACGCTTCAAGCCTCAATTTTTGCACTTATAAAATGTAAGTGGTAGGCTTTGATCTCAGTTCATAACTCTTTTTTTGATGTATTGACTGTGTGTGTGTCTGTGTGTGTGTGAGAGAGAGAGAGACAGAGAGAGAGAGAGAGAGACAGAGAGAGACACAGAGAGAGAGAGAGACACAGAGAGAGAGAGAGAACACTCTAGTGTTGTTCGGATATCATTTATCTTTCTTTTGAGACAGTACCCCTCACTGATCTAAAATCCACGAAACAGGCTAGGCTGGAGCCTCAGGAATACTCTGCACTCATTATTATTGAGATATCTGTCTGGCCACCTAGCTTTATTTTTTAAAGTATACTTAAGAAAATTTAGTTATTTTAAATATAATGTATGTGTTTGCTCGCATATATGTATGCATACCGGTACATGCCAGATACTTGAGGAGAACAGAGGAGAGCATTGGCTTTCCTGGAGCTGGAGTTATAGATGGTTTTGAGCCACCACGAGGGTACTGGAAACAGAATCCAGGTCCTCTGCAAGAGCAGCAAGTGTTCTTAACCTGTGAGCTGTCCTCTAGCTCCTTAATTGCAGTTGCTTTTTGTTAAGTGTTTTCTAAAGACAATTTCAAGCAGGTATATAACATATCCTGGTTACTCTTACCCCGTCCCCCTCCTGCCTCTCATCTACCCTCCAGTCTACCCCTCCCCCACCTCCCTATAAGCTCCTTACAATGTTTTTGTATTTTTGTTTTATTATGTGGGCCACTGAGTTTAACCAGGATCATTGGTGTGACCATGGGTTTGGAACTGTTCATTGGAGCCTTGTAGTCTTCTTTGTGACAATAATACCTCTCTCCCACAATATATTAGGTAAACAGGAGTTCTGGGGAGCATGTTACCAACTGAACTCCCTCCTAAGGCCCCCTCCCAATTTATAATTAATTTGAACAAATGTCCAGTTTATAATTAATTTGAACAATGTATAAATTTTGAACATTTCTGGCAATTGGACTTTCTATGTTTTCATAACACTGCTCTATTGAGATGTCAGTATAGCCAACTAGAGAGCCTTTCACCTCTGCTTGTCATTGCCGGTGTCAAAGTACCGGAAAGCAGATCTTCTCCCCACTACCACCTGTCCATCCAAATCCAGCTCAGCACCCTTGGGCCCGTCTGGATCTTGGCCATCTGCTCACCTCCAATACCTCTAAGGTATGTATTCCTTGCTCCTGGCCACATAGCTTGGTCATGTTCCCTGGTTCTCTTTTCATTCTTTTGTGAAGCTTCTGCAATACTTTTGTTGTTTTCTGGCGACACTGGGGCATGAAATTCTTTCCTGCTGCTAGGGAACCATTGTCTTGACTCATTGTCCAGTTCTCTCTGGAAGCCTTTTGCTTCACTGGGCTCTGCTTGTCAACAGGCATATGATGTCCTCTCGGGGCCCAACAACATCTATTGTGTCATTCCTCCCTGTATCTTCCCTCTCCCTAACCAGACAGAATTTTTTTCCAGTCTCCAGGGAAACGTGTGCTCTTGAATTTCACACAAACATTTAACCTCTGCCCAAGGTCTTTTTGAGTTTGATAAGAACATCAAAATTTTGGAATAGAATAGTGGAGCCTCACTTCTATTTTTCTCTCCACTTTCTGCCTGTTTCATCTGCCCCCTAACGGGATGAGTATTGACTTGTCGAGCTGCTTGAATTGGGAGTGGTGACTAAGTGAAAAAAAAGCAAGCTACCCAGCGCAAAACAGAAAATCAATGAATAATTCCAAATATTATCCTGTCACACAGGGATAATAACATCCTTCCCGAAGCATTGTTGTAGAGTCCAGATTGAATGTGAAATGCTTGTACTGAGATGCTCAAAGAATAGCTAGGTAATGGAGACCCATGCTGTCTCTGTGTCCCCTGTGGTTCTCAGGGTCCCTTGTTCCCAGCTTCAGCCTCTTTTTGTCTTCTTTTGTCACCATTCTTTGCTGGCTCATTTGTTTATGTCAGACACTAGGGAATCCCTGTGAAGCTCTCTCGTTCACCTCCTTTAAAAAATCACTTCTCCAAGTTTGTTTGTAGAGAAATCATTCCACTCAGTTTGTCTTCTCCCTCCCACTCTTTCCCCTTTCGTGCATGGCACACGCACACACACACACACACACACACACACACACACACACACACACACACACACACACACACACACCCCTAGCTTCCCGCCTGAAGGTTTAGTCTATGAGGCCCTGACTCTCAGTCTTTCTAGTCCTACCTGGTACAGGTAGATGGTTACCAGAGCTGGGTGCTGTCAGTGCTTCCTGGCAGCCTCCTGGTCAGTTTCCCCATCCCTTGTATCCATTGATAATTGCAAAAATTTACCTGCTTTTGCCAGAGCCGCATGTTGACCTTTGACATAGCCACTTTCTATATGACTTGGTCTCTATGTTTGAGATGGAGAAGGCTTAACCTCAGAGCTCCTCATGTTCGCTTTCTCTTCCCTGTTCCTTTGTTTCCTTTCTCTTTTCTCACAGCAGAGGGAACTCCCCATCCTTCCTGCACACTCTCCTCTTTCCTTGTCCCTTTGTCCTCTCAACACCTTGCTCGAAAAACACAGGACATTTAGTGAACTCAGAATTTCAGATAAACAGCGAACAAGCAGTAGTGTAGGCATGTCTCAAGTCCTGGGTGAGGGCTTACTTATGCTAGAGCACTTGCTCACTTTACCTGAGGCTCAATGTACCTGACGTTCTGTGCATGCATGCGTGCGTGCGTGCGTGTGCATATGTGTGCGTGTGTGTGTGTTTTAAAGTGGCAACCCACCCCTGCTTCAGTTTCCTTTTCTCTTTCTCCTTTTCTACTGAGTATTTTCATTCAGCTTGAAAATCTGCTCTGATCACTTCAGCTGCAAAACCCAAACAGACACAAATCCTTCCCTTGACTCTGGTCTTCTTCCAGCCAGCAGCCGCTCTACCTGCTACTCCAACTTTCTTACTTGCCTTCGTCATTTAGGTTTTATAACATGACTTCCACTTTGAAAACTCAGTTTCCTTAAGAAACATCACAAGCATTCCCCACATCCCATCTCCAGCCGTCTTCATCTCTAGTTAGGCTTTTTCATTAGTGTCCTGCAGACATTTTCCCCGGCGTCCTGTATTCCCAAATGTCCAACAGTTAACTTTAATTGCCCTCTTGCAATTTATCCCTCTTTCTTCTCTAACTGCTTTAATTTAAAAGCATCTGCATAGACCTAGTTGCTCAGCCAAGAGCCCACAGGACCACACTCAACACTTTCTCCTCCTCCCCACCCTGCCAGTGTGGCGGTAATGGCTTCTATGCCGACTGGCAGTAGCACAAATGTCCACCTACCCGGAACGGACATGTCTTGGGACTGTCTTCTTTATCTCCCCATCATCATATTAGATTGGGCTTCTATCACTTCGTGCTTGGATTAGAACCATTATTGGATCAAAGGTGATACATCATTTTCCGCGTGTTTGATATGTATGCCAAATAAGCCTCAGTGATTTTTGTCAAACTACCTTCCCACCAGCAAGGGATAATATTGTTAATTTCAAGTGAGCCTTTGCCAAGACCAAGTATTGTCTTTAAGAACAAACTTGGCGATCTGTTCGGTAAAAATATCATCTTGATGTTTTTATTGCACTGCTAATAAAGGTTTTTTTAAAGCCTCCAGATCGTCTGGAAACTCAAAGCTGGATTGAGACTTTTACCTGCAAATCTTTCATTCTATACCCCTTAGCATGAACAACCTGCTCCCCTAATAGCCTCCCAAATGTTGCTTCCCTGTCCCCCTGAGAGAAAGAGTGCAGAAGGAGCACTGGGTAGTAATTTCCTTGAGATTGGAACCTATGCCTTCTCCCACGGTGTGATCTATCTCTAGCCCATAGTAGATGCTCAGTGTACACAAAGATGGTGCGTGGAAACGAGCTAAATGGAAATTAAGGCTTTGCTGGAGGGAATATCAAAGGAGTATCAAGAAAAGAAGTCGCCGTAGGATGACTGATGGTGTGCCAGAGACATCCCAGGGCCCAAGGTTCCAGAAGTGACCTTCTTCCACAATGCTTCCCATATATATAAGTTGTGCTAGAAAAGTAGATAGATAATTTAGGACAATTAAAAAATGCACACATGGTCGTAAGGTTCAATTTTGCCCAGACCCAATTTATTTATTTATTTATTTTTTTTTGATATTTTATTTACATTTCCGATGATTCCCCTTTTCTTTAGAAACCCCGTGTCCCCTCCCCCTCCCCGCCTCTGTGAGGGAATT
>CM052708.1:40100097-40115216 GCA_028551405.1 Uromys caudimaculatus | reverse complement strand
TTCCTGTGAGAGAGAGGATTGTCTCCCGGAGCTGCCTGTCTATGGAATCGTAGTGTCCCAGGCAGAAGTTTCCTGCCACAGGCGCCCGCTTTTGGGATCCAGGGGGGTTTTTAGGCCCGCCTACCTCGGTCCCTGAATCTCGCGGGCCCAGACCCAATTTAACAGCTCCCAGTATCACCTACACAGGGTAGCTCTTGGCATCATCTCTGAGGCGCCCTCTAGTGGCCATTGGATATTGCACATCTGTCGAAGAAAGCTTTTCAGACTGAAATCCCCAAACATGCAAATCCTACAATATCACAAAGCACTAACTCTGCTCATCTGCTTTTCCCTGGGCAAGACATTTATTCCCTATATGTCTCCTCAAGGTCTCAATCCAGTGTGGAGGAGGCTTGACAGAAGCACAGAATCTTCCTCTTCTTTCTTAGGGCAGAGACTTAATTGCATATCAGGTTTCAGCAACATCCTACATTCCATAGGGAGACCTGTGAATTCAGTTCTAATAAGGATTGAGTTCTCTGGATGATTTAGAGTCCATGTGATAAGACTACCAACCTGCATCATGTTACATGTCTTCATTAATTACATTAGAGGGGTACACACAGAAATTCAAAATGGTGGGGTTATAGCCCACAGTTGTGACTCTAGGAAAAGAAAGAGCGGTCTCCACACTCCTGTAACCACAATCTTTGTATTCTGAGTCTGCTCCCATTTTTAGGCAGACTGGCTCTCACAGTTCAGGCTCAGTTTTCTTTAGGGGAAAAAAAGCAACACTCTGAAATACTGAGAGAGTCTTTCCCTAAACTCCAAGCCTCTCTGCAGCACCGCCCATGTTCAGACTGTCAGTTTGATGCCCAAGTTGTCATTTTCTTCCTGCTGCTTCCCTAGAGCCTGGTGGAGTCTCCTGGAGGCAGCTGAAGGAGTGACAGGTAGATGTGCTGCAGAATTGGGCTGCTTAAGGCAGTCACATGAGGCGTGGAAATGTGATTTATAGGTATTTTTTTCCCCCAGGGGAAAATAGATTTCATTATTTTTCACCTCAGGTAAGGGGTGAACCTCTGGGCTTGACCTTGGGAGATTGTTCAGCTATAACAGTGTGGCTGGAATGCTGATATAGACTAAAACCTCATTAAATCAATATTGGTTATCCAAAATCATGCTTGATTGGATGCAACTGCCTTTCCTCAGCTGCCTGATGTCCCACTCTTTATTGGGCAAAAAATATGAGATGCTCTAATGTGAGTTAAGCTGTTGAGATTTTCTGATCCTTAGAGCTTCAAATTAATAAGGTTTTATTATTTTGCAAATTGAAGACAGTTCTAAAACACCAAGTCCAATATCGATTATAATCTACTACTGTCACATGTGTGTTTATTAATAAAAAATCCTGTCTGCTCCAGTAAAACAGTCATGCATTTTCTCTTCCTGTTTATACAGGTGTATAGTGCTTATTGGAATAAATAAGCTTATTGGTCCCTAGGCAAATAGAACCTATGTAAATAAACAGCCAATGGCTAATTATCCATAGCACTGGGCACCTGGGACAGCACATCGATGTGCTCCACCATCAATCTTCAAACCTTCTTTTAGCCAGAAGGAGGCCAGCATGCAGGAACTCGGAAGAGATAGAGAATCCCAAGTGACACTGGACCATTTCATCCTCCATCTTTGTCACCAAACCAGTGGTAAGAGAGAATAGTGCCTGCCATTTGGGTTTTCAGTGAAGGGTTTCAAAGTGCCTCAGAAGGGATTATGCAGGCAGTTATACCTGGGGCTCATCCACAAATAAATAAACAGAAGATGCTAGTTGGCACAAAGTCCCCAGAATATTCTGATGGTGCTCAAGAGGGTGCAGATTGCCAGGGTGTTGGGCATGGTGGGGTCTTCGGGTGGGGACAGTTCTTCATATTACTGTGCTTATGGTTCACTGGCTGAAGTGTTGTTAGGGTGGATTGAGGTGGGCCTCGGATTGTGAGGTGGGCCTCGGCTTGAATGTCTCTTCCACATCACCCTTCTCTTCTTTCCTTCGCTCTTCTGGAGATCAGGAAAGCACCATTATTTATGTCTTTTACAAGCCTCTTTTCCCCTAAATCCTTTCAAATTTCCAGATCTCCTCCCTGGAGAATGGGAATTCACCGAGGTTATATTAGGGCCAAGCTCCTGAGAGTACAGATTTGAACCAGCGACAGGAAAGGCTGAGACATGGAGTACAGAACTCAAGGTTTAAAGCAATATAAAGGGTGCCTGGGCAGGGAGAGCTGCAGGAAAATGAATGAATAGAAATTCATGATCCAGGATGGCTGGATTGGAAGAGCAATCGAGGACACTTAGCAAATTAAAGACATTTCTCTTTTATTCACCCCCTGGCTTCATTTACTTTTCCCAATGCACTGTTTTCTCAGGACTGCAATGAAGTGAACCTCGCTCATGATTTGTCTAGTCATAATTAGAGTCTTTCTTTTCCTCGTTAGACAGTAATGTCAATAATGACTGCAAACATGTTCTCTCCTTTTAAAAAGGCAGAGGATCAGCATCATTGTATCTGCGAGTTGATGTCAGATTTATAATGCAGAGATGCAAGCTTCATGTGCCGTATGTGTGCCAAATTTCCATCAAGACTTTGGAAGGCTTAAACTGTGCATTAAGAAGGGATCCTGCTTTGTTTCTGATGAATTTTTTGGTCTTATTAAATAAAGAGTACAGAAAAGCCAGACCTCTTTGTGTATGAAGACTCATTTCAGGGCGGGCGAGTAGGAGGAAGACGTTCAGAGAGAAGGAGAGATGATAATGGAAGTCAAGAAGATGAGGGGGCAGGGAAGAGTCTGGTTAGGATTATGATGGAGGGGAAGTGAGGGTTAATGGAGAAAGGGTAGAGATAAAGGTCCAGGGCAAGGTGATCTGTGTGCGTGTGTGTGTGTGTGTGTGTGTGTGTGTGTGTGTGTGTGTCTTTGTGTGTGCATGTATATGCACGCATGTGTTGCGTATGTGTAACTGTGTTATGTGTGTGCATGCGTGTATATGTGTGTGTATGTGTGCATGTGTGCATGTGTGTGTGCACAAGTGTGGTGTGTATGTGCATGTTGTGTGTGTGCATGAGTGTCTTGAATGTGTGCATGTGTATGTATGTGTATGTATGTGTATGTGTGTGCATGACTGAGTTGTGTGTGTATGTGTGCGCATGACTGAGTTGTGTGTGTATGTGTGCGTGTATGTAATTTGTATGTGTGTATGTGTGTATATGTATATGTGTGTATGTGTGCATGTGTGCATGTGTGATTTGTGTGTGTTCATGAGTTTTTTTGTGTGTGTGCATGAGTGTGTTGTATGTGTGCATGTATATGTATGTGTATGTATGTGTATGTGTGTGCATGAATGAGTTGTGTGTGTATGTGTGCGTGTATGTAATTCGTATGTGTGTATGTGTGTATATATATATGTGTGTGTATGTGTGCATGTGTGCATGTGTGATTTGTGTGTGTTCATGAGTTTTTTGTGTGAGTGCATGAGTGTGTTGTGTGTGCATGTGTGTGTGTATGTGTCTCTGTGTGTGCGCGTGTGTTTGTGTGTATATGTGTGCATGTATATGTATGTGTGCGTGTATGTGTGTGTGTGAATTTGTCGGGTGTGCACCAGTTTGTTGGGGATATGTGTGTGTACACACACGTGTGTGTGCGTGTGTGCATGCTTCCATGCTTCATTTGTATGGAGAGCAAATGAAGAGGACTTGGAAGGAGCTGATAGGACAGAGGAAAGTGAAATTGCTTTGGCTACTTCTCCTCACCTGGGCTCACACTCAGACATGCTAGAAAGGGTAGTTTAAAAATAGCCTGATGTTATCACATGTGGTTGAGCAGATTGCCCTTGAGGGAGTGTTTTCCTGGGCCCAATTGGTAGGATCCCAGCCATTTTGCACTTTGGAAGAGGTAATTTACTTCACACAGTGAGCACTTGGCTCCCTGGGAGAGGATTTTGTCCTTTCTGCCTCACGACAGAATGGGGTCTGGTATTCCCAGCCTTGTTGGTGGGAATTACAATCCCATAAACCAAGGCTGAGGGAGAATGAATGAGCTTTGATATTACATGGGTGAGAAAAAGGCAGCCAGTCTTTCTAAGCCAGACCACTCCTGCATGACAATTCAAGCATGTTTTAGAAAAAAGAAAAAAAAAAAGCTTCCTCAAAGCTAGAGATGGGGCAGACATTTCTGTCATCAGGTTTAGTGATGGTGGTTATTTAGACACTTAATTTTCTAGTGTTTACTCCAAAGTGCAAATGTCTCAGCTCAACCCCCAGGCACAGAGAAAATAGGTTTGGAGTTTGATGAGCTGCCTGCTGCTGGATGCTTCGTGTTGCATCAAGGTTCCTCCTTACTGGACTCAACAGTTGCATTTTTCACCTATGAAAGAATTGCTATCAGAAAAGCAGACAGCGGATAATTGTATTTTGTGAATTGACGGTGAAGCTACTCGGTTTCAGCCAAGGTCCAAAGGCTGATAATGTCCAACCAGGAGAAATGGTTTGTGTGAGAGAATTCATTTCGGGGTGCTCATTTTTACTGCCTGGGATTTCTTTTTATTCTTCTCCAGCATGCAGTTCAAGGTTCAGAATTCTTAACAGCTCTGGCAACTGCTAAGTTAGTGGGAACACAACACTCCCAGGAACACGACGGGTTCCGGCTATTAGAGGGAAATTCTTGCCCTTCACCCATCTCCTCAAACCTACCAGGAAAGAAAAGAAAAATACGTGCCCATAAATATCTTCCTAGACAGGCAGCAAATGGCCTGGCATCTTGCCATCTGGCCATATTGGATAAAGAAACATGGGCCTGATGATGGTCCCCCACTCCAAGCCCACGCTGGGCTGCTCTTGCTCCTGCCCCAAGCAGAATAAAGATGCTTCCTCAGAATTGTGCCAGCTCCTCACAGGGGTCATGCATGTCTAGCTAAAGCCACAGGGACCTTTGCAGCACTGAACCCATCAGAACGACTCTGCAGTTTTCTGGGATTCTTGTTTTGATGGATTTCTTTGGAAGTAGATGAAGGTATAAAGGAGAGCCATGTCTGCCCCTCCACACCCTTGGAAAATCCGCTACGGAAGTGTGTGGATGCGGGCAATGCCTGTAAATCTGTTCTCTGCATACACTGGATCACTCCCACCTCTGTGCGTGCCGTTCAACCCGCTTGGAACGCCTCCTGTCTCCCATTAGCACCCATTTACCTACATTTTATTTATTCTTCAAGACTCATTAAATCCCATCTGCTTCATGAAGATTTTTCTATCTATGCGATCTCTCCCTCTCCTGGTCTCCTACTGTACCTACAATCTGTGCTGGGATTTACTGTGAGTGTAGGCCATGTCTTGAGTCTCTCCTTTCTTTCTTGCCTCCTTCCTAAGATCTCTATAATGTTGATACATAGTAATCTTCAAGCAATGTCTGTCATGTTTAGGAGAATTGACCCTCATTTCTTTCTCTCTGTAGCAAGATCCACCAACTTAGAAAGCCATGTCTTGTATATAAGGTTTTTCTCAATGGCTTCCTCGGTCTAAAAATCTCATAGGGTACTGTGAAGGATGAGAGATACTTCCACTGTTCCCAAACCTGTTTTATTCTCTTTGTTATTATTTTATCACAGCAAATCAAGACAGAATGATTCTGACATGGGAAGGGTAGACTTCCAGGCAGGAGAAGGTATCATCAAAGGTGAATCTCAATGATGAAGGTGTGTGTAAATAGTTACTAGGGACAGATTAGGCTGCTCTGAGGTTTCTCTTTAATCTCCCAGAGAGACCCCATAAACAAACAGATTATGATAAAAACCAGCCTAATGCCAGGAGGGCACAGAGCCGAAGAAATCTTCCTTGCTATTAAGGTTGGTGAAAGTGGGCTGGCCATGGAAAGTCTCACAGGGCAAGAAAGCTTTGAACTCAGCCCCAGGGCTCTGCCAAGGTCCTGATATTTTAGTCTAGCCTTAGGAAGGAAGTGTCGCAGAGATTTGCTCTAATTCTCATGCTCCAGATGTTGGCATGCATGAATATTTGCAGTAAAGAGGTTCTCTCCTGGGCTGCCACAGGATAAGAGGGTCAGAGTAAGTGCTAGCATATCATAGGGATTCCATCTTCCAGCTGCTGGGTGGCTGGGTCCCCATGGGTGAGGTTGCTAGTACTTGCAAAATGAATCTTGCTGCATTCTCTGGCTGAAGGCCAGGGGACATCTAATGGGAAGACTGAACCAGAATTGTGAGCGGTAGAGACAGAAGGATCAATCCCAGAGCATGGCTGTCAGGGATGTCTGTGAGAATAAGATCCAAGTAGGCCATCCCTTTCTGGAATTATTACCTCACTGCTCACCAAGCCCTCTAGAGGGGCAGCCTGCTGGTGAGTGGCAGTGACAGGTTGCTATGCACTGCGCACATCATTAATTAAAAAACAGCAAGAATGTGGCTACAGCTCAGATGCTTGCCAGTCCCAGTGTTTTTTTTTTTTTTTTTTTTTTTTTTTTTTTAATGCTGCCTCCAGGACTTGCATAAAGCCTGTTTGGCTTGGCAGTCTTGGGTAGCAGTTTGGCTCTGAGAAGCTTTGTTTAAAAATTAACAAATTTGAATAGAGACCAGTGGAGAGGTGATTCACTATGGTACGGGATGCTATCTGTCTTTGGACATTGTTTAGTGAAAGGCCCGAGAAGAGGAAAATTCAGGGGCTAGGGCTGAGCCATATTAGGGCACTGATGAAAGCTCCGCCAGACCTGGAACATGCTCTTTGTGACTTGTCTACAGAGAGTTGCTGCAGGGAGTCTCTTTGTGGTGTGTTGGTTTGAATAGTTGGATGTTTGTTAGCACTGATGTATCTATCATTCATTTAAAAATATGTGTTGAACATGCTGGGTGGGCAAGCCACGTGCTAGGCATCAGGCCTACAGATGTACTTGGTGTCCTTCTGGGGTCCATAGCTTAATCAGAAGCACTGATCACTGAGCAATATATCGAAGGGCTGTTGTGGATATGGTTTGGTTCAGGAGAATGAAAAAAATTAGTCCACAATTAATCATCCATGCATTCAGTCATCTTTTCATTGATTAATGAGCATTCACTAAGTGATTTTTTTTTAAGGTGCCAGGAAAAGTGAGGAATTTTCCCTGAGGAGCCCAGCCCTTCCTGTGGGTGTCAATAGACCCTCAAGGAAATAGTGCGATGATGAGGAGATATCCTCTGAATGTTGGGAGGGCACAGAGACAGTCATCGGTTAGAACTGGTGGTGGACATTTAGGTTATGGGGATTTTCATAGGACATTTGTGAAGTGGGTCTTGAGAGAGGGGAGCTGTCAGGACACGATGATGATGGACAGTGGAAACTGAAGGTAAGGTGGTCCAGGCGTTGGCAGGGAGAGCCCAGGGAGGCACTGAGGGTACCAGTGATGCTCATAGAGCCCACAAGGCAGGTGGAAGGAGGCCAGTGCTTTCTCCCTGGGAATCTGTGTATCAATGTTGATTAGTATGCTACTGAGATGAAATCTTAGAAGCTCTCAAAATTATACATTCTGACTTTGAACTGGAGCAGTAAAAAAAAAAAAAAATGTAGGCAAGCAAGGCACATTCAAACCTTCCAAATGCAAATTCATTTTTATACTTCAAACTAGAAGCCCAAATTAATGTTGTTTGTTTTTCTAAATCCTCTGCTTGTTATTGAGAACAGCCTTCAAATTTCCCAGAGAGATGATCATAGCAAGAATGCCACAGATATACTTTAAAACATCTGCTTCATCCTTCATTTAGTTCTGAGGATGAAAGCAGTTTGCTTATAGGCCAGGATCCAGGGAACAAGGCTGTAGGTCATTAGGGTCACAGATTCTTATTACAGAGATGGGAGAGCTGTATGTGTGTGTGTGTATGTGTGTGTGTGTGTGTGTGTGTGTGTGTGTGTGTGTGTGTGTGTGTTTTACATGCTTGTGTACATGTTTATGTAAGTGCATGCGTGAGTGGAAGTCAGAGACTGACAGAGGTTGACATTAACACCAGAAATTTTTTTCTATTGATATTCACCTGATTGATTGATCGATGGTTGTTTTACATTGAGAGAGAGTCTCTCATTGAGTCTGGAGCTCACTGGTTAGCCTGACTGGCCAGTGTGCCCTGCTCTGGGAACACAGGTTTATTGCGAGAGTGCTGTAAGTCTTCATGCTTGCACTGCAAGGCATTTTGCCAGCTGAGCCATCTCCCCAGCCCTAAGGGAGGCACTTTCATGAGAAGTCCTGCTATTCTGGATTTTTAGAAGCTAAGTTTTCAGGGACAAATTGTAGATTTTAACACAGGCTATTATGGACAAAGCTAGCGTTACTTCTAATCATTTCACAAGGGACATTTTAAAACACACACACACAGAGATTTGCTATTTTGTCAATGTGAAAAAGACCCACTTATACTTTCTGATCATATTAATTTTTAATTTAAATTTAATTAAATTAACTCAAATTAAGAAGGTGACCATTATCAATTTCCTTTCCTATTAGTTCCTTAATGCTTTGGCAAATTGCCTTCTAAACTTCTCCTTCAATGAGCTGGATACATATTCATGGGTTTCCAAAGAAAAGATGAATTTGATCTTGATATGCTAATCCCATAGCTGTGGCAGCAATCAAGGAGCAGCTAGGGAGAGAAGTGTATTCTGCTATTAATTATGAATCAGGCATTAAGAACTGGTAAATAATTAAACCTTCATGTGTCACAACACAAGTTAAGATCAGTGTGTTTTTCCATGACTAAATGCATTATGGGGGGCTCTTTCTAGTTTTATTTTGATATTGCCTGAACATCAGCTGGGATACATATAGGTAAACTCTTGTTCACAGGAAACTCACAGTAGAAAACTCTGCATTTGCTGTGTTGCTTGGGTAGGAATGCATTTGCTTTAAGAAGCTGAGGCCCAAGATTTCTAGATTATGATACATCAGCCTTAGGCCCTTTCCTTAGGGTTTTTCAGACTTTGGGAAGTGTCTTAGTTAGGGCCTTATTGTATGTGAAGAAACACTGTGACCAAGGCAATTCTTATAAAGGAAAACATTTAATTGGGGCTGGCTTACAGGTTTAGAGGTTCAGTCCATTATCATCATGGTGGGACACATCAAGCAGGCAGACATGGTGCTGGAGGAGCCAAGAGCTCTCCATTTTGATCTGAAGGCAGCCAGGAGGAGACTATCTTCCACAGGCAGCCAGGAGAACACTAGATGCCACTGGTCAGAGTATGAGCATGTATATGAGACCTACACAGTGATACACTTTCTCTGAGGTCACACTCACTCTAACAAGGCCACACCTCCCAATAGTGCTACTGCCCAATAGTGCCCATGACACATGAATCTATGGGGGCGAAACCTATTCAAACCACCACAGGAAGTCTGGGTTTACCATATGCTGGGGCAAAAGGTTGGAATAGATCTCATCTAGGGTCTTGCCCCTCAAATGTGGTTTCTGTACCCGCAACACTTACATTACCCAGGGGGTAGATGAGATGCAGAGTCTCTGTTTCACTTGGATCTGTTCAATCAGACTCTGCCTTTGAACAAGGCTTTCAGATGATTATTATGTACAAAGGCTTGAGAAGTCATCCTAAGGCAGCTTCCAAGTTTGGGAGTTGGTGATTTCCCAGTTTAGTTAGATTCTTCCTCTGTGATGGAAAAGAGCTAAGATCAACTCCAGCCCCACATGTATTCTAAACTGTCACTTTAAATCCTTAAAACCTGAGGGAGTCAGATACCACTTAGGTCTGTCTGAGGGTCTGTAAGATGTTAGAGGTGGAGTCTTGGATTTGGATCCTGGTTGTGCTCCTCATAGCATCGGGTACTTTACTAACTTCTCAGTGGTTTAGTTTTAATGGGAAAATATTGCTTGCCTCAGAGCACTGTTGTGAAGTAAATTAAGCAATGCATGCTGAGAATAATGCCTGTTAGTGCAGCTCTCTAAACAGTAGTCATGATAATAATGGTGGTAGTGAGGATGATGAAGGTGCTGAGGGAAAAGTAACTCTTCTAGGAATCAGCTGATGAAAGGAAAGAAACAATTCACTTAGTGGTCAATAGAAGGATGCTTAGCAGTTGCTTGAAGGCTAATTGTGGACTTCGTGTTATGGTGGTCTCTGTCTGACAGAATCTTTGAATGGAGTCTAAGGGAGCTTCCCAGGTAGGCTAGCCAGCAAACTCCATGATCTGCCTGTCTCAGCCTCCCCAACCCTGGGATTACAAGAGCACTGTTCTCACATCTGTTTTTAATGGGGTTCTGGAACTCAGGTCCTCAATGCCTGTGCAGCAAGACTTTACCAACTGAGCTGTCTCCAGAGCCTGGCAGGAATGTGTTTAAAAGGAAGTTGCCATGTTGTCTCTGCTCTGTCCTCATCACGGCTTTCCTCTGTATCATGATCCTTTAGTAATTCTACTAGCTTGATGTGCCATCATGAAGGTATGTGTCACCCTCTTCTCTGTGTGGAGAAGAAAATGGATACCATTCTGGACTCTTCTGAAGTTTAAATTCTGGAGGAAGGAAAACTACATGTTTAAAGTAGTGAAGTCTAAAAACTTCAGTTAGAAATTTCTATTTTATAAAGACGACTTAAAGAGATTTCTTGTAGAGACTTCTGGTAACCATCCCAAACACACTGCCTCCTTTTCTACCCTGGGGAATTTCCTTTCCTCCGTTGTTCTCAGTCATTCCTGCCGCCAAGAAGTATGAAAACGATCGTTATTACAACATTAACTCTTGACCTCATGGAATGATGGTTAGTAGGATGGGGTTAAGGAGACTAGAGCCCAGGAATGTTTTCATTGGCCTTTGAGGATGCCAGAGAGCCCTTGTGATCGAGGAAGAGAAGGGCATGGGTTTGGCTTTTCCCATTAACCACCATAGGTCACAAGGTCAGGCTGACGACCTCCAGGAACCCACGAATATCAAGTATGAAGGGCGCCTTGTTCCTTATTCTCCAGACAGAAAACTCTGTAGAATTTTACATTATGGCTGTGAATTGCCACTTTATTTTCAAAGCAGTAAAAGAGAAGAAAAGCCAAACATAAAAAGAAAAGAGAAAAAAAACCTTCTCATCTTAAACCTTTTCAATTTTTAAGCCCATAAATATAGAAGTCAGGACAAGAGTCCTTTTTTAAAAAAAATTTTATGTCAGATTGGGCCATATATAATATTTAGCAAGTTTATTCTTTCTCATCTGGGAGGTAAAGGATTTTTACCAGCTCTATTCACTGTATAATTTGTGGCCTAGTGTTGAAATTTATTAGAACCAAGTCCTTAGTTTTCCATATAAATGTTGGGCCCTGAATTTGATTGGATATCAATTGGTTCTGAAGTTTTGAACTTGGTTCCAAAATTGGTTGCTTGGAGAGCCTATGAGACTAGAAGAGGGAGAGGACAGAAAGGACAAATCTTTCCTCACACCTTTCCTCAGCTGTAATTAATCTCTCTCCTTACTCCTGGTGTGCTGTGGTAGTGTCTGGTATGGTGTATAGTCCTCATTTTGGGGACTCACAGTAGGAAGACAAAGGGACCAGATGGTTGTAGATTGGGGTTCAGGAACCCCAAAAACCTGTGCGTTTGTCTTGCTTCTGCTACTTTCTGGCTGTAGAAGGTAAGACATGCTGTGCCTCAGTTTCCTTATTTTCAACATACAGATATTAAATGTGTCTGCTGTATGATGTAGGAGTGAGAACTAAATAGATGAGTTAATTTACACAATGCAATTAAAAGTGTGCCTATCATAAATTAATTCTAATTGCTTGCTACTTTTCATTCTAGCTCACTGAATTTGAGAATATGAGACCTCCAATATTTATATTTTCGTAGTGTCCGGTGATGTAGTATCATTCTGCAGTACAAATTCATTTCACAGAAGTGTATTATATGGCTGCATGGAGCAGGCTTTTTATGGGAGACATACTATGTGCCCTCTGGCATGGTGGAGAGATGGGAGACCCTGTAGTACTTTTAATCAGGAAGTGTGGGATGCTATGGATCATGCACCCCAGGTACTTATCTCTAACCTGTGTGGTACAGCTTAGGTTTTCCCAGAAGGAGGTATTGTTTTAGAAGAGCAAGAACAAAGAGGTTCCCAAGGGAGCCGTCCCGTGAGCTGATTGAATTCAGAGAGTGTAAAGAGATTTTGGTTGACTTTTTAAGAAAGCGAGGGAACCTCAACAGCTTCTCAAGCAGGTTTTGTTGCATAAGGAGTGTCCAGACCCTCCTGAGTGTCATGTTTTAGCTCCCTGAATAAGTGATGGTGCTAGGGATATTGCTTATTTGGTAGAATGCTTGTTGGTGATGCACAAATCCTTGGGTTTGATTCTCAGTATCACATAAACCATGTGTGATGGCACATGCCATCCCATGGAAGCAGAGTCAGAAATTCAAGGATTAGTTCCAGCAATACAGCAAGTTTGAAGCTAGCCCAGGCTACCTGAGAGCCTGCCCCTAATAAAGAGGATGAATGGTGAGGTCCATCTACCTGAAGCGTGTCCCTCTGCAGAAGGCTCCGTGCGGAACTAGGACTTAGGTTTCATTAAGCATATTGTTTCCTTAATTACTTTCCTACACATGTATTTTAATAACATCTCCATCTGAATTTTGTCATGTCTCTAGCCATTCACCATGACAGTATTGATAGAAGTCTTGACTACAAGTGGCAAATGGCTCTCCATGGAGAAAGCAGGCCAAGCGTCCTTCCTTTCTTCTCCAGAATTTGCCATTCTGAATCTCTGTCACTGTCCAATGGAGTCTGGGTCAGATCTGGATCTTTCTGGTCGCCCTTTCCACACTCAAAAACCTTTGATTCTTATTTGTTTTCTGTGTTTCTTACCATGTAAGTCATAGCTGATCTTTGATCTGGAATACAGAGGGCTGAGCATCAATGACAGCAGCAACAGCAGCTTGCTCTCTCATTTAAAAGCTGTGGAGAACAAGAAATAATACTATACAAGCTCTTACCTCAGAAGCTTTGGCACCAAGCAGAGGACAGCCACCATCTTTCTCTCAGAGCAAAATGGCAGGACTCCTTGTCAATATACACCATGTTTCTCTGAAGATAAATCCTTGATTGAGTTGGAAGCCTGGCTGCTTCCTGCCCCTTGATAGCTGGGTCCCTTTGACTCTCAGTGGCCTTTTCAGCATTTCACTCAACAAGATCAATAGCTTTCCATTAATCCTTCTGGGTATGGAGGAAGCAGAATAGATGGGAGAAGGTGAGTTGGGAGATAGGCACTTCAGAATCACCCAAAGCTAAATGGTTATTTCATATGTTGAATCCAGGAGAGACATTCACTCTAAATGTCTACATTTCCCCAAGACAGCTGAGTGACTGTATGGCTCTCTAGAGCAGGATGAATTGGTTGACAGCATTTCTCTTTCTTCCCTCTTTCTTTCTTTCTTTCTTTCTTTCTTTCTTTCTTTCTTTCTTTCTTTCTTTCTTTCTTTCCTTCCTTCCTTCCTTCCTTCCTTCCTTCCTTCCTTCCTTCCTTCCTTCCTTCCTTCCTTCCTTCCTTCTCTTTTTTTCTGTGTGAAAGGGGATCTCACTGAGAAGCTCAGGTTGGCTAAAACACAATAAATAGTACAGATTGCTCTTGATTCTCAACCTTGCCATCTTCACTCCATGAATGCTGGCATTATAGGCACAATGCCCAACAGTTAGAGAATACGCCAGTTTTTGTGCCCCTTTTCCATGTCAAAGGAAACGTCTGTAGGAACATCTCTTCCTAAAGAACCTTTTAGAATGACTGAATGTGTTCAGGGACTTCTTTATTTTTTTATTTTTGAAGTGCATGTATTGTTTTAATGGGGAGTTTATTACTCTGTAGATGTGGAAGTAGAACTGGGTTACATGAGGATTTCTCAGGAGAAGAAGAGCAATGAGAAAAATGGAAGCATGCCCAACAGGATACAGCCGTTCCATAGGTTAGCTACCCTAAGAGCTGACCTGGAGAGATCCTACGAAGTATAACAACAGGGCTGCCTATAATTTGGGTTTGGAAATTCTCTAAAAGCCTGTTTGTGAGTGGTTTTGTCCCCAGCCCATAGCCATAGTGCTAGCAGGAGGTGGTTGGCCCTGTTAGAGGTGGCATCTAGTGGATGGTGGTAGGGTATTAGATGCCTGCCCTTGAAGAGGACAGTCTCATTCTCTCTCTCTCTCTCTCTCTCTCTCTCTCTCTCTCTCTCTCTCTCTCTCTCTCTCTCTCTCTCCCCTCTTCTGGGTTGCTATGATGTGATCACTATGTGCCTTGAATAAGTCCCAAACCAACAAGGGATTAGTTGGTCATAAGCTGAAATCCTCAAAACTGAATCGCTATCCAGCATCCTTCTCTATGACGTCATTATCAAAGATGATTTCTGGCAGCACTAGAAAGCTGACTGACATGACTCAGTGAAAATGGAAATGGCCACGTGATGACAGCAGACAAACCTCAGCTGAGCCTTTGAGCAGAGCTTTCACTGTGTCTCTTTGGAGACAAGGTCACTCATTTAGTTATACATAACATAAATGATTATATAGTTCTTTGAATTGTAATAGTCTCTTTTAAAAACAGCATCTGTTAAGGGTGAATTTGATCAAAACACATTATATGCATGCATTAAACTTTCAAATAACAAAATAAAACATTATTAAGATCAGCATCTCTTAAAGATGATCAAAATAGTATGTGAATATAATGAGAAGTGTCAGACTGCTTAAGGCTTGCTGTGGAAGGCAGCAGAAGCTGCCCTCCTCTCAGCTGCCTGTCTCTCAGAAACAACCACTTTGAACTGTTGGTTTTAGGCTTATTAGTGTGAGGCATTAATTATTCTCCGTATGTATTATGGTCACTTACTTTACAATTCACTCCTTTTTTTTTTTTTTTTTTTTTTTTTTTTTTTTTTTAATCTAGGTCTCCAAATTCTAGTAACATGTGGATCATTTCTTTTTTTTTTTTTTTTTTCTGATACTTTATTTACATTTCCAATGTTTCCCCTTTTCTGGGTCTCCTCTTTGGAAACCCCCTATCCCCTCCCCCTCCCCGCCTCTTTGAGGGAATTCCACCTCCCACCCACCCGCCCACCCATCCCTATATTCCCGCCTTGATATTCCCCTTTACTGGGGCCTCTAA
>CM052708.1:40042049-40099597 GCA_028551405.1 Uromys caudimaculatus | reverse complement strand
TCTCTGAGAGGTGTTTGGGTTTGGAGAGCTGTCGCACAGGGTCAGCTCTGGGGTGCAGAATGGAATCAGAAGGATCTTGTCCCCAGCTGTCCCTTGGTTCCTATGCCCTGAAGGCTATGTAAGTGTCCCTCTTGATCCAGTGAGTTTGAACAGAAGTGGTGGTTTTGCCTGTGCTCAAAGGTATGTAGGCACTCCTGGGATTCCCCGATCTCTAGTGGAGCCTTGTAGCCCAGGCTGAGGTCCCCAGGCACAGGCCCCTGGTGGCCCAGGCAGAGGTCTCCACCCACAGGTGAAAACCGGAAGTTTTGGGGTTTTTCTGTCCCCAGGTTCTCAGGCCCTGGATCCTGGCAGATCCAGGCAGGTCTGGGTGAGAGGTATTGCTCCCCTTAACCCCACTCACAGCCTTTCCAAGCTCCTGGGAGGCCACCCCTCTCTGGTGCTCGTTGACTATGGACTTCTGGCGGCCCAGGCAGAGGTCTCGACGCACAGGTGAAAACTGGAAGGTTCACAGTTTTTCTGTCCCCTGGTTCTCCGGCTCGGGATCCCGGCAGATCCGGGCGGGTCTGGGTGAGAGGTATTGCTCCCCTTAACCCCACTCACAGCCTTTCCAAGCTCCTGGGAGGCCATCCCTCTCCGGCACTTGTTGGCTATGGACTTCTTTCAATTCACTCCTTAACCTTCTTCCTCTGTCCTTTAAAAAATGTTTCTCAGCTATGGAAACAATGTGACTACATTATTATGACTTTTTAAATATCTCTCTTTGAATAAATTCCTCCCAAGAGAACTTTCTAGAATGACTGAATGTGTGCAGTGGCTTTCTTTTAGAGTCAATGGAGTTCCAGGATCACACTTTCTTCAGTAGCTGTTGGTTTTCCTCAGTTTCCAACTGGCTTTCTTCTTCTGTGTGTTGTTTGCTCTTAACACATACTGGATAATTTCATATTTAAGAAGTCTTTTCTTAGCATATAGTAATAATACAGCAGTGTATTTCTGTATGATATGTTCATATATGAATAAGATGTATTTGAATGATCTTTTCCCCATTATCCTCTGTGCACCTCTCATTCAAAGAATCTATTAATCTTTGCCAATACAACCTTGAATGAGTTTAATCTCAACTGAAAGGCTGCATCAAACTCCAACTAGTCTTCCATGAAATTTTGCCTTTGTTGTGAATTCTCCACAAAGTGTCATGCTCTTTGACGGGAGCACTGTATCCTTCCATCTGGCATGTACTAGATGGATGTTCATTAACTATTTGATGAATGAATGACTGCATTTCTATGGGATGTTGAACTAATGAGTTTAGGTTTTATATGCTTGAATGAGCTTACTTTCGGATGTAAAATATGGCAATATAATTGTTTGAATCCATCAATTTCCTTTCTCCTTGTCTTTACATTATACTCCTGAGTTCATTATGCAAATAATCATATGTTCTCAAGTATAACCTGAATTGGAACCAAAAAGTGGGTAGTACAACTACTATCAATCACACACAAAGATTAGCTATGAATACTTAAGTCTGGATAAGAAACAGCTGATATTTATTCAGAGCGTTCACACAATCTTTACACCTGAGCAAGCCACTCCATGCATATAATTATTACTTTGTATTCTTTCCTCCTTGTTGTGAGTACTGACTGTAAATTATGTGCATTATCTAGTACTATGTTCTACACTATCTATCCCTCTGCCTGGAATTTACTTCCCTTGGTCCCTCACTACTCTCTTACCACAGCATGCAAGCCCAGCTCGTGCCTACTCTTTCTTCAAGGCCCACCTCAGATGGCTTTGACCAGTACTTTTCTCTTTATTTTAAATGTTTACTGGGTTATGTAGCACTCATGCCAGCTAAAACTGGATTTTGATCTGAGTGATTGTTTTGATTAGTGGCTGTATACTCCCTAGATAGTATCTTCAGTGTAGGATCCTGTTTGGTTTTGCTTCTGTCTCATCCACAGCATCTTGTAGGTGCTCAATTAAACCATTAAAACCCTCCATCATGGCTGCAGATAGAGCTCAGGGGTTGAAAGCTTGCCTGGCAGGCATGAATTCCTGGGTTTGACCTCCAGCATGGTAAATCACCACCCCCACCCCCACCATGACCACTACCACCATGACCACTACTACCAAAAATCAACAAAAAAACAAAGTAACCTAAAAAAAAAGATGAAACAAAACACACACACACACACACACACACACACACACACACACACACACACAAACACACACACACTCCACAGATTTATTTACTTATTTATTAGTTGTTCTAGTTTGGTTTCTGTTGCTGTCTTAAATACCATGAAAAAAAATAATTTGGGGAAAGAGAGGGTTTATTTCAGCTCATACTTCCAGGTCACAGTCCATCACTGAGGGAGATTGGGGTGGGAGCTCAAGTCAGAAAACCAGAATAGAAACTGTGGAGGTATATACTGCTTACTGACTTTGTGCTCTGGCTGACTCAACTAGTTTTCTTATACAGTGTAGGCCTGGTGGTGCAGGGATGACATTTTCCACTGTGGGCTGGATTCTCCTCTCACATCAATCAAGACCACCCTCTTACAGGCACGGTAGCAGGCCAGTCTGATCTAGGTGATTCTTCCATTGAGGGTCCTTCTTCCCAGGTGACTCTGAATTGTGTCAAGTTGATAATTAAAATTAACCAGGATATTTATTCACCATTTATTTACTTAAAATAAATGTTTTATGAGTTTAGATTTGTGGAAAATTTCTTTCTGACTATGTTGGTGGAAAGTTGACTTTTGGATGAAGGACTGGGAGGAGTGAATGAGTAGAATTGGGAATTTGAGATTAGTGGTGTTTTGTTCTATTGGATATGCAAAGAAAATATGGAAACCTCTATTCATAGTGAATTTATTTAAATATGATGCACTGTAACACTTCATCTGTTATCATGAATATTTACGGCTTCCCACTTCAGTGAATTTTCTAAATAAACATCTTACTCTATTCAGTTCAAACACACACACACACACACACACACACACACACACACATATATATATATATATACATACACACACACACACACACACACACACACACACACACACACACATATATATATATATATATATATATTGTGAATAGTACTTGGTTTATTCATTAGAAAAACAAAAACCAAAAGTGCATGGGTATTATATACAAAACAAGATGCTTTTTGTTTTCAAGGGTTAAAAGCACTCTAAAAATATAAGGTGGGAACACGATGACACAAAGCTGTTTCTCCCAGAAACACATGAACAAACATGCACAATGGATTTATTATACACAGATTCAGATCATTTAGGACCACGATGGGGCCACAGAGCCCTGCACCACATCAAAGCTCCTACATGGCAGACACAGAGGGTGGTGGGAGTATGTGTCAGCATTTGACACAGATGTGATTTACAAGTCAGACCAATTCAGGTGTATAAAGTAGAAGACTCACTTCCGTGTTAGAATACCAACAGAGTTCAGTCACAAAGTAGACACACAGCAATCCAGTATACTGAGCTGCAGAACTCAGGGGCAACAGGTGTAAACACAACACAGATGTAATCCTCGAATCTGGGGTCTAGCACATCTTTAGTTCCCAGTTGCTACCAAGGTGGCATCACTCTGCCTAACTCCCAGGACCCCCCCAATGCCTGCAGTATGACCTCAGCACTGGCCAGGCCCTTCTTTCTTCTGGGTAGAGCCAGGGTTACAGAAAGCTATGCAGACTGCAGGTGTTATCATTGATCACATACAACTGGGCTTTGAGTCATACACAGCAGGTGTGGGGAAGGTTAGTCTCCACTGTTTCCAGGGCTGGGCTCATCATCACAGGTGGCTAAGGTGTTTGGGGACCAAGCCATCTCATGGCCTCACTACTCACTTATACATACATCAAGAACAGAACAGTCAAAAGGAATATGTGGGATCACCTTTTAGAGCCACAACTAAAAGCAAATCTGTAGCTCTCATATGAAGGGGCTTATATGGATATTAGAATCCCCCAGCAGCTGGATACTGGATGATCTGGGCTCAGCTGAGCTACAGAGCCAGTAGTTAGATTCCCACAGTAGACAGGGGATGGTTGGTTAGCTATTTGCTAGCTGTTGGTCTGTGAAATGTTTTCTAATTACAGGCCATGACTGAAGAATCCAGAGACAGCCTCTGGCCAAGGACAGCCTTGCCCCAATGGTATCCTGATACATCTCAACCACATTAGCACTTCCAAGGTAGATAGCTGCTGTTATCTCCAGGCCTGAATATCTGCACCAGCAAATGGCAAACAGTTCCAGCCTCTGTCTCTGACCCTCACCAGGATGGTTAGAACCAAGTGTTCACTCATCTACCATACATGCACTGAGACCACAGAGAATTGCAGCTAGGAATACCCTGAAAGATTGAATGACATTTCCAAAAAGTATTTTTACAGCACTTTTAAAATAAGTTACAAAAATCCTATAAAACCCATTATGTACCAGGACACATTCATTAAATAAAAATGTCATTTGAGGTTAGTGTACATATTTATACAGGGGGGCCTGGGCTGCATGGAAGGGACCCAATTTTTGCTCTTTAACTGTCAGGATACCCTACTTCCAACCTATGCTGCCCCCCCCAACCAGGCACACATAGGCACACACTCACACACACACACACACACACACACACAGGCACACAAACACGCACAGGCGCGCGCGCGCACACACACACACACACACAAAGGCACACATACACACAGGCATGCACACACACACATCAGACAAGACATGGACTGCTTCCCACAGCTATGGCAAGAGCTATAACATGCCTGTCACAATTTGAGGCCTTTACTGCTCACTGTGGCACTGCCCCCATTCTCCATGGAAGTGTCACTGAATTCACTGGCATCACTGCCCAAGGTCTCCTGGTCCTGCTGTTCCCTGTCAACCTTGTGCTGATATCTCAGGTCTAGAACTTTGTCCTCAGAGCCAGAATTCCTCCTGTCCTGCTGTCTCAGGATCCCCTGAGCCTTCTGGCTTGGCCAGTTCCCACTGTCCTTCATTAGCAAGTGTGGACTTCCAAATACAGGGCTGTGGCCAGGCTGGGTCTCCCTGAAGGTCGAGAATGCTGGACCCTGCAGAGGTTAGCCCAGACTAGGGCTGAAGAGGCCAGCCTGCTTGCACCCCTCTCCCCCCAAGAAACATTCTTCCCGAAGTGGAAGAGTTGGGTGAAGAGGAAAGGCAAGCCCTTCAATTTCATCCCGGATGCTCTGTTCAAAGGAGTCCTCGCTGCTCATGCTGGCTGGGGAGGTGGAGCCCTGGTCTTCGCTGGCTCCCACAGGAACACAATCTGACCCAGGAGTGAGCTGTGAGGGACACAGGATGGGCAGGGTACAGCTGTGGGCAGGCTCTAGGATAGAAGGGACCCCTTGGGACATAGGTTCAGAAGCCCCAACCTTTGCCTTCAGGTACTCTTTCTTGGATAGCCTCCTCAATGACCCGACCACTGAGTCATCACTGTCAGAGTCCAGCTCCAAGGGACCATGTCTCCCACCTTCATCTTTTTCTAGGGCGCTGCAGTTTGCCCCAAGACCACAGACAGGGAACTCCGGCTGCTCTTTGCACACAGCAGGCTTGGGGGCCAGCCTGGTGTCCCGGGACCTCTCTGCACGCTGGCCTCTTTGTGCGACATGGCTCATGCCCAGGGCAGCCTCGTCTCTCTGCAGCGTGCTGTACCCTTGCACTCACTGAAGCCCTGGAGGTGTCCTCTTTAGACTCTGAGAAGCAGTCTGGAAAACACAAGCTCCTGGGCTGACCAAAGGCCTCCCATCTGGATTGGAGAGCCACCACTGGAGGGGCGTTCGTGAGGAACATCCTAGCAGGCAGGCTGGGTGCTGAGAGGCAGGGCTGATCAGTCAGCCTGTTTCACATCTTGAATGTCTCAGGTGCAGGCTGATGTTCCACAAGGCTTCAGGGATGGGGTCTTCACTGCTCCGCTTGTACTCCAAAGCATCTTCCACCAGCTTTTAAAGTCGGCTGTGAGGGCTGGACATGGTGGTGCACACTTTTAATCCAAGCACCAGGGCAGCCTGGTCTATGAATAGTGAGTTCCTGGCTAGCCAGGACTCTATAGTAAGACCAATTGTCTGCTCACAGTTTATAACGATGGACCCCGAACTGGGCTTCTCTGACAGTCTTAATGGTTGTTGGTCCAACTACCTGGTCAATCTTGGGAGCTATCATTCTGCGGCGGCGGTGGCAGCGGTAGCCGCGCTCCGGAAGCTCTTAAGATAGATTTTATATTGAACAAAAATATTACCATATGTACAGACATCTTTCTGTTTTTTTTTTTTTTTTTGAAAGGACACACTGACCTCAATCCTTTCTCTGGTGACGCTGTCACTTTTAGGAACATTAGAAAGTAAAATGTACTTATGATTGATCGCTACAAGCGTGTATAATATATGGGGTAAAGAAACAGGTTAGCTATGCAGACCTTGATTTTTTTTTTTAATTTAAGAAATAGAATATTGAGTCAATACTAAAACAATATTTTCAAACTATAGGTACAGTAAAACTGAGTAAAAGTACCACAATTCTGTGTCTGCCTCTAACCCCGTTCTAAAAACAGGACGTTTTAATGGTTTCTCACATATGTAGGTGATTCTTTTATTTTTTATTTTTATTTTTTGGTTTTTCGAGACAGGGTTTCTCTGTGTAGCCCTGGCTGTCCTGGAACTCACTATGTAGACCAGTCTGGCCTTGAACTCAGACATCCTCCTGCTTCTGCCTCCCAAGTGCTGGGATTAAAGGCGTGCGCCGCCATTGCCCGGCTAGGTGATTCTTTCTAAACCACTTTTCTCAAAACATTATTTCAAAAATTTTCATCATAATTATTTTCCATTTTGATGACTTCAACGTGTATATTTGAAGTCTGAACAATATTTTATTTACGTTCACATATTTGTGATTGTTTCTACGTGGGGCCCAGTATTCAGAAGCGTGCTTTCATTTAGTTTTATGCTCATAAGGGCTATCGTTGCCAGTGGTACAGCTGTAGTTTGATTATTTCTCTGATGTACAATATCCCACTCTGGATCCAGGATTGGAGTTGCTGAGTCATAGGTTATGTGCCTCCAAGACTAGATAAAGCCGAACGCTCTCTGTAGTAATTGTACGAATTTACACTCCCAGAAGCAAATTTAAGCATTTTAGTTCAACGTTCTATCACTTTGTGTTGTCAAACCTCTAATTTTTACCAAGCTGGCAAGTGTGGAATGGTATTTCATTATAGTTTTAATTTGCATTTCTCTGATTACTAATGAGGCTGAGCCTTTTCTGCACATATTTATAGGCTATTCAAGTGCTCTTTTCTGTGAAGTGCCTGTTCAAATATCCTGCCCATTTTTGATTGAGTTTTGTTTGCCTCTTTTGCATGTTGATCTCTAGTTCTTTATGGTATATCTCATTGAATTTTTGAGATCTCTTATATTATAAGAGGTGCTACTCTTATTTATTGCTATGAAAGAAATATAGTAACAGATACAGAAATACACACAGTGGGTTGTAAGATGCAGACTGATTAAAGAGATACCAAGACAGATAAGAAATTTGCATCTTATAATGATGAAATATTATATATTCTAGATTTTAATCCTTTGGCAATTAAGTGTATTTTAAAATATAGTCTCTCAATTTGTATTTTGTTTCATTATCATTTTATATTTTCTGGATGCAAACTAGTTTTTAATTTAATGCAGTCCAATTTTAACGTGTTTTCTTCCCCAGTTTTTCCATTTTGTATTTTAACAACTCTTCCTTGACTTGAAACAATAAAGAAATCTCCATAGTTAAAAAAAAAAATCTTTCTTTCATACATTTTATAGGCTGGCTTCCCTTGTTAACAATTTTTAATTAACTTGGAATTGATTTTGGATTAGGCTATGCAGGAATCTGCAATGTAATATTAATTATTCTAGTATTGTGAGGCCCACCCTTTTTCATCTGATCTGCAATTCCCTCTTAATCTCTGGTCAAGCATCTGCATCTATGGGCAGGTCTGTTTGAGGCCTTTATGTTGACTCTATTGCTATTTTTCTTTATTTCAACACCACCATGCAGCTCTGTGTGGATTTATGGTGATGTTTCTTGAGCTTTCATTGTGAAATAATTCTCATGTTGATAGAACTGAGGTCTTGGAAGCTCTGGAAACCTTAGGAGGTGGGGCCTAGATGAAGGAAGTTGATTACTGGCACTTTTCCTTGGAGATCAGGCCACCTTGTTCCTGGTCCATTACTGACTATTCTGTTTCACATCCACCATGAAGGGCACCACACGTTCCGACCTCCATGATATTCTGTCCAAGTGTACAGGACCACAGGATCATGGATTAAGCATTCTAAGACTAGGAACCAAAACAAATGTTCTCCTTTTTAAAGTTCTGTTGTCAGTATCCTATTGCAGCAATACAAATGAGCAAATAGAGAGCCAAAGAGACTTAAACCTCTTTGTATCTTTACTTCAGCATCACCAATGTGCATGGACACTAGTGTTTTGTATTTGTATTGCTATGGTCTCCATATAACTATGGATAAATTATAAAACCCTTATGCCTTGTATATCCTAGATCTACTTTGCATGCAAATTAATTACTAATTATAAAATTATTTTTCTTTCTTGTGGTACTAGGGACTTAGATCGGGACCTTGAACATGTATGCTACATCAAGTTGCCTACTTGGTTCCTGTGGAATATCTTGCATATTTTCTCTTCCTCTCTCTCTCTCTCTCTCTCTCTCTCTCTCTCTCTCTCTCTCTCTCTCTGCATGAGCACCTGGAAGCCAGAGGACAGCATCAGATATCATTCCACAGGCATCATCCATCTTTTAAAAACATGTCTCTTACTGGCCAGCAACCTTCAAGTAGGCTAGGCTGGCCAGCAAGGTCCAGGGATCTTACTGTCTCCATTGTCCCAGGGCAGGGACTCTAAGAATGCACCACCATACCTGACTTTTGTATGTAGGTTCTGGGTATAGAACTCAGGTCTTCAAGCACTTTCCTGATTGAGCAGTCTCCCTAGCCCTTCACTATTCTGTTGACATTTACTTTTCTATAGATATTTTAGAATAATTTGTCAAATTCCATAAATAGACATAGACATTTTCATGGAATTATATCTGTGCACGAGCTTTGAAAGCTCTGGTACCATTTGCAAAATTAAGTTCTCTAATCCATGAACTTAGTAAATCTCTCCATGTTCAGATAATCCTCAGTATTTCAAAATGGGTTTACAGGTTTTTCATGATAATTTTGTGTTTCTCTTATTGGACTTATTTATAGTAGTTTCTGTCTTTGGCTTATTAATTAATTTGGATTGTTAATTAATATCTTTAAAAACATTCTGCCATCAATCATGTGTAGAAATTAAATTGATTTTTTAAAACGTTGATTTCTGTATTTAACAACACTATTTAACTTTATTGTTAATTCAAATAAGCTAGTTTCCTTTAGGCAACCATGTAATATTAATATTGTCAATTTCAATAGTCTTTTTCGGTTATATTTTCTATTCCCATATCTTTGTTGTTGTTGTTGTTTTTGAGATGGAGTCTCACTATGTAGCTATGGATGTTCTAGAACTCACTGTGTAGACCAGACTGGCCTAGAACTCACAGAGCTCTGCCTGCCTCTCTGTCCTTAGTGCAGCCTACCATCCTGGCCCGTCCCTATATCATTTACTTTTACTTTCCCTCCTTTTCTTCCTCCTTTCATTGTTTTTTCATCTGTTTAGGCTCTGCAATACAATGCTGAACAGATGGCAAGCCTCTGCTTCTTAGAAATCTGTTTTATTGAGATACAATTCACATACAACACAATTAATCCATTTAAATATAATTCAGTGTTTATTGTAAATCACAAAATGACTCTACCACCACTACAAGTTAATATTAGAAACTTTTTATCATCAAAAGAAATTCTATGTCTATGAAAGTCATTCACAGTTCACATTCCTAACACTGCGTTCTTTTTCAGGATCTACAGAGCCATGAATATAATTTCCATTTCTGCAGATCTGTCCATTTTTACAGTACATAAAAATAGAATATGTGATATTTTGTGATTGGTTTCTGATGCTTGACCCAGTAATTTCAAAATTTATCTATTATAGTGCTTATTATTATTTTATTTTTTATTGGCAAATGTTACTTTCTATGGAGATGCCATTTTTCATTTAACCACTCACCCATCAGCTGGTTGAACATTTTGCCTACTATTGTCTATGTTTTGGCTATTATGAATAATGCTATGAATATCAATGTACAAGTTTTTATGTGGATAAATGTTTTCTATTCTCTTAAATCCTCTTACATACCTAATAGTGGCATTCTGGGTCTTACCATAATCTTTTGAGGCCACTGTTTTCCAAAGTAACTGCACTGCTTTATCTCTCCACAAGAATTCCATTTCAGTACATCACTGTCAAACATTTGTTGTTGTTATTTCTTAGTTTCGATCAGCACTACCCTGAAGGATGTAAAGGGTTACCTCATCAGGAGACAGGTATTGCTAATGATACAGAGCATCTTTATTATTTTTCCCCCATTTTTGAGAAATATTGATCAGATTTCCTTATTTTGAGTTGTGTTCTTCATGCATCCCCCAGGTGTGGTCTTTTCACTTTCTTGATCCCCCCTCCTTTCTCCACATTTTTTTAGATTTATTTATTTATTTTATGTATGTGAGTACACTGTAGTTGTCTTCAGACACACCACAAGAAAGCATCGGATCCCATTACAGATGGTTAAGAGTCACCATGTGGTTTCTGGGAATTGAACTCATGACCCTTGGAAGAACAGTCAGTGCTCTTAACTGCTGAGCCATCTCTCCAGCCCCCTCCACTTTTTAAAATTAAAATTTCAAACAACATATTTATGTTCTTCCAGCTCCTCCCACATTCTTCTTACCTCCCTACCCACTCAATTCTATGTTCTTTCTTTCTCTATTTCAAAAAACAAAACTCCATAAAACACAAGCAATTAAAATAAACAAGCAAAAGGCCTTAGACAGAAGAATTCCCAGACAAAACAAAATAAAACAAAAAAATTCACACACAAAAATAGAGCCATGGAGTTTGTTCTGTGCTGCCCGCTATTCCTAGGCATGGGACCTGCCCTGGAGTGCAGCTGATAGACCCAGTGACACTCCACTGGAGAAAACTCATTTTCCCTTTGCCAGAGAGTATCAATTGCAAATAGCTTCTTGGTTAGAGGTGGGATCCCATGTACACGTCCTCCTTTCAGTGTTGGGACTGTATCTAGCATGAACTTGTGCAGGACTTGTAAATGCTGCCACAATGTAATCCATTACATCTGGCTCGTGCAATCATTCTACCTACTCTTTCACATAGACCCTGGAGCCTTGATGGGAGAAGTTTGGCAAAGACATTCCATTTAAGACTGAATACTCCAATGTTTCTCCCTCTATGTACATTTCCAGTTGTGGGTTTTTTTATTTGTTCCCATCTACTGCACGAAGAAGCTTCTCGGATATGGTTAAGCAAGGCACTGATCTATGGGAATACCATTCTGCCCCTAGGAATCATTTTATTCTTCTGCTCTTTCAGTAGAATAAGAATCAGTTTTCCCCTTAGGCCTATGGCTGATCTAGTCTCAGATTCTTGGCTGCTTTAGCAGTGTCAGGTATGCATTTTATCTTGTGGAGTGGGCCTTAAATCTAATAAAAAAGTGGTTAGTTCCTCTCATAACATTTGTTCCACGATTGTACTAGTATTTCTTGCAGGCAGCTCACAGGGTTTGTAGCTGGGTGATATTGATGAGTACCTTTCTCCTCTGGTAGCATGAACAGTACCTTCCAGCACCATAAATGCTACTCAATAAGAATAACTCTAGTGGGGCTTCAACTTGACTTCTCCATGGTTGATGAGTGTTTAGCAATAAAATCCCACCATTAGGTTATGGAGAGCAACCAATGGTCTTAGCAATAGCTTGTGATCTTTGGGGTGGAGGTGTTCCTGGAACCCCTTTGGACAATGATTCAGTAAAATGTAATCCATTCCTGACACTGGAGGTTTTATTGGTGCCATAAGATGTTTAGTTGTAACTATTATTTTGTGACTCCATTTAGAGTCCTTTCATTTGTATCTATATTTAAGGAAGCTCCAACAGTCGTAGGTTTCATATGGTTTTTCAAATGGCCTTTATGTTAATTGCCTCTCCCATATTTTACCAGTCTTTACCTCTCCCAGTCTTTACCCTACTCTCCTACCGCCCCACTGCCCCCGCCCCCCAGATTTAATCCCATTTTAGTTTCTCCTTTATCTCTACATAACACTATATTCTATTTTGCATTCCTTGGGAGTTCTGACCCCTTCCTCAATAGTAGTTTCTTACTAGGCACTAACCTCTCCAGTTATTTGGAATGTAACTCATATCAAAAGCTTAAAAATCTAACTCCGATATGAGAGAGAACATGCATTTATCTTTTTGAGTTTAGGTTATCCCATTCAGGATGTTTTTTCTCCAGATTCATCCATTTCCCTAAAATTTCCATTTTTCTTAACAGTTGTCTGATACTGCCCTGTGTAAGTGTACTACATTTTCATCACCCATTCTTCAGTTGGTGGACATATAGGCTGTTTCCAGTTTCCAGCTATGATGAATAGAGGTGTAGTGAACATGGATGAGCACATGGCTCTGTAGTAGGAGGCAGATCTGTAGAGCTGGCTCTTGAGGTAGATCTAGTTCCAGCTTCCTGAGGATTTCCATAGTGGCTGTACCAATACGCACTGCTACCTGCAATGAATACGTGTTCCCTTCCCCCAGCATCCTCACTACCTTGTGCTGTCATTTGTATTATCAACCTTGGCTAGTCTGGTTTGGATAAAGTAGTTTTAATTTGCATTTCCCTGATGGGTAAGAATGTTGAACATTTCCTTAAGTGTTTCTCAGTTATTTGTATTTCCTCTTTTGAGAACTCTGCTTAATTCCATACCCCATATTTAATTGGGTTATTTATTTTCTTGATGTTCAATTTTTTTATATATTCTAGATACTAACCCTGTACAGGATGTTTAATTTATAAGCATCTTTTCTGTAGCCTATTGCTTTGCTGAAATGATGGTGTACTTTACTGTCCAGGAGCTCTTCAGCTTTGTGAGATCTCTTTTATTAGTGCCTGTACTATTGGTCTCCTGTTCAGAAAGTCTTTTCCTGGGCCAATGAGTTCAAGGCTATTTCCCAATGTCTCTTCTATCAGGTTCAGTGTACCTGGACTTATGTTGGGGTCCTTGATCCATCTGGAGTTGAGTTTGGTGCAGGGTGATAAGTATGGATCTATTTTCATTTTTTCTATGCTGCCACCGAGTTTGTGTTGCCAAACCAGTAATTTGAATTGAATTAAGGAATATCCTCTCTCTCTCTCTCTCTCTCTCTCTCTCTCTCTCTCTCTCTCTCTCTTTTCTTTTTTGGTTTTCCGAAACAGAGTTTCTCTGTGTAGCCCTGGCTGTCCTGGAACTCACTCTGTATACCAGACTGGCCTTGAACTCAGAAATCCACCTGCCTCTGCCTCCCAAGTGCTGGATTAAAGGCATGCGCCACCACCACCCAGCTCTCCCTCTCTCTGTCTCTCTCTGTCTCTCTCTGTCTCTCTGTCTCTCTCTCTCTCTCGCTCTATTTTGGAGTAGACTTTTCAAAGATTATTAAAAATGCTGTCTGTTTTCTAGTGTATATTTCTGGCTTCTTCTATAAAAAAAAAAAAAAAAAGAGGTGTCTGTAGGTGTGTCTGAGTCTTTAATTAGATTCCATTGACCCATGTGTCTGTTTTCTTTTATGCCAACATCATGCTATTTTTATTAAGATAGCCCTGTCATACAACTTGAATTCTGGGATGGCTATACATCCAGAAGTTCTTTTATTGCCCAGGATTGTTCTACATATCTTGGGTCTTCCTCCAATTTTGAGGGGTAATGCTTTTGATCATGTTCTTATACCTGTTAGCCAGGTGCTCTACCAGAGCTACACCACAGTCTGACGGTATTCTCCTAAGCAGAAAAGTATTTCATTTATGTAACATTGGCTTTATCTACTTTATTTTTAGATATGTGTGCCTTTAGTGCAACATCTAAGAAAGCTTTGCATAAGTCAAGACAATGAAGATTTATGGATTCTCTGTGAATGTTATTTATCAGCTAAGAAATTTTCATTTTCTTTTGAAAAATATTTGAAATTCTATCCAATACCTCTTTTGCATTTATCAAAATGACCAAACTTCATTTTATCTTCTAACGTAGTGAAATACATTAGCTTGATTCCCTAATGTTAAGCTGACTTTTAATCCCGTTAATCCTGTTACAAATTCAAGTTGTTCATGACATTTTTTAATAGATTGTTAGATTTGGTTTGATGATTTTTACTTAGTGATATTGCATCTGTGTTCATGGATGAGGTTGCATACATAATTTTCTTTTCTATAATTATCTTTGCCAGCTTTAGAATTGGGATTGTGCTGCCAAACCAATAAAGTGAACTGAATTAAGGAATATGTTCTTTTTTGTTCTATTCTGGAGTAGACTTTGCAAAGACTAAAATTATTATTCCTTGAGTGTTTGGTATAATTTATTGAATAAAGTCTTTGTGGATTTTTCATGGGAACATTTAAAACTATTGCTTCCAAGCTTTTTAAAAATTCTTATTCTTTTAGAATTCTGCATAATATATTTTGATCATATTCATCTCAAGTCTTCCAAGATCCACTCTCTTTCCTATCCATCCAACTTAATGTCTCCTCTTAAAAACCAAAACCAAAACTAAAACACAATGTGAATAGTGATTTGTGTTTCTCAGATATTCTTGGATATGTGGACTTTCACTGGAGTGTGGTTGACTTACCAGGGGCAATACTCTTAGAGAAAAGAGACTATTTCTCTGCCAACAATGACAGTTGCCAGTAGCTACACATTTAGGGGTGGGATGTTGTATCTTAACCATCTCTCCATCCTGGATCGAGTCCTGCTTGGACTTTTACAAGTCTTGTGCATGCTGTCCCAATACTGAGGGTTCATATGTGCAGCTCCTCTGTTGTATCCAAAAGACACTGCTTCATTGCAGGCATCCATTGCCTCTGGCTCTTATGCTCTTCTTACTCCCTCTTCCATAATGATCCCTGGGTCTTGGGAGGAGGGGATGTGGTGTATATGGTCCATTTAGGTGTGAATATTTTGCAGTCTCTATTTTCTGTGTTGTTAGTTTTATGCCAACTTAATCTATGATACATTCATTTAGCAACTTTCAATTGAGAAAATGCCTCCATAAGATTGCTCTGTTGGCACGTCTGTTGAGTACTTTCTTGATTAATGGTTGATGTGGAAGGGCCAGTCCATTGTGGGTGGTGCCAAGCCTGAGAAGGTGGTACTGGATTGTTATAAGAAAGGAGGCTGAGCAAGATTCCCACCTTGAGTCTTACTCCAATTTTCCTCACTGATGAAGAATGTCCTGAGAGTTTTAAGTTGAAATAAAGGCTTTTCTCCTCAAGTTGCTTTTGGTCATGGTGTTTTGTCACAGTGATAAGAATGTGACTAATGCATGTGGCTTGGATTGTTGTGCTCATTAACCACCATTTGTTGCAAATAGAAGCTTCTCTGATAAAGGTTAAGAGATGCATTAATCTACAGATATATCAATTAGGTATTAGAAAATTGCTATGTCCATTTAGCCAAATAACAGTAGTGGCTTTTTCCACTAGAGGTTCTTGGCTCTATAACAGTGCTGGGTGTGGGTTTCAGCTTGTGGAGCAGGATTTAAATCCTGCTCAGAAAATGGTTGCTTACTCTCACAATATTCTGTTGGCCATGTCTTGCCAGACTAGTCATTATCATAGCTCACATGGTTTACAGCTGGGTAATAGTGATGCTTACTTTTTTTCTCTGGTATCATTCGCAATACTTTCCAGTAGTATGAAAGCTAGCCAGTGGGAGATGATGCTTCCAGGTCAGTACCAGCTTGATTTTTCCATTTCTTCATGAGTCAAGTATCTGGTGTCTACAGAAATAGAATCTTAGAGTTAAGTTTGGGAAGGTAACTGTCTTGGTAGGGCTCTCATTGCTGCAACCAAACACTATAACCAAACCAAAGCAACTTGGGAAGTAAGGGGCTTATTTCACTCACAGTTCCATAGAACAGTTCATCATCAAAAACAGTGAGGGCAGAATTCACATAGGGCAGGAGCCTGGAGGAAGAAGCTGATGCAGAAGCCATGGAGGGGTGCTGCTTATTGGTTTGCTTCTCATGGTGGCCTGCTTTTTAAAATAGATCTCAGGACCACTAGCCCAGGGATGGCACCACCCACAATAGTCTGGGCCCTCCCAAATCAATCTAGTGATTAGAAAATTCTTTACAGCCATATCGTATGGAGGCATTTTTTCAATTGATCTTCCCTCTTTTCAGAAAACCCTGGCTTGTGTCAAATTGACCTAAAACTATCTAGCACAGTAACCAAGACCACTGTCAATAACATGTACATGTGATGTTTGGGTAGGGGTGTCTTTGGGATCTTACTGACCAGCAACTCCAAAAGAAGCCAACCATTCCTGGCACTAGGCTTTTAATTTGTTACCTCTGGTGTCTAGTAGGGGCACTATTGCCCCATTATTGAGAAACCTCACTTTAAAACTCTATCTATCTATCTATCTATCTATCTATCTATCTATCTATCTATCTATCTATCTATCTGTAAGTTTTTACAGTAGTAGGATTCCATATGAATTCTTGGAAAGATCTTCATGTTACGTATCTCTGCCCACATGTTCTTCTCTACCTTGTTATTGCCTCCTCCACTCTAACTTAATCCTTTCTATTCCATTATTCCCTTTAACCCTTTATAACAGTGCATGCTATATTCCCTCATTTGAAAGCTACTCCCCATGGTTCCTTATTAATTTATGACCTCTACGTCTATTCCAAATGAAATATACATATCTGGAAATTCAAAGGTAACATGCATAAGTGAGAGAGAATAAAAAAATCATTTTTCTGAATCTGAGTTAACTCAGAATAATGGCTTCAAGCTCCACCCACTTACCTCTGAAATTCATAATTTTATTTTGTAATGGCTGAATAATATTCCATTGTGTAAACACACCACATTCTCATTAATTGGTGGACATATAGGCTGTGTCTACTTCTAGGCTATTGAGAATACAGCAGCAATGAACAGGGAAACGACAGGTATGGGGCTGCATGCTGGGAGCCTTCCTGGGGGAGGGGGTCCTCTGGCCCAGCCGAATGTGAGGGTTCTGGCAGGGGAGGGAGCGGGAGCAGGGACAGAGTCTCCTCTGCCTCGGTCCCTGCGGCTGCTGCCTGGATCGCGCCAAGACACTGCACCCACCGCCTTGTGCTGAGTCAGGCCGGGGCTGAGCCCACGAGAGGCTGACTAGCCTGTGGAGTGCAGGAGGCTTCTGGGGGCTCTTGGGAGAGTGGATCTCTTCCCAGGCCGAAAGTGTTACAGCTGTTATGATAGAAACTCTCAGATGTCGGAGTAGTTCTCGCACCTTTATTCCTTCTGGATGGCGGCGACGGGGGTGGAGCTACACAGGTTGGGCTGATGTGATATACTGTTTGGGAGGGGTCAGGGGTTTGACAACCGATCCTATCCTTCCCATTGGTTTTGTCTGGGGGCTTCTTGGTACCTCATTTGCTTGTGGAAGGGCTTAGCGTTGCTTTCTATGTGACAAATCTCACATGCCAGGCCTCTATATAGGGGTTGTAAAAGCTGTAGCTGTTTTTACAGGAGTCTTCTGGGAGCGTCGGTCAAAAACATATTTCGGTCCCTCGTGGATATTCCACTGGGTCTCCCAGAGTTTTCAGCCTGTGTTCAACTGGGTGTCAGATTGCCTGCCACAGACCCCTGCCCCACAGACAGGTATCTCTATTGTAGAATATAGAGTCCTTTCGACCCAGGAGTGGTATATCTGGCTCATGTGATGGACCAATTTTCATCCTTTTAAGTTCCATGGTGGCTGCACAAGTTTCTATTCCCAACAGCAGTGACTAGGTGTTCCTCCTACCCCACATCCGGGCCAACATTTGTTATCATTCAGGTTTCAGATCTTAGCCATTCTAACTGGGATAAGATGAAATCTCAACGCAGGTTCTTTTGTTTTTCTAAACTTAAAGATTATCCTTGATTTCCTAGATTTTTTTTTTTGCTTGTAAATGCAAAACTGTAAATGTATTAATAGAGTATTTCAGTTAAAGTTTCCATTGTGTTTTACCTTGAGACTGCACATGTTGAAATCTGATGAGAGACTTATACTGGGCTATGTGAACCTCCTCATTGCAGACTTCTGTTTTTATTGGTGGATAACTTCCCTGCTGGACACTACCAGTAGAGAAACTCTCTGTTATGACTTCTAGGGCTTCATCAATTAGAGTGTATATAGTTTTTCTTTTCTCTCTTTGAACTGGGATCCTGATTTGAAAAAGAAATATTTTGATGAAAATACTGCCAAGGATTTTGAAAAACATGAATGTGTGGAATATATTTCCCCCAAATAAAACCCTTTGTGAGATTAAAAGATTGCATTGAGTGTTTTACAACAGAAGAAAGTCAAGGGGCTCAAGATTGGTGGGACTGTCTGAAATGTAAAGAACATCAGTAAACCACAGGGAAATTAGACTTACGGCTCCTATCTTCAGGACTTGTGGTACATCTCAAGCTTTTCTTAAAGTCGATACCCAAGAGACAGGTTAGATACTTTATTGATTTTTCCTATCAGTGACTTGATGTATCAGAATTCCTAATTAATTCCAATGCAGGCTCTTGCTTCTGTAATTTGGTTGCTGTTTCCAACCACAATGGAGGGATAAGAAGAGGATATCATACTACCTTTGTAAAAGAAAAAGATGGGAAAGGGTACCATTTTGATGACAGTGATGTCTCCTACACATCTGTAGACCAAATTGTGCCCAAAGCAGCAAACCCACTCTTCTACCAGAGACTGAACAGTTTCAGTGGAACTGGCCTTTCCCCTCTTGACCAATAGTTAATGACCCTGATAGTTTTGAACAGTTGTTTAAAGTGTTTTTAGCTGTTCACATTTCATCTTTAGGTAAATCTCTGTTTAGTTTCATGCTCATTTTTTAAAACTGGATTGCTCATTTTCTTGTCATTTACATTTTTGAGTTCTTTGTATAGTGTATATAGTCTATAGATAGTAACCTTCTGTCTCATGTATAGCTGGGAAAGAATTTTTTATTTTCTGATATTCCTCTCACTAGAGTGATGGTATTCTTTCCTGTACAGAAAACTTTTAATTTCATGAGATTCCATTTGCTAACTGTTGAACTCTTTAAAAAGTATTTTATTATTTTATGTGTATAGATATCTTGCCTGCATGTACGTCTGTACCACATGTGTGCCTGGTGCTTGCAGAGGCCAGAAGAGGGCATTGCATTCCTGGGAACTGGAGTTATAGACAGCTGTAAGTAGCCATGTGGATCCTGGGAATCAAATTCAGGTCTTCTGGGAGAATAATTAAGAATAGCCTTAACTCCCCAGCCCCAATTGTTGATTTTAATGACTGCCTACAGCCACCTGGTTTTTGGTAAGGAGATAAACAATACACATGGAAGAATAGAGCATATTCAACAAATGCTACTGGTCAAATTAGATAGCTGTATAGAAGGATGAAATTCTACCTATATCTCTCACCCTGAATAAAACCCAACTTCATACTGAGAAGACCTGATTCAAGGAACTGGTAGAAAAGACAATGTAGTGCTTGAAGATATTTTCACAGGATTTTTTCAAGCTTTAAGGTTATTTGCTTCCTATTTGTAAAAATTTTTTCTAGAAATTTCTTCACCTCAACTTCATGGTAGACTTATTTATGATAGTCTTATTCTAGACTTTTCTAAATATGATTATCTTTTTAATTCCCAAGAACACCTATCTGTGTCTTTATCTTGATATATTAGTAGTAATATTGTCTTTTATCCAGTTTTGGCTTTGCCTGTAATCTCTATTGTATCAATCCTCTTAGTGATGAATCCCAAGTTTCCCCAAATCTCTATTTTCTAGAACAATGCTACAGTAGACATCCGTGTCTCTCTCCTATGCACTGTGTGGGTGTATCTAATCAGAAACAGGCTTTCTGGGCTATTAGGGTTATGTTTCTAGTGTGAATGAGTAGGGATGATCTTCAGTGTTGGTCCTGGCAGGGGACAGTTGTTCTTATGTCCATGTTCATACCTGCACTTGGATTCTTTTACCTTCCATGTCTAGGAGTTCCATAGCTGCAACACGGTAAGTGTTCTTATTTGTACTCACATTTTCTGATTACTGGTGTGTTTTCTTATGTGCTTATTGCCTGCTGGGGGTATTCATTTGTATGCTGCCTACTCACACATCCTGATTTTAAGACAAATCAAAACAAAGCAACCCTCTTACCCCCATTATGATTTTTGTCTTTTGCTCATTGGCTTGAAGGCATTTCTTGGTTATCTTGGTCTTTAAGATTTAGATTGTGAATATGTTATCTGATTTTCTGGGTGTTTATGAATCTTTTGCACAATGAGTTTCACTGAGTGGAAATTCTTACATTTAATGCACTTAGTTTTCACTGTTTCGGTTAATGCCTTATCTGAAGTTTTAAAAAGCCCTTTCCAAACTATGTTATAAAGAAAAGCTATGCTTGTTCTAGAAACTTTGTTCTCTTACCTTTTATATTTGTGTTCCTTGTTCCCTTGGAGTCCATCTTTGTGTGTAGAGCAAGGAAGGAATCTGGTTTATGTTCCTTTTTGATGTAAGGCAGTTTTGGTAATGGCATTTACTAAGCCTCCTGTTCTCACCCATGGATTTCTGATGCCATTTTTACTGCACAATAGATTCATCTATATCTATGAATTTATCTCTGAGTTTCTCAAATAAAACTCACATTATTTTTTGAAGAATGTTCTAAGTTCTGTAGGTTAAATGTTACACCTTTTCCTCATGGTCAAGTTAACTGTGTATAAACATTTACTTCTTCACATAGATTTAAGGTTAACTTTCTCAGCTGTCTCAAAAACAATCAGAATGGGATTTTGATTGGGATTGCATTAAATTTATAGGTTAATTTTAGGAAAATGGACTATTGAAATGAAACACTGTTACTCACCAGACTGCCTATGTCTGATGGAATTGTCATTTTCAGAATATACAAAGCATTCTTAGAAGTCAGCAGTACAAAGAAAAGCAATGCAGTAAGAATGGACGAAGCAGGGCCAGAGAGCTGGCTCAGTGAGGAAGAGCATTTGCTGCCCAACTTGAGGGCTAGAGTTTGATCCCTGAGTTCCATCCCCGAACCCACATGTTGGAAGGAGAGAACTGACTCCTGAAAGTTGTCCTTTGACTTGGACATGCATCCATACCTGTGCACGTATGTGTATGCGCATGCACACACGCGTGCACACACAAAAGTAATGTGATTTAAAATGGACAAAACATTTGAAGAGAGATTTCAAAAATAGAAGATATTCTAATAGCTAATGTGCATGTGAAAATATTCTCTATATTCTTAGTCATAGGAGAAATGTGGATATAAACATCTACTGGAGTGATGGCAGTGTGAGGAGCTGACTATCTCAGTTGTTGGAGCAACAGGAATGCAGCTTGTAGAAATATAAATATGTAATTACTTTGAGAAATGCTTGGTAGTTACATATTTATACATTTACACCAACCCCACAACTCAATAAATCCCATTCCTGTGTATTTACTCAACAGAAATAAAAATGTGTATCTCCAAAAATTTTGTATAACAATGTTTACAATGGTCTTATTAGTAACAATTCCAAGCTAGAAATAACCCCAATGTCTGCCTACAGGAGAATAAACAAGTTATTTTTATAGGTACATGTCATAATGCTACTTGGCAACACAAAGGCCAATCTATCAATAGGAAACAAAGGTGAATCTTGAGAATATTATATTGAACACCTGGGATCAGGAAGAATAGTTCATATGACTCCATTTCTATGAAGTTCAGGAACAGACATACAAAATCTAAGATTATAAAAGTCAGAACAGTGGTTGTCTCCAGGGAAAGCATATTGCCAAGAAGAGACACAAAGAAATTTTCTGAGTGAAAAAAATAAATACATTTTTTAGGTGGTCATTATGGCTACATATATTTGTCAAAATTGATTCCAGTGACTATTTAAAATTGTGTGCATTATATATATATATATATATATAAAACCTCTCATGTTTCACCCATAATATTTTCAGAAAACAAGTTAAAGAAGGTGATTAGGCTTGCAGTGTAGCTCAGTGGTTCTTAGTACCACAAAGAAGGCAACCAGAGGCAAGGCAAGCCAGAAGCGTTGTATGAGACCAGCGAGTTAGGCACACTTCTTTTGTTAATGCCATGCAGAAAGCAATTTATGTTTTTATGTACTTTAAAAGATTTATTAAGGGGAACATCAAGGTGGGAATACGGGAGTGGGTGGGTGGGTGGGCTAGAGGTGGAATACCCTCTTAGAGGCGGGGAGGGGGAGGGGATAGGGGGTTTCCAAAGAGGAGACCTGGAAAGGGGGAAACATTGGAAATGTAAATAAAGTATCTAAAAATAAAAATAAAAAAAGAGAAAAAAAGATTTATTCTGATTTCTTATCATGTGTCTCTATGCCTGTATGGGGATGTGTATGTGTGAGTGAAGATGCTTGGGGTGGGAGGCAAAGGCACCAGATCTCCCAGAGCTGGGCTCACAGCTTTGTTGTGAGCCACCAGATAAGTAGCCCGGGAAGTGCACTTGGGTCTTCTGCAAGCAGAAAGCACTTGTAACTGTTGGCGCATTTCTCCAGCTGCCATTTTTATGTGTTTTGTATGTTACATGGTACATATATGCTCAGAGTTGACTCGTGTTTACTATTTCCTCTCCATATTTTCTTCATCAGATACTTTGAGGTACTTTTTTTTTTTTTTCCAGGTTGAAATATACAGCCTTCAGATTTTGTTTTAGAATTTGTTGAGGAACACCATCCAATTCTAGGTCATTCTCTTTCAGTACCCAGAGATGTGCTCCAACCTTCTGGTTGCTGTGAGTGCTCAGCTGACTAATTGTCCCTCCTAATTGTGGGTATTGTGTGTATTTTTGCATGTTTTATTTTTGTGTTGTTCTGCAGTTTCAATATTCTGTATCTAGGGCTATATTTTTCTTTACAAAGAATTCTGCTGGTTGAGAGGTTGGAGAGATGGCTTAGCAGGTAAGAACATTTATTACCCTTGCAGCAGACCTAACTTCTGTTATCATCCACATCTGGTGGCTCATAACTTCTTCTACCTTCAGTTCTAGAGGATCTGATGTCTCCTTCTGGACTCTCAGGCTACTTGCACTTATAGATGCACACACACACACACACACACACACACACACACACACACACACACACACACACTGTCCCCTCACACAAATAAAAAAAAAATTTAGAAATTCTATTGGATTCTTTCAATGTCCTGGGTCTGAGCTCTCATCCTTCAGCTTGGGAAATCCTTTACTGTTTCTTCTTGATAATTAGGTCTCCTCTGTCTTCTCTCTTCCTCTTCTGCAGCCTTAATTTAATATATGAAAGTCCACTTGAATTTGCATTCTGTGTCTCTTAAGCAATTTTCAATTTTTGTCCTTCTAGGTCTGAAGTTTTGCAAATTCTTTATCACTATTGGTATTATTTGTCAGATCTAATCTATTATTGAAGCTATCTTTTGGACTTTAATTTCAAATATATTTTTCCTGACAAATAGGTTTGATAATTTATTTTCATCTCTCCAACATGTATTTTCTTTCTTTCATTAAAAAAATCATAAATGTATAATTATATATATAGCTTAAAATTATTAATTTTTTTCATAAAGTATTTATTTCACGATGACACATTTGTCCCCATTGCCCCAACTCCCTTTCATTTATCTTCTTTGTACCCAGAGAGTTTCATGTCTAGTTTTTTTTTTCTGAGACAGGGTTTCTCTGTGTAGCCCTGGCTGTCCTGGAACTCGCTCTGTAGACCAGGCTGGCCTTGAACTCAGAAATCCACCTCCTCTGCCTCCCAAGTGCTGGGATTAAAGGCGTGTGCCGCCACTGTCCGGCTTCATGTCTACTTTTATGCAACATAAACATACATGATTTTATGAGTCTACATAAAATCTAGAGTTAGAAATGAGAGAAAACATTTGTCTTTTCTGAGACTACCTTAATTATCTTACTATTATTAATTTCATGTCTCTATTTTCTTGCAAATGGCTTCATTCTTTTTTATGGCTGATAAAAGTCCATTACTATTGCTTCATTTGTTTTATCCATTCGTCTGTTGGATACCTAGTTTGGTTGCATAACTTGAGTATTGTGAATAGTCCTGCAATAAGCACTGATGAGCAGGTATCTCTGTGCCAAGTTGATCTCAAGTCCTTTGGGTTAAATACTCAAGCATGCCACAATTGGGTCTTATGGGACTTCCATTTTCGTCTTTGAGAAACTCCATCCTGACTTCTGTACATGCTGGATTAGTTTGTGTTCTGCTCTGCAGTGTACAAGTATTCTCTTGTGCACATCCTCATTAGCATTCGTTTCTGTCATGGCTGCCTTTCCTACGAGGTAAGATGCTTTCTTAGTGGAGTTTGATACACATGTCCTTTGTAGGGTGTTTTTCTTTGGTGGTCTGAATCTTTGTGTTTCAAATGTTCTGGGATGGATCTGTTGATAACAGTTTCTTCAGCCCCACGGGTTGCCACAGTTACCTTTGTTTATTGTCACAAGATCCGATTTCCTGGGATATTGTTATCAGGCGGAGTTCTTACAGCTTTAGTTGTGTTCCTTTGGGAATTCTGTGCTGGAGACCACTGTAGAGACAGGTTTTGGCCTAAGGCACAGTAACTGTGGGCTGAAAAGCAACACCAGGGTAATTTATGGGCTGCAAACTCTGAAAGGGTGTTTCTTCTTTAGTCAAGGTGTGAAACAGTCCAGGTTTTCAGCTACCCCTCAGGGGAGGTATTTCCATCCAGTGTGGGAGTACGGCTTCCCAGGGATCTCAGCTCTGACTCTGTGCAGCGGCCATGGTTCTTATTTCCTGTACTCTTCAGCCCATCAGGCTGTGAAAATTGAAGCTTAAATTTATCAGATGAAGCAAATGCCCTGATGTTGTCTCCATGCTCCACTGAACTTCTCAGGATCAATCTTCATTTAGTTTTTGACCTCTGAAAATTCATTACTTTCTTGCTGGTTCGTTCTCACATTTACACAGATTAACACACAAAATCTATGCAGCTAGCATGTTTGCTTTCACCAGAAAGGATTGCGATAGCTGGTCTATACTGAGAAATGAGAGATTTATGGATTTATGTTTCATCTCATTCTTATGTAATGCTCATTACATGTGTAACAGTTACTTTTCACAAATTAAGACTGTATCTCGTACATGAAGATGGATGTACATAATTTATAAGTTACTAGATGTCCCTCCCTAACCCTTATCTATCCCCTGAAAATGATAAACATGACTGTGGAGTAGAAATGGAAGCTTGTAAGACTGCTGGAACCTTCTGGAACCCCCAAGCATCATTCTGGAAACTTCTCATTCTAGGGTATACTCCAAGAATCATGCAAATATAGCTGATTAACCTTCTAACCTCCCATGTCTTGGAAGCTTTCAGAAGTGTGTTGATTTCTTTTGGGAGGTGGTGGCTTATTGTTATTTTAGTCTGTATTAGCAACAGCTGGCTGGAGATGACCTGGCTGCTTGGTACCAGCATCTTGTGAACTGCAGTGACCTCAAAGCTCTCTCACTTTGGAGAAAGTTTTTTAAGTTGGAGATGAGACTCATGATAGAGAAACACTTGCCTTGGTTAGATTGATAGGACCTTGGTAGAACCCATTTTTGCTAGTTGCTGGCTAATGTCCTGGTTGGGAAGAGTAATAACCTCATTAATGAATTATCTCTTACTTACAAGACAAATTTGACTCATTTCTTTCCTTAAAAGATAGTGTCATTGATTAAAGGTGGCCATTAGTGACCACGAATAAATGCATTGGCTCACCTTTTGAAGATGGTTGATGTTTGTATTTTCTGCTATGAAGCAAATGAGTTCTCTGGATAAATCAAAATGCATCTGAGTAATCTAAAGAGAGACCTTCCATTTCCAAATAATTGTTAGCAAAAAAGGAAATGATTTAATACACAGTAATGGAGACACATGCTTGTAACTCCTGGATGGGATCGGAGTTTGCTAACTCTGGGCTAAATGACATGCAGGATGTGCTGGCAGTGCTCATCCCATTGAGCATGCAATTCACAGGCATGGTGAGATCCACAGTCATGAGTCTGACTGTAGCAAAGCACTTAACTAAAGCTCCAAAGCCTGAGCAGAATCTATCACACCAATTTAGTAACTTAAAACCAAAGTCAAATGCTAATTTTTACAAAAAAGGCATCAAAGTTTCATTTTTGAAAAGTCGACTGAACTTGGTCGGATTAAAACTCAAGTCTATGTATTATTAAAATAATTGAATTGGGCTATCAAAGTATCAGGCTGAGGTTGAGTCAGAATTCCATATGTTCTTGATTATAGATAAGTTTCTCCTTTATGAGCTAAATTGGGCTTGGTGAGAGGGGACAACAGTTTCACTATCAGACAATGAAATGATAGCACTGGTCTGGATAGCCTTCAGAGGGAAGGTACAGATGTGCCCAGAATCACAATGTCTGTGTGACTCTCCTGTGCTGACCATGAGCCATCAGCCCTTCCTTAACTTGCAGTGCCTGAGTCCATCTCTTCATTCTGTGGGGTATCTTTGACTGAATTTAGGGGTGTTCATTGTAGCCAGCCATAGGCTGGCCTATGAGGGAACCAATTGGTTGAACTGGTGGTGCCACTTCTCTGGGGGCACAGAGCCACATCCTCCTGGTTGTGCTTTTTTATGAATGGCAGAGGAAATATTTGCAAAGCACACAGTTCCAGCATCCCCACCAGCTGTACTGTCTTTTCTGGGTGAGGCTGATTGCTTTTGGCCCTGCTAGTGCAGTGTTTTCCATCAAGTCAGTCTCGGCTCTGCGGGGGTATTTATTATGTGCCATTTTCAAAATAAAAGGGACGCGGAGCAATCATCCAGCAAAAACATAAAACATTTTATTATCCGAGACGGTGAGGGGACAGGTTTGACATACAACACTGGGAACGGTGATGGCCGAACAATGTGGTACTAAAGTGTGATTTAATGAGGCTTGGAGGATTTAGTTCAGTCAGAAAGTTCCACTCCGTCTTGGGCATGGGGGGAAGCTGAGCTGGCATGGCCACCTGAATAAGTAACGACTTGCTAGGTAGGCCTCAGACCTCGACTGCTGTGTGCCTTTTTGTCCCAGTCAACCATTTTCAGGGAGTCTTCAGTGATAGAAACTTCTGACGAATTTAGTGGACTCCAAATTTGGCACAGTTTCTTGGTGGTTTCCGTTTTACAAGGCCAGCAGTTAATCGAACAAAAGCCTGAATTCATTTTCCTCTGTACCCATTGATTGCCAGCTGAGAGCTGGATGCTGTCAACTCAACTTTTTTTTTTTTTTCTTTTAATTCCATTCCACTGGAATTGAGGTCCTTTGCCCTCTCATTAAAGGCACTGTATCATCTTGGGCAACATTTTTTATTTCTACTTTTCTTTTAGGGGGAAAACTCATTAGCAGATTGTGGCTGGTTATCAAATCAATCATTGTCTTTGGATTTGATCATACATATCGTTTGGATCCAGCTGAATTGCATCTACCTGCTATGCTTATTTTTTTTTTTAATTGGGTTGGTACAACACAAGCCTTTGAGTCATGAACATCAGCTATTCACTGAATAATGCTCAGGCATTACTTCATTATTTTCTGTATTGAAGTAGATGTGTTCGTGGAATATTTATCTAGTATGTGTGGTACCATGATTGGGGAGGGGGATAATGGGAGTGTAGAAAAGGTAAATTCTTGAGTTCTTCTCTGAAGAGGCAGATGATCTAGAACTGTGGTTCTTAATCCCTTTGAAAATGACCTCTTTAGGAGCTGAATGACCCATTCCCAGGGGTTGCATATCAGATATTGTGCATATCGGATATTCACATCATCATTCCAAACCAAAGCAAACTTACAGTTATGAAGTAGTAATGAAGTAATTTTATGGTTGGGGCTCACCACAACATGAGAAACACTATTAAAGGGTCACATTAGGAAGATTGATAACCACTGATGGTGAAGGCAGGAATACACAGCAGACAATACACATGAGTGAAGAGAAAACTGACATTACATTATTATTTAAGCTCAGGGCTTCAGTGGAGATGGCCTTGCCTCAAGCAGAGGTTCTTAAATGATACTTGGTAGCAGGGTTGCCTGGAACTACTTAGAAAGATCATGATTCACCTCATCTATAGAAGAGTGTATACTCCATGTCTTAAGAGAAACTTCCACATGACCCAGAGTGTATAGTCACAGCTGAGGAGCAGTATCCTAGGAGAGGCACAGTTAGGTTTTGAGTTGTTTGCTTTGCTTTGTGATTCAGGTTCTACTCTGGATTTTGTCTTTCTTTGGGTCATGGGGGGCTTTCTTTTCTCTAGCCCTTGTGTGTATCTCAGTTACAACCCTATCATTTCTCTGTGCAATTTCTTTACAAATCTAGTCATCTCAATAGCTGGGGCCATTAGAATGTGGTCCATAGATGTTTGTTGAGTGAGAGAGTGAAATGAGCTGGGTGACCTTAAGTAGGATGCATGAACTCTGCTTAGGGACCATTTGAATGTCTTCGAATTCATCAACATGGAGGGGAAGATCAAGACTATGCTGTCTTTTCCTTACCTTATAAATATTACATGTGACCCAATTCAACACAGATATCTTTCTCCGGTGACTCTGGATTCTTTTAATGCTAAATGTACAATACAAATTCTAGGCATTCTCAAGGACAGTTGACCCTAGAGTAATACTTTTGTTCTAGCTTGTGCCAAGCAGGTGAATTTTGATGAGCTTCTATCAGAGCTGTTTCTAGTAAAGTGAGTTCACTAATGTCATCTAAAGGAGATGGCTGGCTTAAAAAATACTGAGACTGTGTATGGGATCCAGAGTCTAGCAGGAAATGTCAGTCCAAGAGCCTGGAAGTGAACCAGGGGTGGTATCGTCCCACAGCTCCTCCATGCCTCTGGTGGCATTGATTTCTAAGTAACTCCTTTCATTGCAGCATCATTTCAGACCTTGTTTGCAGCTGCATCCATTTATTTGGCAAAGAAGGAGTGAGGAGATTTGTATTTCCAAGAGACCTGTGGTTAGGACTCATCTATAGTGACAAATTAACTATTGATGCCTTTCTTTTTTTTCCCTGTGAATTCATTTAACTGTCTTTGCAAGCATCTCCTTCCCTGTTGTCATAAGCAGCCTTCCGCATGGTCAAAGTGAGCCACATATTCTAGATCCCAGGAAGGAAGGCTTCTGCCTCTCAGAGCACACACTGGCTATTTGGATGCCATATATTTTGTTCTGCAGGTTTCTGAAATGCAGGCTCATTTGTTTGTTTGAGATCTCCAACTCAGAGCTGTCCTTGGCATCATCTCCATCTCCCTGGTGCTTGCTGCAGGCTGGGCTGAGGGCTGACCTCCCTCCACTGCTGCTGACAAGAAGCTGCCCTCTGCCTTATGTTTAATTAGCAGATTTTCTCTTTGGAGATCAAAATTGCCTTAATTTTTTTTTTTTTTCATTTGGGAAAATCAAGGCCCAAGGACCTCAAAAATCACTCTTCAACTGGCTTTGCTCCACCAGAGTCGACTTTTCCCATGGTGCTCCTTGACTATTTATTTTGAAAAACTAGGTTGTTGTTAGGGAAACTTTAATCATTTAATGTGAATCAAATCCCACCATTCTCCCTCTTCTAAACAGCTCTGGGGAGAGAAAAAGAGAACTATCACATACTGGTGGGTAGAACAAAGGAATTTTTGTTGTTGTTTTGTTTTTTCTTTCCTAGTGTAAATGGCGACTATGTTATGACAAGGCAGGTTTTGTCACGACAGCAGATCGTAACTAGGGACAGCCATTTGAAGGAGCTTTTGGAAGGAGCGGTGTGGCTAGTCCCAGATCCTTCCGCAAAGCATCAGGCTGGAGTCATTTCATAATGTCAGGGTGCTTCAACTTGTACCTTGCCAGCAAAGCGATTCTGCATGTCAAATCCTGAATTTAAATGAATGTGAAGCTCTGTTGAGAAGCCTCACTCCTCTTTGCAGCCACAGCTGGGCAGCCACCAGAGAGTTTTCAGGCTAGACATGTTTTTCCCCAACATCTGTCAGCTTAGCTAAATCAGAGCTCCAAATGAACAGTGTAATACCCAAGATCATTATCTGGATTTGTGACACTCCCTCCCACTTCTCTCCAGAGGATGCGGGATTCGAAATGAAAAACAACATTTGTAAGGGATCAGGAGAGGGAGGATTTTCATCTTTATTATTATTACCACCAATAATGCATTTTCATTAACATGGTTTTAATAGTATGAAACAAGAAAAATGAAAAAACCAATGCCCCTCTACACTGACATGCTCTCCCGTGCCTCTTGCATAAGGTACTGTATCTGCCACTCATTCAATCCAAGATAAGCCAATTAATTAAGCTCATGTCTACAGGTGCAGTCCAAGCAGCTGTAATTTTCTGCTCTGAGTTAACTGAGAACTTACAGACAGTCTCTTGGTGTAACATGCTTTCACAACATCCAAAAAGATATGGTCTGACTGCCAGGTAGAAGGAGAGCTAATCTGCTAATCAAGCCAGCAAGGATTTTCTGAAAGCTTACCTGATGGTCACGTAGGTGCTGTTCTTGTAGGGGATGTGTGGTGAAGAGAGCTGCCACCTTTAATGAGAAAACATGACTCCCATTCGGAAGCTCATGGCCTGGTGGCCAGAGAACACCATCTGAAGTGTAGGCCCACGCGGTTTCAAAATCCACAGACTGGCAATATGGTGCAGCAGGTAGAAGCATATGTCACACAAGCCTGATGAGCTAAGTTCAATCCCTGGACCCACAGCAGAAGGAGAGGATCGACTCCACAAAACTGTTCTCTGACCTTCATATGTATGCCCATAAGTCTCCGTCTCTCCCTCCCTCCCCCCCCTCTCTCCCTCTCCCTCTCCCCCTCTTTTTCTCTCTCTTTCTCACACGCACATACACAGACAGAGAGACTGGGAGAGATGGAGAGACAGACAGACAGACAGACAGATATATACACCCAAATAATAACACACATACTAAATAAAAATAATACATAAAAAAGAAATTCAGTTCCACAGCTTTCAAGTGGCTTGATCTTAAATTTTTTTTCATATTATAGGTGCATTTATGTTTCTTCATGTTAAAATAGAGATGTTAGCACATTAGGACTTGCTTTGGCTTGGATGTGAGATGTTTCCCAAAGGCTTGCTTCTGTGTGGAATGTTTGCTGTCTACCTGTTGGTGCATTTTGGGAGGTTCTGGAGACTTTAGGAGGCAGGCCAAGGTAGAAGACTTAAGTCACTGGAGACAGTCCTTGTGGGTATCTCGCCATAGCCCTTCCTGTCTTGCTCTGCTTCCTGTGTGGTAGGAGGTAAATAGTCTCCCAAAGCCGTATACACTTGCTCCTGAGATGTTCTGCCTCACCACAGACCCTGAAACACAGAGTCAAGGGACCACAGACTGAAACTATCTGAGATCATGAGCTAAGACAAATCTTTTCCCCTTTTAGTTGTTATACCAGGCTTTCTACCACAGCATTGACAAAGGGGACATAATCTAGGATTGCTGTGAGCATTAGCAACATTTGTAGAGCACCTGCCACATTGGAGAAAAGCCAAAAACCATGTTTTAAGTCAGCATACTGCATAATATATTATAATTTAATCTTAGTTATCAAAGTACAAGAGAGAACATGGCGGCATAACTAAGTTAGCACTTAGAAATGAGAGACTCAAATTGCTAGAAGGGAGCGTAGAGGAACACAGGTCTAACAACTCTGTGAACCAACACAGAAACAGAGACAGGCTCAGATAAATGCCTCAATACATTGTTGGCAGGTGCCAGATTGGTCTGTACGTGTGGCCCTGTGTGGGGAAGATGGTGCTTTGGAATATGCTGGTTCTCAAACTCAGTGGTGAGGCTTTTGGAAAGAAGAGCTAAAAGGTGGTCTGATGCAGGGAGATTGAAATGAGGCCCAGAAACGTTTTCTTAGCAGGTTCTTGGCTTACAGGCCAGTCCATTGGTGTAGCATAAAGCACTTTGAACGTGGAGTCTCAGTTTGAATTTCCCTGCCCACTTGTGTGATCTGAACAAGTCAACTTTTCTGTTCTTCACTGTCTTTCTGGAGAATAGGTGCTCAATTGTTTTAGCTCAAGCCAGTGCATGACTTTCCTCATTGCTGTGACAAAATTCCTGGCAAAAATACTTTAAGGGAGGAAGGTTTATTCTGGCTTACAGTTGGAGGAGATCATTACAACATGGCAGAGAAAGCAGGAAGGGAAGGTGTGGCAGCAGAAGCCAAATGCTGGCTGCTCATCCTGCAACTCTAGTTAGGAAGCAGAAAGTGACCAGAAAATAGGGCTGGTCTGTAAAATGTCAAGTCCCTCCCCCAGTGACTCCCTCCCTCCATGATGCTTCACCTTCTTAAAGGTCCCACCAACCTTCTCAATAGCACTATTAGCTGGGGACCAAGTATTGGAACACATTTCAACCACAGCAGCCAGGATTGATACTTGGAAAAGATCTGACTTTGCTGTTGGTGAGGGGAGGGCTAATCTGAGTGGGAGGGAAAAGGGGAGGACCTGGCAGGGTGGAGGTTTCCTGGAGAGATAGAGACAGTTACATACTCACATGGTCAGAACAGGGTTCAGAATGGAGAGCTCTGTGAAGTGGTACGTGTTTAACACTTTGCTCTAGTACTTCCCAAGTGGTATTCTCTGGAGCACTGGCTGTAAGACATGCTCTGAAAGAGATCTCTGCATTAATAGGTTTGGGGGATGTGATATGCAGTATTACGGTCTAGGAGACTCATGGTACACATCCAGGGCTTTGAGGAATCCAATTAACCTTCCTTAGTCTGGAATGTGTCACATTTATTTGGTCACAGAGTACTTAAAAGCAATAACTATCAATTAATGTTCCATGGAGCACTTTTGGGAAACACTATTATAGAAAACAGGGAGTCATTATGAATTCTGTGTTCAGTTTGAGGGAACTTTTAGGGGAACTTGGGGGAAGTGATCATTAGGAAGAATATTTAAGAAGAGCAGGAAATGAACTGGAGTCTCTCAGTTTAGAGAGGAGAAGCCTTATACAATCCATTTTGAGTTGTGCGAATTGGTATAATGAGGAATTTGATTGATTGTTCTTCATATTCACTGAGCATAAAGCCAGAAGGAATGGGCTTAAGAGTTAGGCCTAGAGATTTAGGGGAAAGAAAAAAATGCAGAAATCTTTCTGATCAGGGATATAAACTAGAATAGCTTATCTAGGGAAATAATGTAATTTCCTGAGTCTCATCCATTTCGTGTAATAAAATCAGGAGGATAGACTAAATAAAGAGTCAACTTCTCTATGTTTTTGTGCCTGTCTTGGTACCCAGGAGCCTGCACACTTCATATGGGAGCCACACAGCATCTCACTTATCCAAGAGAAGATCTAACAACCTGAAGAATCTCCATTTGGATTCTTTGGAGAATTCAGAAATATCCCAGTATCTCATCCAACCTTCCACCAAAGCAAAGCTATTTTCTGCAATAATCCTGCCCAAGGCCTCCAGGAATGTGCTGGGAACAATCTCAGTGCTTGGGAAGCTATTATTTTTCTAGGCAGGTCATTTCATTTATGGATCACTTTAATTGTTAGGGGGCTCTGACTTATCAAGCCCCAAAATATAGGTAACTGTGTCTTGTCCATCTTAAACAGAGTTATTTGGGTTGGAACTCTACAAAATATGCTGGCTCCCTTTACCTATGGAATAATCACATGTTTGAAGACGTACCACTTCTATACTAATTCTTCTTTAAGATAAGGAGCCCATGTTCTTCCTATAAATATTCTAGTTTGAGAATGGCCTTGCAGCATGCTGTCCAAAGAATATGCGTTGATCATGGGGAATTGTATCTATGATGGCCAATCTTAATTGTCAACTTGGTTGGGTTGAGAAATGCCTTGGATATGCAGTAAAGCATACTTCTGGAGGTGTCTGATGGTATTTCCAGAAAAGATTAGATCATGAATCCTGAGAACTCTAATCTATCAATGTACTTCCTTGTTAGATTCAACATACACTCTCATTGGGAGGTGATGAAAAGTAGGAGGTGAGGAAGATAGGTCACTGGGAGTCTGTGTCTTTGTGGCTATATGCATTCTTGTCCTTTCCTAAATTCTGTATGCTCTGCTTCTGGGTTGACGTAATGTGAACATCTCTGATTTGTCATATCCTCCTCGCCTTGATGGACTGTAGCCTCCAAAACAATGGTCTTGTCATAGATTTGATAACATTGATGATAAAACAAATGCATGGTCTCTTTTGGTATGCAAAAGGGGTCATCTATGTAGGGCATAAATGTGGAACTAAAAGAGCATACTCAGAGAATTCAGACCAGGGGGTCTGGGCTGGCAGGTCTACTTGGTCTATAGGAAACCCACACTAGTAAAAGGAAATGTTGCTGAACACATTTGGCCATATAATGGAACTCTCAGAAAATGAGATTTGTTGAGAGTCTTAGGGGTTGGAAAGGTTCATTGGCTTGTTTATATATCAACTTGACATAGGTTAGGGATCATCTGGGAAGAGAGAAACTTAGTTGAGAAAATGTTTCCATCGAATTGCCTGTAGGCAATTATGTAGGTCATTTTTCTTGAGTGACATGTGAGGGCCTAGCCCACTGTAGGCGATGTCTTCCCTAGACAGGTGATCCTGGGTTGTATAAGAGGCTGAGCAAACCATAAAGATTAAGCCAGTAAGCAGCATTTCTCCATAGCTTCTGATTCAGTTTCTGCCTCCAGGTTCCTGTCTTTAGTTCCTGCCCTGATTTCCCTCATGGATGGAGTATGTGTATGACCTGAGAGCTATAAGATGAAATAAACCCTCTCCTCCCTAAGGTGCTTTTTCTCACAGTAGTAGAAACCCTAACTAAGACAAAAGGGTTATACTTAAAATTTATAAGTCATTGAGTGCTACAATAAAAGCCATGATCCAAAAGATTAATGAACTGAAAGATGGAGATTCAGGTGATGTCATAGCAACCCATCTTCCTGATACCTACATAACCATCATAGAAGTGGGAGATAAGGTTTCATGCCATTATTGTTGAGGTAGGCAGGGACACCTCAGTGTCTCAGAAAAAATATCACTGCTTCATATTATCTTCTGGGACCATCCTTGGGCCCCCTAGATCTTACCAGCTGGAAACAGAAGCCAGATAGTATTCGCTTGTTCAATTCATTTCCATTTCTAGTAGAGGATTTCATCAGCCATCTTTTGTTTGGCAATCCTGTCACGCAGTGAACAAAAATACTGTTCTCACGAACACACTACTATCAATTAAAATGTTCCACATATTGTTGTAAACTCTGAGTTTTAGCACAGGGTTTGCATTTGTTTGTTTCACATCTAATTTTATTTTTGTGACTCTATTGATATTGGTAAGCTCACTTTTCTTGCAGTGTGTGGTGTTGCTCCTGAGTTGGAATGATCTTCCTGTTTGATAATCACGTCTTTTATTTCTTCCCTAACATTTTTGAACACATCCATCATGGATGGCCAAGGGAAAGGGTTCTATGGGGTGGTATTGAGAATTTGCTTGAACAATACACTGGCCATTTAATCAGCTCTTTGAATAGCTGTCCAACCAGCTAGGTTCCTGCCACAGACTAGGACTATTTTCCAAACTATTGTTTTGTCTTCTTGTTTATGGAAAAGTGGCTCACTAAATACCAGGATCATTATTTATTGGCTGAATTATTCTTTTTTTTCTACTGGATACTCATATGACTTTGAGTGATATAAAGTCAGAAGTATTTTGATAGAGAATCAAGAAGTATGTTGTACTTGACAAAGATTTAGTTGTCTTTCTCCATCCTATTGCCCATGCTCTTCCAGCCACAGATATGTGCAATAGTCCATTACGTAAGAAGCAGCAGATGTCTCTGACACGACCAGGTTCAAACCCTATTCAATTTTCAGACTGAATTAGCTAACTTAACTTTTAATCTCTTTCTTTCTCCCCTCTCCCCTCTCCCCTCTTCCCCCTCAACCCCCTCTGTGTGTGTGTGTGTGTGTGTATTCCTCAGCTCTGTCACTGAACCTGTGACTCTTGACATCCCATTTCTGCCTCTTGGGTAGTTTGTTCCCTTCATTTTGTCTGACTAGAGTTTACTGTACTGTTAGTTGAAGTCTTGCCTCCTTCATGAAGTCCTACCCCCACACTCCCTCTGTAATGGCTCCTGCCACTTAAGTGACTTTGATTGTGGACCATACTCTCTGGACTTGGTTGTGAACTCCTTGAGAGCTGAAGCTATTTCTAAGTGTATCAGATTCTCAGTTCTTGCCAATTCAAGAATTACAGGCTGTGAGCTCACAGAAAACCAGCATACCCAAGGGGACTTTGAAAGATCTCAGGTTTCTTTGTTAATATTTGGAGAATGGTTCTGAAGCAAGTAATTGCTTTGGGGGGGGGGCTTTAGTCTCCTTATCTGTTAAAAAAGATGATTCAAATGTTCAAGGCTATTGCAAAGAAAACTGATTTGGAACAAGCAGCCCTGAACCATATTTGCCAAGAGCCCTGGGAAGTGTGCTTAGCCAGCCCACTTCTCCTAGTCTCAGTTTCTGTATTAGATAAAGAACTGGGATTCTACAGTGAGTACATATGGAGTTGAACACCAGTGGCTACTGAGTGAATCGCTTCATGCCTCAGTGTCCTTATTTACAAATTCCCCATTACTTGGCAACACTCTGGTGTGGCCTAGGTAAGCCCAGCTCAGTAACAAGGAGAGGTACCAACATATCGAGTGTGAGAATACATCATTGGTAATATTATAGCTCATTATTCTCTCAACACACATACTCCAGAAGGAGGAAGTGGTTCAAGGTCATGAGGCTTGCCAGTGGTGGAGCCATCTCCCCACTCACTGTCGCTCCAAGCTCATGCCTCGCCCAGTCCACTCTAGCTCTATTTTCCAGTGTCTGGTGGGAAAACTCTCTGCACCTCTCCTGGGCTGAGTCTGGCCCTCCGATGTCCTCAGCTGTAGGACAGGAGCTGGTGCTGATGGGAGGAGGATCCCTGGCTTGTAGGACAGAGGTCTGGCTATAGCTGGCTGGCACTGCCAATGTGGCTGGCATGAAGCCTTCTTTCACACTCCCTTCAGAGCAGAAGCAGCAGGCACAGAGGCGTCCAGGCAGCGTGCATGGTTTATAAAAAGCCATCAGGAGCACCATCTTGGGACTGCAGTCATTTATCTGCACTTTTTCCTTGTAAAATGTTACTGACTGTTTTACACCAAGGGCAGTTTATCCTGAATGGGATGTACAGGCATTCAATTCACCTCTGCTTTTTGCCAAGTCTGCTTTTTCACCCCCCACCCTTGCTTCTGAAGTTATATATGGTTCTGAGAGAGGAAGCCATTTTCTATCTGAAGGGGGAAAACAAAAGAGCTGACGGCTTTAAAGGGAAACCCTCCATCATAAGAGAGAACATTTGGTTGAGGAGATAATGTTTTTGTTTTGTTTTGTTCTAATGGAATCTTGCTTCAGTGGTCTTTTGATTCCCTGAAACTGACCTGCTTTCTGGTCAGATGTTAAGGACCTTGTAGACATGATCTCTGTCAGCATACCTTGCCAGGGTAAATGGGAGATAGATAAGATCAGGCCTATTTTTCTGATGGGAAAATTGAAGCCCAAAGAGGTTAAATCACTTGTTTAAGACCACAATGGAAGGGTGCTGGTATAAGCAATTGCCTTAGTAGCCAGCTTAATAATAGGGAAAGAAGGGAGAAAAAAAACCCAAAAAAACCTTTCGGTTAGGCACCCTTCCTCCCTCAGCCCAGCTCTCCCATGAGCTTCTCCCGCAGCCTTTGAAAGTGCCCTTCTTGTATGCGATTTGACTGTGAGTCTGAGTTTCCGTGACATTAAGCAATTGGCTGAAAGTCACACTTAGTTATTGCAAAGTATGTTTCCAACCCAAAGCTTGTGAGTCCGGACTTGTCCCCTCCCCAGACCCTCCAGCTGCCTTCATTAGTGCCCGCCTCTCGCCTGCCCTGGCTTTTGCAGAGAATCTAAATATAATGGATTGCTGCTGCAGAATGCCAGGGTATTTTAATTTATAGAAAAGAATAATGGGGTTCAGGTGAATGCCCTCCTCAGTATATTCTCTCTGGAATGAGGCTTAGCTTTATTGTCCTTTCACTTCCCGTTAGTTCTAGCTAAAGTGATTCCATAATGACATATAAACCCAAACATGAGTAATTGATGGCGGCCTCAGGAGCTGGAGCAGGATAAAACCAGACCGACTCTCGTCTCCAGGGTGAGGAATTAACATTTATTGGTTTAGTGAAATGAATTTATGTCCCAATAAAGCCAGTTACAGACTAGACAGTGATTTAATGAGGTGCCTTTTATAAAAAGAACAAATATGAACTTCGGGGCCTGGGTTAGATTGTAACTAATATGTCACTTGCTAAACCATTTTATAGAGATACTTGGAAAAAGTCCATGATATTTCCTTAATCCGTGAAATTTGTGTTTAACCCGAAATTTGTGTTTAACCCATTCTGTTTGTAGAATTGGAAGTCGAAGGGGGATACCATCCCCATGTCCGACCTCTTGAACAGCACATTTATTTACCAGTCCCATAAGATCAGGGCTCTGAGTGAGCCCGGAAGCCCAAGGAATAAAGATGAAGACAAATGCACCATGAAGGAAAAGAAAAGAAATACTAAAACTAGGTGGGCCTGGCACCCTTTAAGGCTCTGATGTCCTGGTCTACAGGAAGCAGGTGAAGTCAAAGGGCAGAGAGTAAAAATGCCTCTGGTGCCTTCTTTGGGGAGAGGCTGAGGCTGAAAAGGATACAGAGACTCCTGACTTTTGTCATGGGGCAGCTCCTGCTGCCACCACAAGCCAAGAACATTTCTTCTTCCTACTCTTTTCCTTTATTCTTCATATAGAGAACTGAGGAATTGGTTGGCTTTGATAAGAAACTGTGCAGGCTCCAAAGCCCAGTCATTCTGGACTCTTTCATTTTGTGCCCTAGGTCCAATCCCTCAAACAATCTCATAGGCTCTACTTTCAAAATGGCATCCAGAACCTGGTCACGTCCCACTGCCTCACAGCTCCCCCCCAGGTTTGCCTGACCACCTCTCTGCACAGGTGACTCAACAACATCTTACTTGATCTTCCTGCCCTTGTGTCTGAGTCTGTCCTGAGTGGCTTCGGTCCTTTCGTGTATACCATCTGGAAATTCACATAGCCGGAAGCTGGGGTCTTCTTAACAGAATCCATCTCCTTGTGTTAGATTTTCACCACCATGACAAAATACCAGAGCAAAGTGACTTAAAGGAATTTATTTTGGCTCACAGCCTCAGAGGTGTGGATCCATCCTGGCTGGGAGGATGTGGCAGAGCATCACAGCTCCCCTCATGGCCACCAGGAATTACAAGTTGGCTTTATCCCTCTATTCCATCCAGGGCTTCAGCTTCTGTGCTGCCCACAGTCTGAGTGGTTCTTCCCCCCTTTAGATAATTCTCACTAGAAATGCCTGGGCCCCTCTCAGTCCAGTCAAGTTAATAATCCAATAACCATCACTCTCTTCTTGATTCCAAATGACAGTGGCTTCCCATCCCCCACAGAAGAACACTCTACATGACCAGCCCCCTGCCTCTGATCTCCTTCTCCTTTACCATATCCCTGGTGTATTCATACTGCCTCCATGTTCCTCAAAGGTGGGTTGTACCTCTTCTTTACTGGCACTCCTGCCTGCCCATCCTTCCAGATTACCCATGTCATATTCTTCCGTGAGGTATTCTTCCTACCTTCTCCATGAAGTCCTTCCTGACGATCTTATGTAAAGTGGGAACTCCTCAGTCTGCCAGGTATCTTGATCTCCTTACCTTGCTCTGGTTTCTTCAGAGCGCTTATTACCATATAGCTCCCTATCTAATCCCCTTGATACTATGCTTATTGTTTCTCTACAGTCTCATAGGTATCAACTCTAAAGGGATTGGATCTGTTCTGCTTATAGATGCACCTGGGGAGTCTAGGACAGTGCCTGCCACATAGGAAGTGTTTGAGAGATGTTTGTTGAATGAACAGATAGACAAGAAGTAGAGAAAGCAATCCTGAGGAATTTTAATACCAAGAAAAAAAGCAGGACTAATTCAATTTTGTTCTCATAGTCTAATCTTTTTTAGCTCAATTTTCATCACAAGTTTTATTTGCTCTTTAGTGCTGGAAAAGAAGACTTATCAAATTGGCTTGAAGATATATTTTCTACATCTCGGGAGTTTTGAGATCTTGTTAAAAAAAAAAAAAGACCTTCAATCAGTTGAAGAGGATTTTTCATTGGAATAATTATGACTGAATCCTCTTACTTGATCATATTAGACAGTTTGAATTTGAAATGAGGTATAACAATATTAGAAGAAATGCAACCCTATCATGATGTCACCGTCGATACTGACAAAATATTTGAGCACCCACTAACTGCAGAGCACTGGGAGGAAAAAAAAAAAAACCCTGAACATTTTGAATGCACTGTGCACACATCTGTGCCAGATGTGCTAGTTGGGGAATTTTATGTTCCCAGTACTTGGAAGTATGGGTATAATATTTCATTCATTTAAATGTATTTTGTGAAGACTGTCTCCTATGTGCAAAGTATGGGCACCAGAGAATAAAGCAAAAAGCAAATGTGTTCAGCTAGATATGTCCTGCAGTACTTGGGATTTTTTTTTTTAAATTTACCTTCTCAGGCTACGTGGAGTCCACAGCTGCCATCTTAATTCACATTTGTGCTGCACTGTGCAGCTTACAAAGCACTTGCTTGAAATAGACCATCTCGTGTCTGGTTTCTTCGGAACATTTGCCAAGAGTATGGTCTCTATGGTGCATTGAGGATGTGGGGTTTAGGGTTGTCTGGGTGAGGAGGAGCCTTCAGTTGTGAGGCTCAAGGTCAGACAGTTATACCCATGATGTAGAGTCAAGAGCAGAGATTTCATAGCTGGGCTATCTGGTGTCAGATCCAGGCCTGATTTTTGTTTGATGGTGTCTTGACTTTATGAACTGTACAATGGGCTGACTCACCTGGTAGATTTTCACATACTGTTAGGAGGCATAGGGAAGTTTATAAACACAGAGTGTCTAGAATGACCTCTGGCACCTGAGAAGTTCCCAGGCCTGCCAGCTGTCAGAATTAAGGACCACAGGAGGACTTGTTTGACCTTTCTCTCTCCTCCAATTTTCTTGTCAGATTGTTGGAAAAATCTCTCCTAGCAGTCATTCAATTGGCTATATAATTCTTCTTATTATAAAGGGACAGGTCCATATGCAAATCAAGTGAAAACCTTGAGTCCTTTAATAGTATATACATTTCCGTGTCTGTACAGTTTTCCCTGTGGCTTCCGAGTTGATAGCTCCTGAATGCCTCATTAAGAATCTCTAGGTTAGGACGCACTAGGATATCCAGCTTGAATCATTGCTTCTTGGACATAAGTCTCGGATGCTTCTGTCTACACTGGAATGAGCTATCATCTGATTTTTCCTCAGACTTAAGGTAGCCTTGGCATATCCTTTGAGGAACATTTGAGAACCAACTTGATGTAGGCAGAGAATAGGGAAAGAGTGGAGCAGGTATTTCCAGACCCTGGATTTTGGATGTAATTCAGTTTATGGGGCACCCACCCTTCTCATCTCCCTGATTCTTCCTTTCTGACTCCTTCCAGGCTCGTCAGCATCATTTTTCCCCAGGGACCATAAGCTGCAGAGAAGCCCCAAGAGGGAGAGAGACTTCCCCGGGAAAATGAAGCCGCTATGAGCAGATCACAGTCGACACTGGAAAGCCATCTGACAAAGGAGAAGGCACCACAGGGACAGAGCTATGTAATTGGTTGTCAATATATGTATTTCAAAACACAGTCTCCAGGTATCCAACTTCCCAAGGAGATAAAAAAGAATCTTTCAGTGTGAAGGCTTGTTACATCTCAAAGAAAGCATGCTGGTACTTTGCAAGGACAGAGCAAGGCAGCATCCCGAGAGCTGCACAACATAGGATTTCTCTGACACCTTGTCCTGTCACAGCTCAGGGAGGGGGGTCTTTAGATTTCTGTTCTCTGTCTCTTCCTCTTTTGAAGCTTCCCAGGGTGATGCAACCAAGTCCATTGCTCAGAGTTTTCTGTGGAGGCAGCAGCTGTGTCGTTTGGCCAGATCCACTCTGCAGAGGAAAATGCTGATTCTCCGTTTCCTCTGTCACTGAGAGGATAATAATAAAAAAGAAACATGCTTTTTCTTGCTCTTAGGGACTTGGGGGAGGAGATTAATTAGATGTTGGCTATAGGTGTTTGAGGCTCTGGCTGAGGGAGATACTGAGCATCATTTCCAAAGTTAGGTTCTTGACCCACCCAGGAAAAATGAGTGTTCTTCTCGTCGCCAGGGACTGTGTGGGGTGCCTCTACTCTTCAGGCCTTGATGATGAAAACAGCTGTCAGTTTAATTGACTCAATTTGTGAAGACATTGGAAAGGGAGACAAGATGCCTCCCTGGCCAAAGCAAAGTGGGCCTCCTCTGGGATTCTTGTCCTAGGTACTGGTGAGAATAGATGGGGACATCATGGCTGGGACCAGGCAGTCAGATACTTGAAACAGGGGTGTCCACCCAGAGCCAAAACAGACAGGCACCCAAAGGCTTGGAATAGTGACTTTCTTATCCAATTTTTCTAGCTCAGAAATGGCTGAAACATCTGGACCCCAGGGTTCCCAGTGTGAGGTGAAGACAGATGAGGACAGTCTAATAGCTTCTTCCATAGGTGGCTGTCCCCATTTCCAGAGCAGAGAGCGATTTGATATTCCTTCTGGGAGGAGCACAGACCAACCTTGACCCAAGACTCTCTCACTCACCTATTCACTTAATAAGTATTGATTGGGCATCAACAATTAGCCACTGTTCTGGCAAGGAAGAAACGGATCAAGACAGTTAAAGTCTTCATTCCCAAGGTACTGCCAGTTTGGCTAGAAAGGCAAGCAACTATCAAGCCAATAACCACCCCGACTCACCCTCACCAGCATGTGAAGTCTATAAGAGCAGATGTTCTCTATTTTTGAGATCCGTTTTGTTCACTACTATATTCCTAGGACCTAGACTAGGTACTGAATGCCTGTCACTAGTTGCCCAATAGGTGTTTGCTAAATATTTGAATAGAGAAGGCAATTTCAGGAGAGGCCAATGGAAGAAAGGAATCCAAGGGTAGTTAATAGGAGATGAAGTAAAGGGAGAGATGATGGAACCCTTGATTCCTTTTCTCTTACCTAATTTATAACAAACCCTGCAAGACTCTGGTGAGGGCTTGGACTAGAGAAATAGATTCTAAGCACAGCAAGTCTGCTTAGTAAATACTTTAACTTTTACTTATTTGTTTTTTATTTGTTATTCTCTCTGTGCATAGGTATGTATGTGCCACAGTATTCATGTTGGAAGTCAGAAACATTTTGGGAGACATTCTCCCCTTCAATCACGTGGGTTCTGGGAATTGGACCCCCATCATCAGACAAAGGTCATTGTCTGCTGAGCTGTCTGGATGGTCCCTCTCAGTTTATACTTCAAAATCTCTGCTGTGGCAAGCTGGGGGGAAGAGCTAGGAAACCAGCTAGGAACTATTCCTGTGGTCCAGACCAGGGTTATTGATGGTTGTATGAAGGCTGGGGAGATCAGATTCCAGATGTGTTTCCGAGGTAGAACCAATAGAATCGTGGAGACCAAGAAAGGAGGAATCCAGTATGACTCTGGGCTATTTGGCCTGAGCTTACTAGTAGTGCTCTTGGGAGAGGTGAGGATTAGGCCCCTGGAATCCTGGCTTTGAGGTAGGGTGGGTGGGATTGGCTAGCCAAGGAGTGTGAAACCCTACAGTTAGTTTTTAGGGTTGTATCTTGAATACTTACCAGGGCATTTTGGCCAGACTTGAGGTGGGGTTTATATATCACAAGGATGGGTGGGATCCAACCTTTGCAATCAAATATTTAAAAGGAAAATTTAAACTACAGGTTTATCTTTTATATGGGTGGACATGCACACGGAGTTCAGGAGAAACTTTCAGGCACTGGTTCTATGTTGGTCCTGGGGACTGAACTCAAGTTGTTAGGCTTGGAGGTGGGAACATCACTCATCCAGCCAGCTCATGCAGGCTTTGGAAGCAAAGGAGTTTTAGTATTGAGAACCTCAAATATCTTCAAGAAATGATTTTAATTGTCCTGTACTTCTAAAAGGGAAGCAATATTTTCTCTAAATGAATGCTTATCAAAAGCCTAATATGTGAGATAATTTAATTATTCTGACAAGCCCAGGTCTTCTGTGTTTGACTTTCCTTTCTGGGGTTTTTTTTTTTTTTTTTTCTGTCCTGTCTCTCCAGGTGTTCGAACAATAGCAACAAAGATATCTTCCTCCCACTTACTGCTGGATTGATGCTGGAAATCCTGTGGGTACAGATTCATTGTGTTCACTTAAAATATCTCACTCTCCTAAAACACAAACCTCACAGAGGAAAGCACAGCACAGGAGAGTTTAATTTTTGGGCCCCACACATCTTTAGGACTCTAGCAGAACTGTGTTTACCTGCTTTTTTTAAAAACCTGACCACTGGAGTCAACCTTGGTGCTTGAGGAGGAGTCAACGTTGGTGCTTGAGGAGGGTGCTAGATCATCATGTATCCCAGTGAGAGGAATGGGAGGGGTTCTGGTGTGTGTTGGGGGCCATATAGCAGGCCCGCTGTGGTTGCTCAAGTTGGTATTGTGTACATTTTTGCCTTCCCGATTTGTTCCTCTTACCTCATGTTCAGGAAAGCCCCAGTGCTTTCACTGTCTGCTTTGGTACATTTAGATGAGACATAGTGTCTTTGCCCCATGTTCCTGGGCAATGATGTCATGTTACTTTTAGTGACAGGTACATTAAAAAGTGCTTGGGTCCCCTTCCATGTGAGAGACACATTCTAATGGGCAATGAGACTTCGACCCTCTCCCCCATTTACAGGATGTAACTGCCGAGAATAGACAATGATTCTCTTAGCTGGTTGACATCAAATTCCTAGGTGCTGCATGTAGTTTTACCTGTGGTGGAAAAGAGAGGGCTCCAGGAAATAATCGCTGACCTGGTGGGCATTTCATGCTGCTCTTGTACCTTTCCTAAGGAGCTGATAGAAGTCTTGGGCATTTACCCAGCACATAGCATATCCAGATAAGATTGCGTGCAAGAGACCAAGGAACCCTGGAAGCTGTACCTCTAGGACTGTGATATGCCTGGAGATTTGCTATGAGGCTTCCAGAGTAGCCAGGACCCCAACAGTCATCACCACTGTGGCAAAAGTCAATGGAAATCGACACTCACCTGGACTGAAAACTCAGCCAAAGAGGTTGACAACAAAGACCAGGGGACCACAAAGAATATGGAATAGAGTGGGTCATGGAGCTCTGGCCTGATTGCTCAACTGTAAAACAGGACAGCGATAGTACCCATTTATCTCATTATGGATCTCAAACGACTTTTAAAACTGGGAGAAAATGTAAAGTAACAGAGACCAGTGAGGCCAGTGGCAAACTGGAACGTATTTCATAACATTTGGATGCTACAGCTCAACATTGGTCCATGTGAAACGCTGTGGTTAAAACTCACCTTTGCTTCTCTGAGTCTGTGGATTATGGTATGGTTATCCTTTATTCACAATGGGGTGGGCACGTGAATCTTCATGGGAAGGGGAAATAGAATGGACATTGCAGGTGGGGGGTGGTGGGGAAGTTGGGGGTGGGGAAGGGAACAGGAGGGGTCAGCTTGGGAGACAATGGAGAGAGTACTGGGAGAGACATCTGGAATTGGGGGGCATCTTTGGGATGAGCTAGAAACCTAGCAATGGGAACTCTCAGGCATCTACAAGAGGAACACTTGCTAAGACTTCCTGTAATGGACGATGTAGAGCCTGAGCTGGCCATCTCCTGTCACCAGGCAAGACTTCCAGCGGAAGGATTGGGATACCAACCCAGCCACAAAATCTTCGACCCACAATTTGTCCTGCCTACAAGATGTGCTGGGGTAGAGGTGGTGCAGAAATTGTAGGAGTGGCCAACCAATGACTGGTCCGGTTTGAGACCCATGGTACAAGAGGGAGACTACCCCTAGCACTGCCTGGAGGGCCAGGACCCAGAGGATGGATAGACCAGAGACATAGGATAGAGCCAAACATGGTTGGCCAAAGGGGAAAAAAAGTCAACGAAATGATTTCTAATGATATTCTGCTATACTCATAGATTGGTATCTAGTCAAGTTGTCCTTAGTGAGGATTCACCCAGCAACTGATGGAAACAGAGAGCTATAGCCAAACATTAGGTGGATCTTGGGGAACCCTTGGGGAGATGGGGAGGAAGAATTGTAGGAGCTAGAGAGGTCAAGGACATCACAAAACTCCCCACACAATTAACTATCCTGGGCTCAAAGGGGCTCACAGAGACTGAAGTAGCAATCTGGGAGCCAGCATGGATCTGACCTATGCCTTCTGCATATATGTTACGGTTGTGTAACGTGGTCTTCTTACAGTGGGAACTGGACTGTCTCTGACTCTTTTGCCTGCTTTTAGGACCTTTATCCTCATACTGGGTTGTCTTGTCCAGCCTTAATATGAGGAGAGGTGCCTAGTCTTACAGCAACTTGATATGTTGTGTTTGGATGATATCCATGGGTGGCCTGGTCTTTTCTGAAGAGAAACAAAGGAGACGTGAATTGGGAGTTGGGGGAGATAGTGGAGGAGGGGCTAGGAGCAGAGAGGGAGAGGAAACTGCGGTCTAGATGTAATATATGAGAGAAAAATAAATTTTAAAAAATGTAAGAATTGCCTCTGTTTGAAGTTTTCGAATCCTGGATGTTGTAAAACAGGGAGGGTAGCCAGCTGTTCCGCGGTAAATGCAGGTGGACAAATCTCTTTTTTAACGATGCCTGTAATAGAAAGCTCCTAACGTATGGTGCTTGAAGAGGCTTCTCCTTCAAATGTCTCCTCTTGGACTCCAGAAACTGAACTAATTAGGAGAACTGTGGGTGTGTCTGGGGAGAAGAATTAGATGAGTTTTATAGGATTAATGGCTTTCATTAAGATGTAAATATATTATCTACATTGGTAAACCTATTGATTGTCTTTTGGCCATTGGCCCCCAAGTACTTTAAGATAGCAAAAATAACCCAGTGACTGTGATGATGCACCCCTTATCTTTGATGTTGCCCCATGACTTGAATGGTGTCTAGGGTCTGAACTTTCAGAGACAATGAGGGCCCTAAACCCCACAGTGCCCACAGCACACTGGAAACAATAAAATTGTGTTCGGGACAGACATGGCCACATCCCTCTGCAATGTTGAAATGCTGGAAGTGAGGTGTAGCAGGGATTGTGAGCTTACCAGAACATTCTAGGAAAGGAACGAAGCCAGGAGGATGGAGACATGTGATCTGAGCTAAGGCCAAGGGTAGGTGAGGAACAGAGGGGTTCTGTTAGGTACCTGTGCTACCTCAGCTGTCTGGGAGACTTAAGGTGTTGAATTCCCAGCTTGCCCAATTATCAGGGAAGCTGACAAAGGACTAGAACCCACAGAACTGTCTGGGGCACAGCAGGTGGTAGGATATCTCTGTGACCCTGTGGGGCTATTAGGGACTGACTGAGGAAGCTTGGGCTCTGTGCCAGCAGGCTAGTGACCTTTGTGTGTTTGTAGGGAGGGGTTGTCCCAGGAACCCCCTAGCTTGGTGGAAGGCAGATGTTTCCCAAAGAACAGAACTCTGTTATATCTGCTGCCACCAGCCTCATGAGAACCTTCCTTGGATGTGAATCTCAGATCATTTCCTGAGGCTTGCATCTCAATTCTTCACCTGGTTCCCACTGAAGTGAGTTATTTCGTTATCAGTGATAATTGTAATAACTACAGGATCTTCTGTCCGTAGATTTGCCCCCAGCACCAGTACTGTTAATTGCAGCTCTTATCAAATGTTGGAGCAAACTGCTTTGCAACAAAAACAAGGCATCAGGACTGGGCTTACCGAAAGGCCAGAGTGTCCCGTGAGACCCTGGAGGAAGAATTTCAGCTTGACTCTTATGTTTGTGGGCAGCTTTAGTGTTTTGTTTGTTTTTCTTGTTCTCCACAGGCTTGCCTCACACATTTCAACCTCACCTTCTGCCAAGCCAGTACTCAGTACATGGGCCCTGGTTGTTGCAGAGTCTGAACATAGAGCTATTGAATCATGGTGCTTCTGCCTTAATCCCTGCAGGCCTAGCTCTGCCAACATTAAAAGTGGGAACAATAAGAGCAGACCCTGGGGGGGTTGCTTTGAGCTAATGTGGGGATGGTTGAAAGAACATAGGTCTGGGGTCAGGAGGCGATTGCTTTGATTTCTTCTCTGCCGGTTACAGTACTGGGTGGTCTTGAGTTCAACTTTGTATGAGTCCCGGCTCCCCCAGCCGTCTAACTGTTCAATCTTACTAACTTCCACTTAGTACAGGGACACTAGTCTCCAGTTCGGTTGCTTGAAGGTTCAATGAACCATGAAGATTCTACATATCCATGTTAACAACAGGTTAGAGTGTAGTCTTGAGATTTAATTTCCTCTTTCTCTTCTTCATGTGCTTGGCCCATCCTTAAGGTGTAGCCCCTTTGTGAATATGTAACGTGGATATGTGGATTCTTTTGTTAGGTTACTTAATTCAAGTTTTAAAATGTATTTTTTCACTAATACATAAAAGTGCCAAACTATACATTTATGAAGTATTGTAGGGATTTCAATACATGTATGCTTTGTATAATATTTAAATCATGTTAAACACACCTGTCTCCACTGACATCTATTATTTCTTTATGGTGAAAATGTTCAAAATCTTCTTGTATTTTGAGATATACATTATACAATTAGTATCTAGGGTCACCCATTTGTATACTAATAAAATACTTACCCCTCCAATGGGCCATAGTGCTCACCTATGGACCCATCCCAGCCTCTGGAAACCACCTTTCTTTGTCTGGCTCTATTAAGATCAACATTCTAGATGCACTGGAAGTGTGAGTGAGTTTGTGCAGTGCTGCTCTTTCTGTTCAGGGCTTATTCCAGTTCACAGAGGATACGCTTTTGTTCTTTTCACGGCTGAGTGGTCTTCATTGTGTCTGTATACTATACTCCCTTTACCAACTCATCAGCTCATTGTACTTTGCAGAGCCTTAAGCACTGGCCACACCCAGGCCCTCTAGGACTTGCTGCCTACAATTACCTTTTACTGCAAAGTGATCATTTCTTCCCCCACCCCCAAGACGCTCACCTCGATGGAGTTTTGGGAGGAAAGCAATTGAATTGAAGAGATTCATACCAAAGGGTCAATGGACGATCAGCCTTGGAGTTTTTTGTTTGTATGTTTGTTTGTTTTATTCTTCTTTCCGGGAACCTTTGCACCTTTCAGAAGAAATCCTATTCAGTGGTAGAGTCACCCTGGTGGAACTGGAGGACGAAGGGAGGCCAGGAGTTTAGGAATTGTGGGGAAGGCGACGGTGGCAGGCTGGAGAAGTTGGAGGGGGTTCAGTAGGTCCATTGTATCTGACTGCTTGGGTGCTGGCTCCTAGAGTTCCTTTAGACAACATTTGAGTGGAAACCACAACCCTTCCAGGTTCACATCCAAAGGGAAAGGTTAGCCATCAGAACTCTCACCTTAGTCCTCCAAAGATGAGGGATAAAAAGGTAGACTGTTAAAATTATTGTGTGGGATTTACATGGCCTATTGTATTTTCAGAGTTCTTTTTAATCCATTAATTAGTTATTCATTTATTTAATGAAGTTTTTTAATTGTGTACTTATTCCATCTTGCAAAGGTGGAATTATTCAAAGGAACATTTAAAAGAAATTAGCAGATGACAGAACTTATAATTGTGCTTTAATCTTAAATTAAAATCCCCCCTGTTTTCACTTTACCAGGACAATTATCCCAAATGGTAGAAGAAGCAGGAAATTATGTATTGCCCTATATATGACATTCCCTCCTGGAGAGCACGCCATTTATCACGGCTTTTTAATCTCCTCTGTGTGCAAGAGAAGATAAAACATCTCAATATCTTAGTGTTTGGAGAAGATTAAAGCGCCAGCAAACATTCTTGTTTGCTTTGTCCACTCCTTGGGCTGCATCTAAGTGGGTCAGAGTGACTTAGGTGACTCGAATATGCCGTCAGGAATTTGACTGTTGACTTAGAGTTTGTGGGGACCCTGAGGAAGTCGTGTAAGGACCCCTGGCAAGAAAGCTGAAGGCAAGCAGGTTTCTGTGGGGATTTTCTTCTTCCAGCACTTGCCCTTTTTGAGACGGGTGTTGGCACATGGCGACTTAGCTGAGCTGAGAGCAAAGGCAAAGCTGGCACTAAGACCCTTGATTGGGGTTTCTTTTATCTTAGAAGAGAAATCTTGACTTTAGACCTCAGCCCCCAAACTGAAGTACTATTCCTCTTTGTCTGTCCTCAGAGGTCTGAGGAAGATGCTCCGGGTTCCTGAAGCAGATTATTGGGCATGACATTTCTTAGGCCTCTCCAGCAAGAGAGAGAGAGAGAGAGAGAGAGAGAGAGAGAGAGAGAGAGAGAGAGAGAGAGAGAGAGAGAGAGAATGATGAATGTGTACGTGCGCGTGTGTGTTTGTAGACTAGAGGACAGCCTTGCGAGGCACTCACAGGTGCCATAGTACATCTTTTGTCTGCTCGTTTGTTTTTGTTTTCATTTCATTTCACTAGTTTGTTGATTCAGCTAGGCTGGTTGAGTTTGGAGCCCCCAGGGATAAGCCTGTCTCTGCCATGATTTTGGGATTACAAGCACTTACTGGTTCTGTGTGTTAAGCTTAGATCTTTGTGCTTACCAACTGAGCTATCTCCTAGCCCCTACATTTTAAAAAGGGAACTGTTTGAATAATAGTAGTATATATGTGCAGAAGAATTCACACTCATCAGCAAATTCATTGCCAGCGTTCTTGTGTGACAAGCCCAGACCATGAAAGCATATTGTTTCCTCTATTCTGACCTGCAGCACCTGCCTTTGCCTTCACTCTTCAAGCATTTTTCTCTCTTGCTTTTCTTTCTCCTTTTTTTCTCTCTCCCCCTCTCTCTTCTTTCTTCCTCTTTCTCTCTTTTCCTTTCTTTCTTTCCTTTTGCAAAATAGGCATTTTTGTTCACCGTAGCGTAATTTTGTGTGGAGAAAGATTATTCTGGGCAGTGCTCTGAGTAGCTCTGTCATTTACTTCTGTCTATTCTTGCAAACAATAGGCACTGTTGGTCCGTTACACATGGGACATTGCTCCAGAGATTGTGGCCATACCCAGTTGCCCAAGATATGTTGCAGATCTGCAACTGAGGCTTGATGGGGAAACTGGGAAGGGGCCCTATTTGGTCCTGTGGGCTCAGGGCTAACAGGAGAGTTGAGGCCACTCTAAGCCAGCTGGCTTCAGTCCCCTCCCAGGCCTTCTGGAAACCCCTCCAATAAGGGAGAGTAATACTATCAGTTTTAGCCTACAGAGAAACAGCTTTGCTTAAGTTCTATTTCCTTGGCAAACTCCCAGGTTTTGATAAGCATCATCTCAGGGACCCCTTTGTTCTTGATGAGCTATGGCTTTGATAACCTAGTAGTTGATCAGTGCTGTGGCAGATAAGTCACTATATTCCACTGTCCTGGGAAAGCGAGGTGTTTTCACGCCACGGGTTCTATCTGCCTCTTGCTCTTTCAGTGACTCTTTTAGTCCCCAGGCCCTAAGCAGCATGCCCCAATCCCCCAGGGATGTCCTCGATGTTTCTGTCCTGTTCAGCATTACTCATAATCACAGATATCATGCCCCTCGGACTTCCAGCCCTGACAATATTCCAGGTCAGCCTGTGATTCCTCTGCCAGCCGGACCAGTTCTCATTGGGGGCCAGCTGAAACATGCTTTGTGCTGTCTCCCTCGTGTCATTGTGTCTCTCTTGGCTCAGCTCTTCCAGCTCACCTGTCACCAGCCCTCTGTGTTCCACTAATAGAGGTATGTGCTCTGCACTCTTCTGTCTGGAGACCCGCCTTCCCTTTGTCTACCTTTGCATTCTGAAAAGCACCATCCTATCTCACCACCAAGTCATTCACTACCCCACCATTGTCCCTGCGTTATTACCTGACGTATTTTGGGGTCTCCTTTCTTTGCTATTCAGAGCCCAAGGTACAAAGTTCCATCTGTGGGCCTTGCACGCTATGTTCCCTGTGACCTGTCCCTGTCACCCCATCTCAACAGAGTTCATGATTTCTTTAGCTGACTCTTTGGGGTGATGCTATTGCATGGGTCACAAAGACTGTGCATCCTTTATCTTGTACCTGGTGCATATTACACAGCCTATTGTTCTGCCGGGTCTTTCCAATGACCCCAGGAGGAAGTGACATTTGTTCCTCAGTTCTACTGCACTTATGATCCACATAGTTCCTACCTTATGCTATGGCTAACTTTGTACTTGATTTGACCTCGCCGGGGTCAACAGACTAATGATCCCCCTCAAAAAAATTGAAAGAAAAATATTGCTATCCACAATTCTTGGAACATTACATGAAAGAGGAAAGGTCAGGAAGGCTGGAGGTGGAGTTGGAGGTAGAGAAACACTTGACTTTGAGATGAGGCGCTCCTGAATTATATTCCTGTGCCCAATGTAACCATAAAGGTCTCTGAAAGTCAAAAGACAAACAGAAGAATTGCTGTCAGAACAATGTGCTATAAGGGAATCTCCTCCAGACAGACAGGCCATGGAGTCACAAGCTGAGGAAAGCAGTTGTCCTCTAGAGGTTGTCAAAGGCAAGGGAATGGATTACACCTCGGAGACTTCAGAAGAAAATACAACTGTGACCACATCTTGACTTTTTAATCAAGCAGGAGAGGTGTGGAAGATCTGACCTCCAGAGCAATAGGATGCTAAATGAATGCTGACCTAAACCACTCATCTTACTGTGCTTTGTTACAGCTGCAATGGAACAGGAAACTAACATACTCTTCAGATGGCTGCATGGTGCCCGGTATACATTAAGCGTTAAGTAAATGTTTGCTTATGGCTTCAGGCCTGGTTCCAAGAAACTTGATAAGAGGCAAAGTGACAAAGCTGGCTTTTATTTGTCCTTGGATCCCTTTATCACTGAGGGGTGGGGAGGGGGAGGGGGTGGGGGTGGGAGGCTGAAAGGGTTTGCATTCTGGCTCCTGACCATTAACTTTTCCTGGGATTTAGGGGCCAATTCCCGATTTGTTTAGATTGCTTTCTGTTAATGGATGGTATTTTAAGACCAGAACCTTCCTGGAGGTGTTTGTATCCTGGAGGACACTGGACCTAAGAGAAGGAGGACAAAATGGTAGAACATCTGAGTAACGAGGGGCTGTGATTCCAACCACTTTTTTACACCCTAGTGCACAAGAGGCCAGGAGACATGAGTTTTGAACTCAGCTCCCCCTGGATGTCATTAGAAAAATGACATTTTTTTCTTGATCCACCTTATGGCTGGCTGAGCTGAGCCTCTGAGCTCCTTGTCTCTAGTGGACTAGGGGGCAGGATAAATGTGGTCTGCCTTCTAGTTGTATCCAGCTTAAATGTTACTTTCATATTAAAATAGACCTTCATTTCAGACTTCTTATTTCACTTGCTGGATTTCTGGGCTGGATGCTGTCTTTTTTTCCCAAGATGGTCTGTGTTATAGCCAATGAGTCTAAGGCAGCTACCTACAACCTCCACGATACTTTCTCTTATCGGAGGGAATTCTCTCCTCAGGCTCACCTGGGCTCAGACAGGTGAGCAGTGCTGGGCCTTGGCCACTTATTTCTGTTTTGGACAATTACACAGCTTAGATCTTAATCCTCTTGCTTCACCTTCTCCTGTGATTCATTCTGTCCTCTGCATCAGGTGTGTGGAACAATGGTGTGCCCCTTTCTGTTCTGACATGCCTGTGTGCTGCTAGGTGAGCAATGGAAGGGCCTCATGGGGTTAGGATCTGGATCCTGAGTTCTTAGCATTGCTGCCATCCAGTAGTGGATCCTAAAGACCCTCATTTCCCTGCAGTTTCTTTGTTCTTCATTTTAGCTGAGGGGCTTAGGAAATGAGCAGTCAAGAAGCCTTAACAACTCAAAATTCCTTAACAACTCTCATCCCCATTGGGAGGTAGCTTAATGTCTTCACTGTGGTTCACAGAGCCTTCATGGTCTGGTCCCTCTTCGCTTTGAGGTCTAAGATCTCATCCTCTTCTTTAGAATCTATGGTCTAATATTAATGACCATTGTGAAGCTTCCAGAACAGGTCGTTTGCTTTCTTGGTCTCAGACTGCGGACGCCCTCCCTTTGTCCTCATCTCTCCTGCTGTCCTTCTCAGTTCTTGTGGTCGTCACTTGCTTTGGGAAGCTCAGACTTCACCTCCTAAGGTAACTTTCTGGCTCCTACTTGCTCAGTTTTGGTAGCTGCTACTTTCTTACATTCCACTAACACGTTACCTTCAATTTGGCTCCTAATGGCCTGTGAGAACTCTATTTAAAAATACTACTTTTATTTTCTGAGATTTAATATAATTACATAGTTTCTTTGCTTCCATTTCCTCCCCTTCATGGACTTCCTTCACCTCACTGTTTTTCAAATTCATAGCTTCTTTCTTCTTCAATTGTGTGTGTGTGTGTGTATTTGTATACTTACATATATATGTATATATATACACATATATTAAATATATAAGTAAAACACATTGAGTCTGTATAATGCTACTTGTATTATGTTATCAGGATTGAACATTTAGTATTAGAGAATGAGTTGGTGTGCTCTTTCCTAGGGAAAACTGTCTTTCTTGCTTTTAGCATTCCTTGGTTGCCTATAGTTCTTTGTCTAAGGTTGAGTCCTGGTTATCTTCCCCCATCCATGTTAGCATGTCTATAGTTGTTCCTGTTCAGCAAATGTTTGTAGGCCATTTTTAGGCAGTTATATTGGTGAGACATTATGGATGTAGCCCTGGCATTCTAGGAGATACAATCTCATAGTAAACTCCCTGATCCTCTGGCCCTTACAGCCTCTCTGCCTCTCTCCCTCTTCTGCCATGATCCCTGAGCCTTGGGTGCAGTTTAGTTGTTTTTGTATATAGATGCTTATTCCCAGAGCTAAATCCAGTCCTCACTCCTTACCAAGGAAAGTTCTCTTTGCCATGGATGGAGACCATCACAGATGACCACAACCAACTGAAATGCAGAGTTGTGGAGCCCAGTGCCAGTTGACCTGTTTATCCCTAACAGTCTACAAGCTTCTTGCTCTATAGGTAGGTCATGCCATTTGTTTTTGTGGAATCTCTGTGTCTAGAGCTGCACTGTCTGCTCTGGCCATTGCTAGCCGAAGGTGGCTACTGAACACGTGCTATGGCACCTTTGAATTGAGACATATGGGAAGTAGAAAATCTACCCTGGCTTACAAAGACTTTGTACTAAAAAAAAAAAAAAAGAAAGGTAGTTGAATATTCTTATTTCTGCCTTTTAATATTGACAACTTGCTGAAATGTATCTTAGGATATATGGTTTTAAATAAGACATATATAGCTTGTGTTTGTGGCTCACATTATAGTCCTCTTGAGCGCCGCTGGTCTGGAACACAGTGTCAGCCACATCTGCCTGAATGCTTGAATGAACACATGAGTGAATGGATCTATGACGTCTGTCCTCCCAGCTCAGCCTCAGCTCAAGTTCTTTGTTCCAGGTGCAACCCCACAGCTCTCTCAGACTTTGCTCTCTCAGTCCGGCAGGCAGCCTGGCTGTTGGGGGTCTGTGGATCCCAAAGAGCAGGGCAACCTGGGCTCGAACACCCCGTTTTAAGCCTGAGGGCTCCTCCTTGTAGGCACACTGTACACCTGTGCTCACGATGTCACCAAAGTTTAACACAGCATCTGGAGCAGAACTGAGCAAACTCTATTTCTAACAATTACAACACCCTCTGATGCCACAGGGGTGTTTGCTCTTCTGAGCAGTACAGAAGGACATTTTTGTGCTGGAAATTCCTCCTTGTGTTTGAATATGAAATCAAACAAGATGTACTGATTAGCTTCAGAATTTCCTCAAGAATCTTTTACAAACTGCAAGAACAAAGAACTGTCTGCCCTTTTTTTTTTTTCTGCTGGGAGATTAAGCGTAGCTTTCCTTTGTGTATAGAAGTCTGCCCTTTTCCTCATCCTGCCCACTGTGGCCTGATTGTCTAACTAAGTGGGATGGGAAAACTTAACAGACCCTACCGATTTGTCACCAGAATTCTGAATTCTGATTTCTTGAGAATTTAGTGCTTCAAGTAGGCACGGGTGTAGTAAGGACATGGTATTTGGAGGGTAATAAAGCTCTAATCGAATACAATAATTCTTTAGCCTAGCTGACATTTTAAAGCCATGTTTTTTGTACACGATAGGTTTTAGTTCTTAAAATCACACCTAGAATTTATGTAGTGTTCATAAATTCAAAATTTTTTTAAGACAGTGTCTCACTTGGTCCTTATATCTGGTGCCTTAAAAAAAAAAAAAAAAAAGTCTTCTCTGAGTTGCCTGAACTGAAGGTCCACAAGATCTCTCCCTCTCTATGAATTCCCTCATTATAATTTTAGGTTCATCAGATTCTGTTGGCACCGGGCAACTAAGGGTCACTATAACCAACATGTAACCCCTTCACGGGTCAATTCTTAGTCTTCACATGTCACTTGACTCACCTGAGTCATTTGACACAGCTGATTGCTTGCTCCTCCTTGCTATTCTTTCCTTATTTGGCTCCAAGGGCGTCACACCTGCCTGGTTTTCCTTTGACCTCACCGGCAACTTCTTTCCATGTCCTGGGCAAAGAGTGCTGCCCTGCCTAGATTTTGACTCTTAGGCCTTTCCAAATTGCAGATCGTAGGTGCCTTTTCTCTCCTATTGATACCCGTTACTACTTTCCTTGCATCTCATGGTTTTAAGTATCACTGATACAGTAAAAATTCTTGTCTTTTTCACGTGCACAGGTCTCTCCTATTTCCAGAATCATATTCAATACCTACATGCTTGAATATCTAAAAGCCACCTCCAACTTTACATTCCCAAAGTAGAGCCTCTAGACTTCCCCTCTGAGAAGGCTCCCTTTGTGGTCTCAGTATCAATTGCCAACTTCCTTCTTCTGTTTGCTCAGTGCAAGTGCCTCAGCATTCCCCTGAAACTGCTTCTCTTCTCCTCCTCCTCTCCTCCTCCTCTCCTCCTCCTCTCCTCCTCCTCTCCTCTCCTCTCCTCTCCTCTCCTCTCCTCTCCTCTCCTCTCCTCTCCTCTCCTCTCCT
>CM052708.1:40016809-40041949 GCA_028551405.1 Uromys caudimaculatus | reverse complement strand
TTGATTTCTACGCAGTACTGTCTGTTCCCAACACAGCAGATTCAGCCAAATGTTAATCCGACTTGCTTCTCTACTCCTACAGTTTCCACACACCCAGAGCAAGAACCAAACCCTCATAATGGCATTAAAGGTGGCTGCTGACTTCAGACCACCTCATTTCATGACTGTTGTACTGGCCGCCTTGCTGTGTCGTTCAGTCCAGGGATATGCATTTGCTTTTTGGGGGGAATGTACTTTCTCTTAAGACAGTCTGGTGGTTTTTTTTCCCTCCCTCCTTCCCTCCCTCCCTCCCTCCCTCCCGTCTTCCTTCTCTCCTTTCCTATCAGCACTCCAACATCTCCTTCTGCAGAGATGTTTCCTGATGTCCTATTTTGACATGCAGCCCTGCCTGCTACATTCCTTCCCTCCCCTATGTATGTATGTATGTATGTATGTATGTATGTATGTATGTATGTATGTATTTTGGTTTTTCAAGGCAGGATTTCTCTGTGTAGCCCTGGCTGTCCTGGAACTCACTCTGTAGATCAGGCTGGCCTCGAACTCAGAAATCCGCCTGCCTCTGCCTCCCAAGTGCTGGGATTAAAGGCGTGCACCACCACCGCCCGACTCCTCTTCCCCCTTTTTATTCACTTTGCACAGCATTTATTTTACTCTCTTATGCCTATCATACCCAGGAAAGCAGAACTCTGTAGTTCTGTTGCTATACTCCCTGCTCCTAGAAGAATCCCTGGTATACAGAACATGCATCAAATGTTTGCAAGGAAATGAAGTTAGGTTTTTTTAAGAATCAAATCTGCATATTATATTTTTCTCCACTCTACGAATGAAGTTCCTGGGTACTCAATAAAATCCAAAACAAATATACATACAAACTAAACATTAATCAAGCATAGGCATAGTAAAATAGAAGCGTTTGTCCCAGGGGGAGGAGGGGAGGTGTGGGGTCAAGATGAGATGTAGACTATTTGTATTTGGCAATGGTTGGTCTAGTCACCAGAGGCTTGGAACAAAGCAATAAGCTTTAAAAAATTCAGGTTAGTGTTGTACAGATGTAGTTATTTAAAAATAATCTTATAAAATTTTCATGATGACATCAAAGCCATAGCTATTCTAAGTACAGCAACAAGATTTGCATACACCAAGAAAATATGAAAGCATGTAATATTATTATGTAACATCAGAAAGGTAAAATTTTTCATAGAGTGATTAAATTAGAGGAGCCTCTGGCACTGACATCACATATTTCTGGATCCCTGAGGTCCTAACAGGGAATTATCAGTTGTTGCTTGATGGGCACAGGTGCCAGCAATATGTCCTCCTTCTACTTGACACTACTCAGACTGACTTTTGATGCTGTTGACTAGAACTTGTTTCAGGTCAAATGTGGGGATTTTTTCCTCCTGTAGAAACCTTCTTCATCCTCCCAGAATGAGTTAGATCCACCTCAGTACGTTCAGACCACCTTCATGGGCAGGAGGTCTCCAAGTCACACAAGGCTTCATGTCTAGAGGACTTTCACCCTTGGTCTAAGGCTTTGCTGTCACTGACCTAAATTTCTTAATCATTTTGAACAGGGGCTATATACTTTTCTATTTTGCTCTGTGCCCTACAAGAGCCAAGTCATTCCAGTAAATGTTGGCTGGATAAGCTAAAGAGTGCTCGGTGAGGACCAGGGTAGATGAGCCAACCGCCTCCCAACATAATCACAGACAAGGCTGAGTTATTTGATAGTTTTGTAAAATTTATTTGTAAAACTTTCCTGTACACGTCTGGATACTGCTTCATTTAATGATTCATTAACTTTTGTTCCATTTAAATAACAGATTTAAAATTGGTTTCCTGGTGGTGTGGTTGTTTCCCAGAACTTAATGAATCTGAAGGTTTGTTACAGACCTGTTATACCTGAAGTACAGTTCTCACACCCTGCTATTCTCCTGAGGAGAGAAGGGCAAACACGATATCCAAGTTATTGTGTTCTTTTTTTTTTTTTTGAAAGAAAAATGTCTAGTTCCAATTTGAAATCTTAAGACAACGACTGAATATCCAAGGACAGTCCTATCACTGCACTTGGCCCATCAAGTGTGGATAGCAGGAACTGTGGCCATCTGGGTGTGTGCCAGCTAGAGGGGCTGATGCCACATAGCTTCAGCTCACTATGAAAATGAGGGATATCGCCGGGCGGTGGTGGCTCACGCCTTTAATCCCAGCACTTGGGAGGCAGAGGCAGGCGGATTTCTGAGTTCGAGGCCAGCCTGGTCTACAGAGTGAGTTCTAGGACAGCCAGAGCTACACAGAGAAACCCTGTCTCGAAAAAACCAAAAAAAAAAGAAAAAAAAAAAAAAAGAAAAAAAAAGAAAAAAAGAAAATGAGGGATATCATGTTTGTGGTCATGCGATCTTCTTCCTCCACAAAGGAGTCTGAAGCAGAGACATTTGTGTGAAATCTCTTTACCTTTAAGGTGTGGACATCAAATAAATTGCCTGTGATTGCTTTTGGAGAAATAATTCTTAACATGATACATTTACTTGGTCTCAAATATCATCATCCTCGGCCTGCTTTGCATTTTTCTTTTACGATGAGCTTTTCGAGACAAAGGGAAAAGCCTCATTTCATCTTAAGGCTCTTTAGAGAAAACTTCCATAGAATTTAACACTTGTCAAGGAATTTTAGTTTGAAGCCCAGTGACAGCAAGCCAGCTGGTTAGCTAACCTTTCTCTGAGGAGGACACTGGTACAACTTTGGCTTTCTGAAAATCTTCAATACCCTCTCCATCACAGTGCATCAGGAAGCTTGCTCTGGTGTAGCACTTCCATGGAAATGCACTGTGAGCCACAAATGGGCTAGAAGGTTTTTAACAACTGAATAAAAAGTGAAAATAAATAAAATTAATTTTAATAGAGCAATTTATTTCAATTAATATATCAAAACTTAACATTTCAATATATGGTCAATGTACAATTATTGATATTTAGTCCCTTTTTCATGCTGAATATTTGAAATTCAATACATTTTTAAAAGATTTGTTTCTTTATTTTATGTAGATGAGTGGTCTGTCTGCATATAGAGTCTGACTGCCGAAAGAGGGCATCAGATCTCATTATGGATGGTTGGGAGCCACTATGTGGTTGTTGGGAATTGAACTCATTACTTCTGGAAGTACAGCCAGTACTGCTGATATATATATATATATATATATATATATATATATATATATATATATATATATATATACACACACACACACATATGACTTTAGACTAGCATATTTCAGGTGTTCAAACACCATATATGACTAGTGGACTAGTAGTTATCATTTTCTGAAGCCCAGGCCTGAGATGTTATTTTGAAATTTCCCTTTTCACCACATTTACTTGTTCCCAAATAAAGTGCAGAATTTTGACATCTTGGTTAGATTTGGTATTTGTAGACTGTCTGGGTTTTACCTGATAAAGTGCCACAGAGTTGGTGGCTTATTAACTATGGAAACTTACCCATAATTCTGGTGGTTGGGAAATGTTTCAAGTTGCATTTGGAGAGTTTTCCTCTTGCAGGAACTTCCTTAAAACTCCCAGAATCAATTATATTCACCTCAGTGCACTCAAGTCACCTTCATAGGAAGGAGGTCTCCAAGTCACACAAGGCCCCACATTTAGAAGGCTCTCACACTTGGGTGATATCAGGTTAGATTTAGGTGAAGGGCTCCTCGGTGTCTTCAAGGTTTTGATGCATTATTACATCAAAGAAAGAGGTAGAAAGAGGGCCGAAGACCTCTCTGGACCTTTTATTTTGTTTGTAAATAATGGTATTACTGTCCCACCATGAAGGCTCTGTGCTTATGACTGAATTATTACCTCCCCAATACCTGCCTCCTAATATAATTATAATTGGGATTTGAATTTTAACATAAGAATTTTGGGGAATATATATATATATATATATTCTGTCCATAACATAGATCTTTAGAAGACCTTGTCAAGGAAATGGTGGAGACAGCAAAGGGCATGTTTTAGTAGTTTGGATCTGAAATGTTCTCTTAAAACTTACATGTTCAATGTTCAGTCTTCTTCCACTTGGACTTTCTGGAAGGTGCTTGAAACCTTAAAAGATAAAGCCCAGTGGGAACTTTACATTATTGGGTGGTGTATCCTCAAAGAGCGGTGTGGGACAATGGTTTCCTCTAATGTTTGCTATTGGCAGTGGAGGCAAGCAGGTCTCTCTACTGCAGACGCCTTCCATAATATGCTGTCTTACAACAAGTCCCAAAGCAACAGTGCTGTGGACTAACACTTTTGAAACCATGAGCCAAAGGAGCCTTTCCTCTTTTTAATATGACTATCTCAAGTATTTTGTTATAGTAATGGATATTTGACTAAATCTAGACAATCGAAAGTGACTAAATCTTTTGGTTGCAACATCTCATGGATCCAGGAATAATTTGCATCTTTCTCACAGTGAGGAGAATGTATGGTTAGGCATGTGCAATCAGCTATGAAGAAAACAGGTCTTGCTAAGAATGCAGATGGCATTACTCAGGTGGTTTGGATGTGAGGCAAGCAGAGATTTAGCAATGGAGAAATTGAGTAAGAACAGAAAAGAGCTGGAGAAGTCAAATGACCTGGTCTTTGAGTAAAATCAAATTCACACTATCCAAAAAGTATGTAAATCTCTGGAATGTAGAAGAACTGAAGTGAAGAAGTGTCTCAGTGCAGTCTGAAGATGACAAGAGGAATTTCAGAGCCTTGGCTCCAGATCTCTGGGCAGAGTCCATCTTGGGCTACAGAAATGTGATGTCTCCTTAGTGAATCCTTCAGGGTGATACTGGCTTTTTCCTGACAGAAATTCTTTGAACACCACTGTACTACATTTGTGTAAACTGACACTGTGGAGGATGTAAAGTTCCATTTAAAAAATAACTTTTTTTTTAACCTTCAATATCCCTGTTCTCCTTTGCCAACTGAGCAGAAGTTTGCATTGGTTTTCATCATTGCTTTAAAAAACTAACGTAGTTTGGTATTTTGCCATTATTTTGTGATTTTTCTACAACTGAAAAATGTAAGGATTTCATTGAAATTTGCAATCTGGAGTTGGCATGTTCTATATCATGATAGAATAGCTAAGTCTAGGTAGTTTCTGGTATAGGAAGGTCTTAGAAATGTTGATTTGGGGGGTCTGCATCAGACTGAAGAGCAATGACCCAAGAATGAGTTTTACCCAAGTATGAGTTCTAAGGCCTGACTGCAGCAAGACTTCCAGGGCATGCGTATAATCTTGACCCTGGAGAGAATTCAGGCCGCCCAACCTTTACTCATGTAATTTTTCTGGCTTCAAATTCACTCCCTTGTCTCGGGAAATATTAAAATGTGCACTGGCAGGCTTGTGGCGCTCCTGCCCTCAACTCTCTGCCCCAGTGGTGGCCTGGTCAGCCATGTACTGGCAGGCAATGGCCGACCTGTTTTTATCTCGTGGAGACTCTGACTCAGAACTCCAAAATTTCTCCACCCAGCTCTCTAGGTTCCCACTGGCTACCATACCAGTCCCATGCTTCAAAGCCCCCATGGCCTTTGTGGTGCACATCAGGCAAACCCATGCTTTGCCACCATACCTTTCTCTCTGGAACCCAGTCAAATGACCGTGAGAAGAAAAACACCACACAAACTTAGTTCAGAAACAATGGTAACTCAATCTCTGGTGCAACAACTAAAACCTAATCTTGTAAGCCTTATTAAAATTGATTCCTTCAGTGGTGAATCCTTGCGGATCTGCCATGATACCGGGGAAACTCTAGCAGCTACATTTTCCCCTTATGCTATCCACGTTCCAAAAGCCTCTAACTGTCTCCTCCTCCTCCTCCTCCTCCCCCTCCTTCTCCTCCTCCTCCTCCTCCTCCTCCTCCTCCTCCTCCTCCTCTGTCCAACCCAGAAGTTCCGCCCACTTGCCCAGTGATTGGTCCATTTATTCATCAGGGGACAAGAAGTCACCTGAGTATGTGACTTACTCCTTGTCCGCAGCCCCTCCCAGGAGAGCAGAATTAGCATCAAAATACAAACAGCACCCAGCCCATCCACAACACTCCCCTTTCTTCAACATTGATTTAAGTGTGTGTTCTCTCCTTCATAACCCTATTCAATCAGCTCATTAATTCATCCATTCATTATTTTTCTCAGTGTGCACTTATTGATCACCAAGTGACAGAACTTGGTTTAGGTGCTGGAGATTTACACTGGAATCTTCTTTCTTTAGACATTTGACATGTGGATAGTACTTCTTGGTTAACCCACCTACTCGGATCTCCATGGTCTATTAGTAATATCTGAGGATTTATACAATTGGTATTGTGTTCAGTTTGTTCAGCCCATTAGAGCGTCTGCTATTGAAAATTACTAGACATTTTCTTTAGCAAATGCGTTTTCTCTTCCTTCGATTTTTCCCACTTTCCTCCTTCCTTCCTTCCTTCCTTCCTTCCTTCCTTCCTTCCTTCCTTCCTTCCTTTCTTTCTTTCTTTCTTTCTTTCTTTCTTTCTTTCTTTCTTTCTTTCTTTCTTTCTTTCTTTCTCTTTTTCTCCCTCCTCTGTCTTCTCTCTTTCCTGTGTGTATGTGTGTGTTCATATATATGCAAACTAGAGGTCAATCTACAGTATCATTCCTCAGGGGCTATACATGTCTTGTTTTGAGTCAGGGTCTCTCACTGGCCTGAAACTCTCTAAGTAGGTTAGGAGGAAAGGCCAGTGAGCTCCAGACTTCATCTGTCTCCACCTACCCAGTGCTGGGGTTAAGCTGCTTTTTTTTTTCCTTTAGCACTCACAGTAGGGTATACATCTCCATGGACTAGGCTTCAGTGCACTTACTAACAAAAGACTGCTTTTCAGAATGAGTGAATGCTGTCTTTTGCACTTGGTTGTTGGTATTATTAACAAGATTTGATTATTTCCAGGGATGTAAACAACCTACATGGAAACGGTCACCTGAACACAGCCTCTATTGTCAATCTGTAGACTAAACCTTATCTCTGCTGTCTTTGTATGCACTGCATACTCTACAGGTGCTCCTTTTGAAAAGTGTGTGAAAGTGAGTTTGGCATTTTATTTTTTAATGATAGGAAAATTAAGATAAAGTGATATCTATCTGAATCTCTTCCTCATATGTTGCACCTGCTCGGGAAATACAGCTTTAGGGAGTATCCCAAGAAGTGCATAAATAATAAGCTGTCAGTGAGAAATGATGTGTTAGTGAAGTAAATTCCAGTGACCCTTTATGATAAGGGAAATCCTGGTAGGGCTACATTTTTATAAAGAAAACAATGCTTGCTTTGCAGCCCTGATAAATTCTCTCATATTCTCAAGACTGTCAAATAATAAGAAGCTTTTTTTCTTACAACAAAGGTGTTTGCAGAGAGGCTCATCAAACTATCATTGTGGAGGCATCACTGATGCTTTTGTGTATTTGAGGCTACCAAATAAATTGAAAACATGGAGACATCCAGGAACAAAGCAACTTCTAAGCACAATGGGATGCTGCTTCTCTTGGCTAAGTCACCCCTGTGCTGGGGAGAACTGCTGCCTGGGTTCTGTGGGTTGCAACCCCTCTGGTAAGGGGTCTTCTAGAGGACTCACTACAGAAGCCTTCAAAGGTAGCCATGACAACAGGCAACCATTGTTAATGAGTTTTTTTTTTTTTTTTCTGACAAGGAATCCAACATGCTTTTTGAAAACAGGGATAAGGAAGGCTAATTATAGTTACAGGCAGGGGCTACTAGCAAATGAGAGTGAATTTTGCCCTTTATTTTGGTGGGAATCTGGAGGAAGAGGGGACTCGGGATGGGAGGCAGAGACATGATCTCTTCTGGACATCCGTATTCATAGCATTCAATCTTAGTAAAAGGCAGTCAGTACACTGGTATTCTTTCTCACAAATGTCCTATGCCTTCTCTGTCTTGGGCTAAGCATTGAAGAGACTAGAACATTTTATGAAAGGGGCCAAGGCTGCATGACTTCCAACAGGGAATAATGAATTTCACAGTCCACATCCTGCTTCAATAGAGAGTTACCAGAAAAAAAAGGACATCTAGTCAATTTGAATATTAAACCGACGGCATTTATTTTATTATAAATATATCCCAGATATGCATAGGACCTACTGATGCTAAAACTAATTTGTTGCTTATTGAAATTTTAACATGAAACTGTGTTTAGGGAACAATACGAGACATATGAGCTTAAATATACCTTTCTTACTCTTTGAATCTCTAGCCTTGGGTCCACTGTCTTTGACCTTGTCCTTCACCACAGATTTCCTTTGGGTTGATGTTAGGTGGATGACGTTGTTTCTGGCATTGAGTCCCTGTCTTCTTTCCTAGGGCTCCTTTAGCTGCTTCCAATTCCATGTTTCATGGACTAGGTATAACATTGGCCTGAGTAGATACGCTCAGATGACTTGACAAATGTGCTTCAATGTGGGTAGTGGTGGAGGCAGCACCAAAAGTCTGATAAGATCATGTGAACTCTGAAATTGTGGATACTTGTCTGAGTGGTAGTATGCTCATTCAGTCCCTCTAAGTCAGGGAAAACAGTCCCAGGGAGCTTTGGGGATACTTCAAAGACATAGACTTGCTTTCATGTTGCTTTTCCCCAAATCTCTTCTCTCTTCTTTCCAATCCCCTGCTTGCATTTTTTTCTGCCCACCTCTTCCCCTGAGGACGTGAATCTTGCACTGGGCTCCTCACACTAGCACCATGTTGATTTGGAGAGTTCATGGAGCTTATGAGGTCAAGCTGTGAAAGAACCCCACAAACCAGGCTCTTCCAAATGCTCCTGGGATGGGCTGAGGTAGAGGATAGTCTCAGCCTGCTTTTCTTGTTTCAAACTCCATAACCTTACATAATGATCCAGGCTTTTGGAAATGAAATACAAAACGGGAAGAACCTTGACATTTTTAGAGTACTTTAAAGCATCCAAGCAACTTTTAAGATACTGTTTCACTGAATCCTAATAATTTAGGGATTGTTAGAACTATAGAGAGGCCAAATTTCATGCCCAAGGTCACTGACTCCTGAGTGACAGAGCTAGGTTTAACATGAAGGCCAATACATTTTTCCCTCTGCAGAAAAGAGAGCTGAGGTCACAAAGGTATGGGCAATGTTGGAGAGAGACAAAGGGAGCCTGAAGCTCAGGGCTACGTCAGCTGGGTGACATGGAAGGCATTCTAGCAACTTTCACTAGTTTGAAGAGTGATCTGTGAGTCCTAATACCTGGCTAGCCCACACAGAGTGGGTGGCAACGAGGTCAGAGAAATTCTTCTGTTGGGCTTCTTTGGTTGGGTTGGGAGCAAAACCCTGACCTAGAGGAATAATCAACAGGTCATCTGGCTCCCTTGCTCTGTTGGGCTATTTCTTTTCTTTTAGAGCACAAAATTCAGACTCTTGTGTGGAGTTCTAAGGAACAAAGTCTTGGTGGGGTTGTTGAAAGAACTTGATAAAGAAGGAGACAAGGCAAGGCGGCAAGTTAGAGCTGATCTGGGCAGCAGGTTCTGAAGAGGAAATCTTCAGATATCTTAGAGAGTTGTAGTCTCTAAAGTGAGCCCATACCACTCTTTCTGTGGAAAGCAGAATTCCATAAAATGGGAGCAAACACCCAGAAGTCATTTCTAGGCAGAAGGATAAAGGTTGCTTTTTTCTAGGAGCCTCTGTCTCATCCACAAAGGCTACTTTGATTCTGTCTCCTTCAAGGAAGTATCAAGTTAGAAACCAGATTTTGGCTTGAAGAAAATTATGTGAGTTAATATTTGTTGGGAGAAAATCTGTATCTAAGGCAGGTCACAGAGTGGGACTCTGTGGCAAGGTGTGGACAGGACTCAGGTTGCAGATGTCCTGACCCTCCTAGGGCAGGTCACATGTTCCTGTGGATACTTCCTCTTTCTTCACACCCTGGCCATGGGGAAATCCCCACTGGGAGGTATAAGAAGCCCTGGGGCTCTGAGAAGAAGCCAGCATCTTAGCTAAGAAGGCAAGATGAGTTACAGTCTTCTCCTGGCCCTTCTGTTCTGCCTTGGCTCTGCATCCAGCAATTTGACAGCTCTGGCCACTGCACATTCCCTGAAATTGGCCACAACTTCACTGTCACCCCCGGCTACAGCTGCCTGGTTGCCTCCGGGAAGCACATCTTGGGCAGAAGGCGGTACTGAGTCTCAGGTGAGGGAGTTGCTAAGTCTGGGTGAGCTCTGTTCAATTTCCTTCTGCTCACTTTTTGGGGGACCTGAATACAATTTCATGGTTGACTAGACCGGGCACTTTAAAGGATTTATGACTCTTTCTGTTCACTGGAGATGCCTGGGAAATGAATTAAAACCTAGGTGAAGTAATTAAATAGTTAGCAGGAGAGACAACAGCCCAGTTTTCTAGCTAATGTATTTGGGGAAAGGCATATTCTAAAGAGGTTCTCCACCCAGGGTGACCTGTAGGATCAGTGGTGAGGAGAATCCTAAAAACCCAGAATCCTTGGTTCTACCCTGCCCACAACTCAGGCATTTAAAAAAAGTCCAATTGATTCTAATACATTGTCTAGGATGGGAAACTCAGGAAAGGGATACCATGAGTTGCCACGCCAGAAAAGTTTATCCAAGTGATTTGCTGCCCAGAGGTAGCCTTTTGGGTGCAAATAACACACTCTGAGGGTGTGAGACTCTCCAGGCAGCATCTCGAGCCCTGTCAGTTCCTCGGCACCTAGTTTATAAAGAAGATTGGTAATGGCTCTGAGAACATGGAATAGTCAGTAAAGCACTTTCCACACTAGCGTGAGGACCAGTGTCTGTGTTTCTAGCACCCACCTAAAAATCCAGGCAAGGTAACTTTGCAACCCCATCATTAGTTGGAGGAGGCAGACACAGGAGGATCCCTAGGGCTTGCTTGCCAACCATTCTAGCAAATTGGTGAGCTCCGTATTCAGTGATAGATCTTATCTCAAGAAAAATTTAGTGACAAGTAGTAGAGAAAGACATATACTGTCTCTCTCTCTACACACACACACACACACACGCACATACACACACACACATATATGCACACACACTCACACAAACACATACACATGTACACATACATACATACATACATACATGCATGCATACATACATACATCAGTTATAAGAAGAATTACTAATCTTAGGAAAATGCTACTATATGTGAACATTTCCCAAGAGAATGCTAACTCTTTTCAATTTTTTTTTAATATATATATATATATGGAATCGCTGGGACTATTTCCAGTGCCAAACAACTGCAGCAGTAAAATGAATGAACAAAGGGCCTATGTTTCACAGGGATCGGCCTGGAGAGGCTCCCAATGTAGAATGCTTGGTTTGCCTAATTCTTGGGGGGAGGGGGGATGAGAACTCTTAGGTTTTCCTTTAAAAAAAAAAAATAAAGAGAGGCATGGAGGAGCTGCCCAATGTGGGACAGGAAACAGTTGCTCACTTGACCTCTGGGCCTTTCTGCAAGAGTCCTATCCTGAAAAACTTCCCAGGATGGCCTTCCTGCAAGGAGACTTGTATTTGAGGGCTCCTAACTCCCCAAAGTGCCTCCTTCAGAACTACTAGGCATTTCATTCAGAGACCCTCTAGCCACCCACTTTCATCAACTTGTCTGAGTGGAAGGGTGAATAGGAAAAGAGGAAGGAGAGCCTTTTCTGTGAATATTTGCATTAATTTCATTAAAATCTGGGACAATGAAAGCCAACAAATGGTTTGGATGGGGCCCAGAGGGCAAGGGAATCAGTGATACCCAGTGTATGCCTAGTGGATACCAAGGCTAGGTAAATACATAATGCATCATATTTAACCCCCAAGAGTAAGGTAAGAGTAATGGTCCCATTTTAAAGTAAATCTGAGGTTTACTATGGTGGGGGGTCTTGGACGTAGTCACCTGGGATGTTATACCTCTCCAGATCAGTCCTTTCATACACCAGTCATTTCACTCGGGTTTTAACTCATTTCAAAGAAGCCTGTTGGGAAAACCGTCTCACGGCATGCAGTTTTCTGTATTTCCAGGGCACAGATGAAAATTGCCTTTAAAAGGGGATTGAGTTTAGAGAATCACAATTATATACTGGCTTCTCAGTAGCCAAATATTGTATCCCAGAGTACTAAACAATTTCTGGGGACTATCAGAATGGGCTATTTTATTTTTTGTAAGATGTGGTTAACGATAATAATTTGTCGTAAAGGTTCACTACCAATTAAAATCCAGCATTTCGATGTAACATCATCAGCTGAAATAATAGAAAATAAAATACCAGTGAAGGAACAGAGGAATTCAAAGTGCCCACTGGCTAGTAAGAAGGCAAATATTTAAAAGTAGGTAAGAACTAGTAGTTAAATTGTACTTAGAGGCTTCAATTTCCTTCCTTGTTTGCTTATCTGCCTGGGGTGAGTGAGTCAGGCTCCAACCTCCTTTTTATAGGTGACCAGGTGTCAATTCCACTATAAACCTAATTTTCTAGGGCTGGCTGTCAGCTTGATGAGCTTGTTGGAAAGTAGTGGAAACCTCTTTTATAACTGTCATTGAGCAAGTTCCAAACGTATCATTTTCTATACTTCTGAAATGCCGAGTACCATTATTTTATGTCGTGAATCTTTGTGGGCACTTAGGCTTGGCTGCTAATTAGAGCCAATTTCGACCTTAAATCACAAATGTGAGTCACACCGTCTGCTGGAGGGCTCACAGCACTGTGCGTGCCTCCAAAGAAGTGGCTGCTTCCTCTCACAGATGTCGGGAAGGCTCCTCACAGTCACTGGCAGCGTTGGACCCATAATGGTCTCTGTGCCTTTGTCATCAGGGTATGAAGCTGTTGGAAAAGTCCCTAGGGCATTCAGAATGAAAGTGAGCCTGATTGGGCCAGAATTGGTCTTAATCAGCTTTTAATTCCAGAGCATGGGGTATCATAGACCTTAGTAACTGTTAACTGAATATATACCAAGTGTGAACTTAGTAGTACAGTCACTCTTGTGGGGCACACAGGGTTCTACTTGTCCTCCACAAGGGATCATGCATCCTTTCAAAGGCCAAGAGGACAAGAACTTGTCTTTGTGTCCCATTCCCACATTTCACTCATGTAGTTTAAGCATTCACTGCAGAGAGACTCATCACCATTAGCTTCATTGTCTTTGAATTCCAGGAGCAGAAATATCTCTAATGGGAGACACTGATCAAACTTATGGACCGTTTTGATGTCAGCCGAACACGCTGGGCTGATGATAAGCAGGATAGAGTCCACAGAAGTGGGACAGAGATGTTCAATAGAAGCCAGTGGAATGGCTGTCAGCAAGGCTCATAATTATTTGTGTGTCTTTCAGGTGAACTTCAGGACTGAAAGTTGTTAGCTAGTGGTTCCTAGTTGATTGTCTAGAGACTGCTTGATGATGTCTCCTGTTTCCGGAGCTGACAGAGCTTCTCAGAGAACTCCAGGAATGGTCCACCCTGTCTTGTGAAGCTAATTAACCTCCTCTTGTCAATGCAATGCAAGATCTTTCCTTTGCTAGATAGTTATTATAATAAGGTATCTCTTCAAAGGCCTGTAAAAGACTTGGCATACCTATGCTAGAGTCTTACTATCTTTAGATGGAGTGATAGATCTGAGTCCAAGAGAGTCCAGCCTCTCTGACAGACTCCTGGTGTGTATTCTCCAGTCCTTAGTCATTCTTTGCAAAGACCTTCCCACTCCCCACTCTAACCCCAATGTCAATGTCAAGACTTTTCCTGGAATAGAAGGCTGGTAAGGTAACACAGTACAAGGTAAAGTGATTGCAAACACAGAGACTTGAGCTTGGTTCCCAGAACCCCAAATTTAAAAGCCAGATGTGGTAGTGTGAGGTTGTTGTCACAGCGCTGGAGAGGCAGAGTGAGAAGGATTTCTAAGGCTCACTGGCCAGCAGCTGGGCCTACTTGGTGAGTCCCAGGCCAATGAAAGACTGTCTCAAGAAAAAAGGGAAATGTTTACAGAACACATAGTGTTGTCCTCTGGCTTCCACATGCAAACAGACAGACAGACAGACATTGAGATACACATATACTCACTCATACACACTTGCGCGCGTGCGCGCGCACACACACACACACACACACACACACACACACACACACACGCACACACACACACACACACACACACACACACACACACACGCACACACACACACTTCATTCTTAGCATTTTAGAGAAGCTTCATTTCATTTAAAAAACCAGCACAATCACCACTCTTTGCAAGAGCCTTATGGCCCATGAGTCACTGAGGGCTAAATCTTGATTACAGGAGCATCTAATATCTAGAACACGTTTGTTCGTGAAGATCAGGAGAGGTAGCTCGTGTATAGAGCAGATACACTCAGCTACAAGCAGCTGGTGTGAACTTTGCGGCATGGCTGGAATCTCTCCAGACTGAAAACTGCTCTCTCCTTAGTTTCATAGAGTCCCTTCAGGCTGAGGCTCTGTAGGTGAGCTTTGGGCTGGCCTTCCGATGAGATCATTAAAAGGCACAGCCAGTTGGCTGACAAGGCTCACTCTGCAAGGCAAGAGTAGTAATGAAAAATGTTAATTGTGCTAGGATCCCCCTGGGGTAGTTCAAAGGGGACAAAAGAAAAACAGAATCTTTCAAACCTGTCATTTTAAAATATGCAGTGGCATCGAAGTGTGAGCCTGAATATCTTAAAGAAACTTCAAATATTTTAAAATAACTTTTTTTTTGCAAGTGATAAGCTAGAGAACTTCTATTTGAGAAATTTGAGAGTGAGCTACAAACTCATACACTGCTCAGTTTTTGAGCAAATAGATGGCTTGTTTCCATTTGGAAAAAAAAATGTGAATTTTATAATTTCCCAGCTGAAGAGAGGAGTTGAATTCTCACTGGATATCTTTACCATGGCCCACAAACCTTCATGTTTTTTTTTTTTTTTTTTTATTATAACTGAGAGGTCTGGGATTGTAGTAAAAGTGTGTGTGTGTGTGTGCCTGTGTGTGTGTGTGTGTGTGCGCGCACACACGCGCGCGCAGAGACTCAGCTCACACTGCTTGTTTACTCCGGAGGATGACCCATTAATCAGAGGGTCTTAATTTCATAGAGGAGGAAATGGACTAGAGATGTCATATCTTGCAAACAGTAGAACAGATGTGCAGATATAGTAGTCTCTTAAACGTCTCTTGTGTCCCTTCTTTATTTCCCTTTCTTTGCACAGACACAGTGGTGATTTCTTAAAGACTCCTCAAGCATGGGGAATCTTGCTTTTGGTACAAGCTACTGAGATAGCGGCTGAACCAAGGGGTGGAGATGAGGTTTGGCTTGTCTCTGTGATGTCCATTGATGTTGACTTCTACCCGTTTGCCTCCAATCACTCTTCTGACAAGCAAACTTCTGTCATCCCTGTTGCCTAAAGGGTTCCTTCCCCAGCTTATTACTGATGTTCACCTTTTATTGCTTACAGTCACTTTCCAACTTCACTGGGTCTGTGGACAGCCATGGGACCTGCCAGTGTTCTGTTTCCCTGCCGGACACCACCTTTCCCGCTGACAGAGTGGAGCGCTTGGAGTTCGCAGCTCACATCCTTTCTCAGAAATTTGAGAAAGAGTTTTCTAAGGTAAGTGGTTTCTTTCAAACAATGCGTTGGTTTATAGTAAATCTCTGAGCTCTGGAACTAGTAGAACTCAGGAAGAGAATGGGATCAAGGCTTAGCTGAAAAATTTACTGCATGAAAAACAAACAAACAAGCAAGCAAGCAAAAACCAACAAAGTGTTCCTCACACAGTGGAAAAGACTGGGAAAGCCTCTGGTTGGGCCTGCAACTTTGATTGCTTGGTAGTTTCTTCTTTGGCCTTTGTCGACCTTTCCAGTTTTGGTTTGTTTTCTCTCCCCTCTTCTCTATCCTCTTTGGATCTAGTCTGTCTTATTTCTGTCGTGTTTTTCTTTGGTTCCTATTCCATTCTTGTTTCCGGTGGTTTCCTAGTCACGCTGCCTTAATTCTTCCTCTTGTTCATTCTTCTTAATCTTTCTTACTTTCCCTTTTTGATCCTTTTTATTGCTATTCTCTTGTTGGTATTCTCTCATCTTTAGATGGTCCTTTCCCCTCCTCCTCCCCCTCCTCCTCCCCCTCCTCCTCCCCCTCCTCCTCCCCCTCCTCCTCTCCCTCCTCCTCCCCCTCCTCCTCCCCCTCTTCCCCCTCCTCTTCCTCCTTATCTTCCTTCTCCTCATCTTCCTCTTCCTCCTCATCTTCCTCTTCCTCCTCACCTCCCTCCTCCTCCTCTGGGTTTTCCTCCTCCTTTCCTTTCTCTTTCAGATCTTCTCCTTGCCGTTCTCAGTTTACCTTTCCTGCTTTTCTTCCTTACCTCTTTTACTTTCTTTCCTCTTTAATGATACATACATTAAAACCTGTGCAAATACCCTCTTTCTTCTTCCCCCTCTTTCTTGGGAGTTATTTTTGATTGTCACAACAGGAACATTTCATTCTATATGTCTCCCATGAAACCAAAATTGAAGGCTTCTTTGGGAATTTGAGTGATTAATAGATTTCCCATCCTTGGGGAAAACCCTGGTTAGAACCTTCTGCTTTCTGCTCTGTATAGCCCGAGGAATGTATTCTAAAGGGTTTGCTGTTCTCTTAGCCTGCTGGAGCAATGTGACTTGCCATTCCAGTTTCGACCCCATTCCAGCTTTTTGCCACTCTACAAATCAACTGGAAAGGCTCCTATTTTATGCCCAGGTGAAGTCCAGGCTAGAATATAATCACATTATGCATTATTTAATACAAGCCCATTAATTTACAAGGAGTTCTGGCTTTACTGCAGCCTTCCAAATAAGTTTTCTTGAGCAATTTAAGTGTAGCCACCTCAAGATCCAATGTAGTTATCCTTTAAGACAAAAAATTATGGCGAGCCTGAGACCCTGCTTTCAACCTGAATTGGTAGATAAATATTCTAAGTTAAAATGAGTGTCCAGGAAAATGTGTTTGACTACTCCAGGAACCTAGCTTCCCAAGAAATAAAATGTCCTTGAATTAATCAGCAGAAAAGGCACAGCACTAAATTATAAATTCCAACCATTAATATTCATAGCCTTATTCCAGCATAATCAAGTGGAGATAAGAAGTTATGCATAAAAACATAACAAGTAGAGGAAAATCCTAGGTAAAGATCTTTTTCAGTTGGAGTCATTTGCTTTGAAATAGTGGAAGCCCCTGATTTGCATGGCATCTTTGCTGGCAGGAGTGTGAAGGGCAGTTTGAAACCTCAAGCTGCTCCAGGGAGAGTATGTGGCCTGCCAGGTTTGTGAATCTGGGGCATTTAATTCCAGTGCTGTAAGTGGGCACAGGGCAGGTGGCACCTGCTTTGCTAATAATTGGAGGAGAGAGGGGACAGCGTAGGTGAGAAATTTTTCAGTTCTGAAGGTATCAGTAGTTTGTCTATCCACCCCCCCCCCCACCATGAAATGGAAGCCTAACAAAGGCATTTACCATCAGCTGAGGTTTGCAGGGCTGATTTCGTATGGTAGATGGCACCAGTTATAACAGTAGTGACTTTCATTTGCATTTGTCCAAGTGCTTCTAGTATTCCTACTCTCTCAAGCAAACCTTTAATGGAGATAGGCAGGTCTCCTCCCTCCCACTTTAATGATGGAAAACCCAACGTTTACATGGGCAAAGGGACTTCCCAGAGGTCATTCCTCTCTTGGTGGCTACATTCAGGTCAGGGATTTGAGCCTTCAGAATCAAGCCAGATCTTTTCCCCCTGTCTAGGCTGTTATTACTCTTCTGAGAAGACCCAAGATATATACTAGGTCAGTTATGCTTTCAAATCCCGAGTTATCTCTTTAGCTGAAGGCTTCTGGATCTCTGAATGAATTATTATAGCTGTCTTCAGGCTGTCTTAGAAATCACCATTTATCTAGGGACCTGGGGGAGTGCCCCTTCTGAGCAGGTGAAAGGCTTGAGACTGCCTTCCATTAATTCATTATCTGTCAGTACACAGGGAAGTCAGAAGCTGCCTCTGCAGAAAATGCAGAAAGCCTTTCAGCCTTTTCTGTTCCTTATGACACATCCTGTGTGGCCATACCTAGGAAGAAGAGGACATAAAAGGCAGCTCAGGTTTTGTTTGTTTGTTTATTTTGTTGTTGTTTTCTCTCAAGGATCCTAGTCTTTGGGGAAAGTCATTTAATATGACACATTTGCTAATAGACGCTCATGCATGAGAAGGTTGAGGCAGCCTGGGAGATATTTGAACAACCTATAAACAAACAACATTGATTGAGCAATGCTTTGTGCAGTGGAATAAATGTAAATTAAAAGGTTAGATTGAAAAAACACTGAAATTGCCATTTCTCTATTCATTTCTAGAATTTATAGAGCATTCATTAGTGAGGCCCTTAGTGTACATAATCTCTGGTCTCTAATAATCTTGCAAGCTTGATGTCATTACCCTGGTTTTGGAAGTAGAGGAAAACTTAGAGAATTTAAGTGATTTGCCCAGTGGGTACTGAAGTTAGATTTCAGTTCAGGCAGTTCTAGTACCAAAATACTGCACATTTTGATGATATTTTCAGGGTCAATTAACCTAATTACATTTGCTTTTAAGAATATGTTGGAAATAATAGTAAGTTTCAAAGTCCATTTACTTATTTCAAGTAATCTGGCTATAGTTATCATCATGGGTTTTGAGGAGCTGACAGAACTATGAACCAGACTAATTATTTAGTCATATTACCTTCTTATTTATTTAATTATGACCACATTTATTGTAAGAGACAACAGCAGCCATCTCAAAATAGGCTCCAAATAAACTATATATATATATATATATATATATATATATATATATATATATATATATATATATATATATATATTTAAAATATATATTTTAATCCATGACATAGTTAAGTGGATACCAATAAAATAAAGCTATGAATCTCAGCCTGGTGATTTGAAGGCAAACATTGTGAATGTTCTCAGCCTCACACTTGGCTGTAGTGATGAAATTGGGGCAATGATGTTGTCCCAGCCATGTGTTCTCTCCCGCTTAGACCTATATCTTTGCCGGCACATTTTATAGCACCCCTGGCCTCTAAATGCCACTCACACATGATCAGTCCTCAATGTGACAACCCAAATGTCTTTAGACATGACGAGTATCCTCTCGAGACAAACTCCCCACTTGGGCCTCCTCCCTCTGCTTAGAACAAAGATTCTAAATCCAGGAGGGAGAAATGTCTAAAGATACACCACACCATTGGTGTGGGGCTGGGCTCATCACTGGGTAGCTGGCCTGCTGTTACTGAGCCGAGACTGCTCGGGATAAATCCCCAAGTTCTCAGGGTTGTCTCCATCATCTCCGTGCACAAAATCTATACAACTGCACATTTCATGTGTGAAATCTTCAAATTTTCTCCTGCCCATCATATCTGTGGATAATTCCAGTTTTTCCTGAATACCAGCCAGCTTTCCTCCAAATGTCAGCAGATAGGAGTACCCTTCAACATTTCCTGGCAGATTAAGAGAGACCTTTTGTTTTACATCTGAACTTAAGGAAGGCCAAGCACAAATTCTCAGAGGCCACAAACTCTAGGTCATGCCTTGGTTTTCTGTGAGAGTGAGGCCAGAGTGGGTGGGTGAGGGATCACCTTTTATTTAGCAGAGATGACTGTTGCATCGCTCATTTGCGAAGAACAGGAGCTGTAATGTGCCACCAAAGTGTTCCAGGAAAGCTGAGGCTGTTTCATTTATTCCAAGAGCTGGCAAGGCCAAATGCCACCAAGCACACTCATTTCTCAAACTTCTATTTCAACAATGGATTGGTATATTATTATGTTTTTACCACAGGCAAGGTTTTGTGACCATATTTTTTTTTTTTTAAGGAAGCTGAAACCTGAATATCTTATGTCTGTGCTTATTTGGGGGGTCAGGGAGGGGAGATTATTTGTTATATGTACCTCCCACACTTTAAAAAAAATGTATACACAAAAATATCATGATTTCTATCAGCCTCTGAGTAATGGGGCATCTGATAGCAGCAAACATCGCTTGCCTGAGGAGATACAGTAGTTGTGCCAAGAGCTGCAATTCCAATGTTCATTAGACACCTCTTTTCCTGAGGCCCTAGCTCTGAAGGTCCATAGCCTATGAGTCTATTCTAATTTTCATGGTGGGGTTAAGTGGAAGGGCCACAATGACAGGTGTTAGGGCTGCCTTTGTCATTAGAGAGACCACGGGTCAACATCTGTCTGAATTCATCCAGGAACTTGACATTAGTGCAGTTTGGGGAGAAGTATGCTCATATTTTAAAAAAGAAACTGAAAGCAGCAACTTTTTAATGAGCAGGTCTTTGAAAAAGCCATGACATTTCTTTTAGAGATCACATACAAGAAAGTGTCCCTGACTGTTTATTGAAATATCCTTTTGGAGATTCCAATTATACACTCAGCCACCAAGGGAATTTTTGGAACCTTAACTTAATGATCAGACATTCAAATGTATGCAACAAATGTGTAATTTAAAGGTCTGATTGCAATAATCAGTTCTTGGAATAAATGTGAGCTCACTTAATGAAATGTGCATTCTGCAGTTGCGCCTACACTCACACACTGTATGGAAAGTTGAGTCATTATGCTTCTTTGTAAAAGGCATAGGGGCTCAAAACTCTTGGCACGTGATTCACAAGGAAATGATTCTACTCAATGCATTTCTTCTCTTCTAGAAAATACTCAGAGAGAGCAACGGCTCTAAACTAAAGGCTGATAGAGGTAGTGATTGTCCCCAGAGTACATTTAATAATGTCTTGAGACATTTTTGATTGTCATAACTGGGAGCAACTGAATACCCTACAATGCACTGCTTGAAATGTCAGTAACACCAAGGCTGAGAAACTCTGATTTTGAGCAAATGAGCTGAGAAGAGAGATGATCCCAAATGGTTCAGTCTAGTGAGATAACATCCTCAGGCTTTAAAAATGGAGATTAAAATATGCATACAGATTATTTTCAGTACATGTAAGTGAGACCCAAAGCCTCAGTAATATAGTATTTTTAGTTTGCATTTGGATAAAAAATGCATTCCTCTGCAATGATTGACAAGGGTCAAATAATCTTCACATCTTTTGTAGTGGAGGAAGTCTACTTGATATCACTCTGTGAGTTGACATAAGCTTTTCTCTTCTCCTCTAGGTGAAGGAGTATGTCCAGCTAATAAGTGTGTATGAGAAGAAGCTCCTGAACCTGACGGTCCGAGTAGAGGTCATGGAGAAGGACAGCATTTCTTACACGGAACTGGACTTTGAGTTGATCAAACTGGAAGTGAAGGAGATGCACAAACTGGTCATACAGCTGAAGGAGAATTTTGTTGGAAGTTCAGATATTATTGACTTGCTAGAAGTGGAGGTAAGGAATGACTGATGTCTTAGTATATGAATAATGAATTTTGGGGCTGGGAGTTGTGGCACATGCCTTTAATCCCAGCACTTGGGGGGTAGAGGAAGGCAGATCTCTATGAGTGCAAGGCCAGCCTGGTCTACAAACAGAGTTCCAGGACAGACAGAGTTGTTTCACAGAGAAACTCTGATTCAAAACAAACAAACAAACAAACAAACAAACAAACTAAAATAAATGCATTTCATCCAGTGACTGAACAAGTGCAGTCACCTGGATGGGATATCTCTTTCCTCAACCCTAATTCTGCTACTGTCTCTGGACCATGAAGTCCATCCATGGTCTGTTTTGGATGACTGCCTATACTTACATAATAAGTTAAGTGTATTGGGAACATATTGACTGAGAAGCAGATGTCAGACACCAAGAATTCTGCCCCAGAACTAAATAACCTTTCTGGTTCCAGAAAGTGGTACCATAAATCTTAAAGACTTGTCTTTGGCCATGCGAAGTCAAGCATCTTCTCTGTCCTGGACTTATCCTCATGAGACTAGAAACACAGTCTACCTGATTTTGGGTATCTTCCCTTTTTGAATGACCACCTATTTCTCTCAGAATTATTCTCCACATACTGAAAATTTCCTGTGTATCAGGCTTTATGTAGATCTGTTTGGAGCTGTTTTATACAACAAATATGAATCAATTGCTAGTCTTCCACATGCAGCAATCCAGTTTGACCAGAGCAATTTGTTGAAGATGCTGTCTTTTCTTCAGTGTTCATTTTCTGCCTTTTTGTCAAAAGTCAGGTGTCCATTGGTGTGTGGAGTTATATCTCACCCTCAGTTCTATTACATTGATCCATGTGTCTGTTTTTAATGCCAGTGCCATAGTGCCATACTGCTTTTTTAAATTACTATGGCTCTGTAGTACAGCTTGAAATGTGGGACAGTGATTTGTCCAACATAGCAAGAAAACAGCTTTTGATGGCATATTGCTATACCCATAGATCAGTGTATCACTCAACACTCAGCAGAGAAGCTTCTTCTTGAAATAGATGGTAATTAACATAGAGACTGACAGCTGCAGAATGGGCAGAAATCAAAAGACTCCAGTGTATTCATTTCTGAATGGGATGTGGTTATCACACCACCCTCAATGCTCAGGGACCTATGCAGAAAGAGGGGGCAGGAAGATGGTAAGAGCCAGAGGTGGTAGATGATTTTAAGAAAATAGCATTCTCCGGGTACAAAGGAGCAGATACACAACAATCTCACAGAGGCTGACAGCATGCATACGGTGTGTACAGGCTCAAGGAAGGTGAAAGTCTGAGCATGAAGGAGGGGATGTGGACACAAAGTCCCACCCCTAGCCAAGAAGCTATTGGTCAATGATAGCTACTAAATTAGTTTTCTTTAATTGAATGACGCTGGGTATATTAACCACGCTCCAGAGTAACCCAGTGCTCGGGAGTAGATTGACAACACAAATTGGCCTCCATGTTTTTAGTTGCCTTTAGGAGAGGAAGAGCATGATGCTGAATGAGTGTGGAGGGGGAGGGTCTGGGAGGAGTTGGGGGAAGGGAAAGAATAGGATAAAACATAGTGTGCAAAATTCTCAACAAACAAATTGCAAAATAAAAACATTCAGGAATCAGGCCAAAAAATATTTCCTGTGAATATGTTTTAGCAAAGACTTTAAAGATCTATGGGTAAGAGTATCATATTAATGTTATGGTTGGGTAATTTACATCACCCAGCATTTACCAGCACAGTCATGACACAGGCTAGAATTGAGAATTCTAGTTACATGCTTTAGAATTTACATCTTTCCTAGCCCTCACCATTCATTAGAAACTTAATTATAATACAACATGAGAAAACATGAGTTTATAGGGGAAGGTTATTAGAAATGAACTTTAATGGACATTTGTGAATGCCTGGAGTGAGCCTGTGCTCTATTATTAAAGCTGTTAAAATCTTTGCCATTTTCTTCTTGTCACATGCATTGCCTGAGATGTGACAGGCGTTCAGTCTAAACCATAAAATGTATTCTTCCAAATGAAACCATTCAGAAGAATCTCTGGTGTATTCTGTAGCAATGTTTCACTAAATGATAAATTCAGCCCCAGAATGTTTATGAAAGAAATTGCACAATACTATAAAGTCACTCGGAATTTTTATTTCTTTAGATAAGGAATATGACTCTCCTGGTAGAGAAGCTGGAGACGCTAGACCAGAACAATGTCCTTAGCATTCGCCGCCAGATCTTGGCTCTGAAGACCAAGCTGAAAGAATGTGAGGACTCTAAAAGTGGCCTTGTGCCTGCCACGCCCCCTCCTCCTGCTCCTGGTAAGCCTGCTCTGTAACTGTTTGTACCATGTGAGACCCCATAATGAGCCTTGATTGGGGGGGGAGATTGTAGTGATGGAGGGAGCGGGGCATTTTGCAGTTCTGAGTTTGTTCTTCCACATTCTCCCACTTTCAACTGGTTCTATTATCGGTATTCTGGGATTCACAAAGGAAGAGCACAGTGAGTCTTTGTAAACAAAGCCCACTAGTTACACATAGTCCTTTTGCACTGGCCTAGCAGGGAGGCTGTGTCTAAAGAGAGAACTATGGGACTGGGGATGGTAGAGCATCTAGGATCTTTATGTGGCATTGCCTTCTGGTAGATGGTAAGCGCTGATTGGCTCAGTTAGGCATAGGTTGGGTGTGCCTTTGTTGTTCTGCTATTCCTCTTTTTGCTCTCTCTTTCGCACTCCTCTGCACTTCACCTTTTTGCACCCCCTGATGTGCATGCTGGATACCTGCTGCATTCTGAGTCTTGGAAGTCACTGAGAATTAAAGGGATTGTGGTCTCATGTGCTATGGGCATGCCTTGCTGCCCATCAAACAGGACAGGATGACATCTCATTCTCCCCCAGATTCCCCAGGCTAACTCCCGAATAATATGTGTGTGGGAGGGGGTGGGGGTGGAGCAGGAAGGTAGTTAAATTCATCAGTGAATGGAAACAGTGGAGCAGCGGCTCAGCGGCTCAGCTAAGAGAGAATAGGTTTGGAATCCTTGACTTTACCAGCTATGTGGCTGCAGAGAAAAAATCCTTTATCTTATTTGTGAAATGGGAGAATAATTGTGCTCACCTTATAGGGTTGCTATGGGGATTAATGAGACGGTGCTTCGGAAGCTCGGGGCTCTGTAATCAGCATCCACACACCGGCAGTGGATATTATTAGTAATCATGATAATTGAAGTGAACAGAGAAAGGGCTAAATCCTGGTACACTGAAGTAGCTTCCTCCAGGCTATCACTCAAATCCTTCAGTTCCATCCCTTAGAGAGACCACACTAAAGGAACTTCTCTCAGGGTCTTAAGCATTTCAGCCCAGAATGAGAACTATTGCTTGTCATCAAATTTGTAAAGCCTTTGTTGTGTTTAGGAATTCCAATTCTCATAAGCCTTTTCCTTTGGACTGTATATTTCTGGATCTTGCCAATGTAACTCATCTCTTTAAGGCTTCGATCAACTAGGACTATAGTTATAAGCCTTTCGGTCTTGTTCAGTGGACATGTCTCTCCAATTGTTGTTAGAGGTCTGTTCTAATCTGACTTCCAGAGGGCATTTAGGTGCGGACCATGTTCTGTCTTCAGAGACAAACTAAAGCTGAATTGGTCTGGGATCAGTGTTATAAATAAGTCAGAAGTGGGAGCTGGTTATGTTGGACCATGACAGCTCTTTTTTTTTTTTTTTTTTTTTT
>CM052708.1:39985161-40016309 GCA_028551405.1 Uromys caudimaculatus | reverse complement strand
AGGTATGTGGGTTCATTTCTGGGTCCTCAATTCTATTCCATTGATCTACCTGCCTGTCACTGTACCAATACCATGCAGTTTTTATTACTACTGCTCTGTAGTACAGCTTGAAATCAGGGATGCTGATTCCCCCAGAGGTTCTTTTGAGGCAGGAGTCAAAGCAGTGTCATGACCTCTGATAAAGATGAACAGGCAGGCCCCAGCAAATATCTCTTGCAATAGATTTTCCTGGCCCAGGTTTCTGGAGTGATTGTGGCTATCTAACTTAGTTCTCTGATATCTCAGTGGAGAGACTTGAGTCTGAAGGATGCAGCTTTTCTTGAAGGCACACCAGCACTCAGTGACAGAGTTCATGCTGTAACATGTATTTGGTCCTGGTCAGGTGTCAATCATGTAGGGGTGGCATTGAGGGAGAAAAATTCATTGCTCAGTATTTAGGGAAGAAGGCAAATGGGCCCTTTGAGTTAGTTTTCTTAGAAATATTTTCAGAACCTTTCCTTGGGCCTTTACATTTAGACTTCTGTGAACTATTTCACCCCAGCTGTGTTGGTTAAGTAACCTGAACCCAGACTTCCATTCACTGTCGCATGACCTTGGCTGCACTTGGGCCCTGCCAAGCCAGTTGGCCCTTCTCCAGTTTTTTCATATTATATTTATGATGTTTATTAAGCTGACTTTTGTCATGTTTTTAAATCAATTTCTTTCACTTGCTCTCTTCATGTTTGGATTGGTTGACAATGCAGAATTGGAAAATCCCCAGGCACCACAAAGTTGTGAGCCTGTGGAGACTTTAATTAAAGTTCCTCACTATTATGGGACTTTAAAATATGGCCTGTCTGCTTTTTCTTTTAACTGCAGAGCTGCATAAAACAACAACAACAACTACAACAACAACAACAACAACAACAACAAAGACTGCATGCAGGAGTCTCAGCTCTAAAATAACTGAGGCTCTGGGCTCCCTTGCATCTGCAGTGTGTTAACCTAGTGATCAGCTCGAACTTAGAGCCAGAATGTCAGTTGTAGTAAAATGCAATGTATGCAGTGTGTGTGTGTGTGTGTGTGTGTGTGTGTGTGTGTGTGTGTGTGTCTGCCAAAACATCTTTTCCTGCTTCATTTTACAGAATTTTCTAACTTAAAATAATTGGTCTTATATTTATGAAGCCCTCCCCCAAACAACTGACTCCAGTCTATTTTTTTTCCCCTGAATCTAAATGACAGCACCATATTGAAAAAAAAAATATGATGGAAATTCTCAGGGGTCACTTTGTTATGTGAGGACCTTGGGCTTTGTAGGTACACAGAAGATACTTAAGTAAATGGTGGGACATAGAAGACAGTAGAAGCGGACAGGCTAAATTCCTAAGCTTAGAGATGCTGGGGAGTGTTGGAAGTACATCCAGTGATTCAGAATCAATTTATTATCAATTTCCTTACAATTATAATCATTTTGCTGGCCTAATTCTTTGGTTGTTTTGGAATTTTTTGAGACAGGATTTCACTCTGTAGCCTAGGTTGGCCTGACATTCATGTCAAGCCTATGTCCTAAGGCTTCCAAGTATCGGGCTTATAAGTGTGAGAGCCACTACACCTGGCTTAATCGCCTAATTCTTATAAGTTAATCATATTTTCTCTAGTCTTAGTACACAGACAGCTTAGTTGATCAGGTGAGACTCTGCACTGACAAACCCGTAATTAAGCATTTTCTATAGGCATACCATGTTTGGCTTTGAAAATCTACTCTATTAGTTTAAAAAGTTTGCCTAGCCATATTTCAAGGTTCAGGACCATGAGAATACCAGAGCAGGAGCTAATGGATTGCATGATGAAGAGAAGAGAATACCTTTGCATAGGGAATTCCTTGCTCCACATTCTGTAAACACATCAGATGTGTAGCAGTGTGGACGTCTAGTATTTTATAAACAAGAGGTTGGGTTTAATGATTTGATTAGTTTTTTATTCCTTTGTGTGGTAGGCCTTCTTATGTTTGCCAGGACATCCAGAAGGGGAAAGAAACACCTAGAAGACACTATTGAGGAAATAGCCATGCAAACCAGAATCTATCCCACGATGTGTTTATAACAATGGTAGTTACAATCTATTGAGTTGCGCTTACAAGTCTTATCTCTGGTCTTCCTAACAGCCCTGCAGGGTAGGCATTACTTATTTGACTTAAGGAAACTGAGTCTGAGACCGTTAAGCAATTTGCTCCATGATAGACAGTTACTAAGAGTAGAGTCAGGATTTAGACTGGAGTCTGTCTGGTGACACCTTCTCTGTGCCAGGCTTGTGTGTGTCCATAGATACTCTAACAATGCTCTGTCATTGTGGTTTCTGGAATGGCAAAGCAGTTCCAACAAGGCATCCACCTGATTAGCTCTTAGGTAGCTTTGCGTCCTTGCTCATGCAGCAGCTGGAAGGATTCCCCCTGGATGCTGAACGTTTGGTGCTTTGCTCCTTTCCACCAGCACACACAAATTGATTCCATGGCCCTTGATAGCTCTTGGATCATGGGCTGGGCAACTGACTGTTGCCAAAGGGTCCTGATGAAGTTGGGATGGGAAATGGGTAATAAAGGGAATGGACTATATCTAGGATCTTGACATGAAGGCAGGGGTAGAAAAGGGTGGGAAATAAAGATGAGCCTAGGATATAGGCTTGGGTGGAAGATCCAGATAAAAAGGGTAGAGGAGGGGGCACTCTGCTAAGAGTTGACACCAAGATGGCCATCAGTTTGGATAGTTTTCTTAAGGTTTGTGTCTGGCCATGGGGAAGCCGACCACAGTTTGTCCCCTGACTTGTCACTGCTGAAACCACAGCTGCAGTTCAGACAATAACACTTTACCCCCTTCGGTTCCTATTTCTACTTCCTTTTGGCAAGATCCAGAGCACTACAAATATGTCAAGGGGTTAGAAGACAGAAGGAAAGTAACAAAACGGAGTAGACGAGTATTTAGGAATGTTTGGGAGATGAGGGAAAGGACTGAAGTGCCATTTAAATTTAATCTCTGTAACAGGCACAGTTTAACTTTCTGGCCAACATAAATGATAGAGCTTTATTATTATCAGTAAGAACACTATTAATACTATATTTGAAGTAGAATTATTGTTTTAATGATGGAAACATTGCTGTAATTTCAGCAGAATTAATAGTGGATTTTGGTTCCTTCATATCTAAAGATTTTACATCAGAGACAGAATGGTCTATCTTTAACCCCTAATGATCTGCGAATAAGTTATATGCATCATCAACTTTTCTGAAATATTGTCTTACTGGTGGTTTGGGATATTTTCTTTCCCGGAAAGTCAGGTTCAATGAGGCAAGCAACCCTTAAGTCTTCCAACCTGAAAGAAGAGAAGTCACTTTCACTTCCTCGCAGTGAAATGTAGTTGCATAAATAAGCGCTCTGCTAGGTATTTTAACCAAAAAATCCAGCTTTAGCATATGGAAACAGGAACAGTTTTTGTTATCATTAAACTGAACACACTGCTAACTTTATTTTAATAATTCATGCGTTGTTTCATAAACAAAGGCAAACAAGCATTCATCTGAGGGATCGCTTTTAGGGGAAGAAATAATAATTTATAATTTTATTTATTATTTCTTTAGCAGAGAGAGCAGTCTTGGCTGAACACACGTTGCTTTTTTATTTATGAAATGGTGCATGCATTATTAAAATAAACCTGTGACTGTGTTCTGCTTAATGATATGCAAAATTATTTGAGGTTGGGTACAGTGTGGTTTTATTTCTCTACCTGTTGTATGGTTGGCTGGCTTTCCCACCAACTGTGGATTTATGAGAGCATTTAAGGAGCATGTATTTAATTCTGGGACTGAAAAGTCCCAGTAGATTGGAAAAATAAAAGCAGGATTTCTAGTAATGGTTTCACCTCCCAGCAGTCCTCGAGTAAGGAGGGGAGAGAGCAAAGCATTTAGCAAGGAGGAGGCACAAGTCTTTCCCTCTTGGACCCAGGCAGTCACTTTGCTCCCCTTACTTCCCAGTGTTAATCTCAGGCAGTTCAGTGGAGCCCCGCTTTTGGCTCTAGTTCATGCCTGTGCCTTCCATGGCTTTTTGATTCCTCTTGGGCACTTAGAGCCAGATATAATGTTCATGTTCTGCTCTTTCCTTCCTCTTCCTTCTTTCTTTCCTTCCTCTTCCTTCCTTTCTTCCTTCCTCTTCCTTCCTTTCTTCTTTCCTTCCTTCCTCTCTTTCATCCTTCTCTCTCCATAATCTGAGCAGCAAACAAGGAAAAATGACCTCAAATGTACCTAAAGTTAGATTTTTCTTTGTTATCCAATAAAGTATCTTACTATTTTAAAAAGACCAATATTTGTTATAATACCACTAAATGTGTGTCTAGCTCTTTGTTATAAAAATGCTGGATAAATTTTACTTTGTTTATATAGCTCACAAACCCTTTTGGCTGACAGGCATTTTGGAGGGTATACAATCAAAGGGCCAGTTGCCCAGCTGGGGTCATTTATCCAAGGGTTACATGGAATGAACACTCAATGGATCAGTGCGTCTGGTGCCATGTGATTGTATACATGGTGACAATGGCTGTGTCAGAAGGGGAAGGATGAAATACTTGCCTGCCATTCTATGGGGCAGTAGCACATGGGCTATAAAGACCAGGGCTCATCTCAAAGCTCTGAGGAAAGATGGTCCACGCTCTTTCTCTTGCCTCTCTCTTACATCTCATCTTTTACCTCTCCCCATTCCCTTCCCCCCTCTCTCCACATGGTCATGGCCGGCGTCCACCTCTCTACTTCTCTACTCTCTCCCTCTCTCTGCCTTTCTCTGCCTCTACTACCCTCTTAGCTCCCTTCCCCATGCCCTAAATAAACTCTATTCTATACTATAAAAAAAAAAAAAAAAAAAAAGATGGTCCACAAATGACTTACGTGATGGGGTGTGTCCTGGGCACACACTAGGCAAGTTCATTGCTAGATGACTTTGTAGCTTCTCAAGGCTGAAATCCCATTCTCATAGGACTATCTATCTGTCTGGACGTATTTGTATGTATTTAAAACTTCTTCTTCTTCTTCTTCTTCTTCTTCTTCTTCTTCTTCTTCTTCTTCTTCTTCTTCTTCTTCTTCTTCTTCCTCTTCCTCTTCCTCTTCCTCTTCCTCTTCCTCTCCTCCTCCTCCTCCTCCTCCTCCCCCCTCCTCCTCTCTTCTTCTTCTAAGATTTGCTTAGAGCTGCACTGGTACCTACTGAGAATATACACTTGGGGTCCCAGGGAAGGCAGGAAGACTCCTCCTAGGACTATCTTTCATTAATCATAGTTTTTCCTAGGGCTGACCCTGGTAAGTAGAGCTTTATGAGGAAAGAATGTGTTTCTAGAATGATATTACTTTCTCAATTTAGCTACAGAAAAATTAAGATACTTGAAAAATGCTATCTGGGAGAAGAAAATGTACACAGTATCAACTCTCCCCTTTTATTTCTGGGATCTCAGACTTTAAAATGTGACTTTCCAGAGTTCTAATACATCTATCTTCCAATTTGAAAACTCACCGATGAAAACATAAGGTGGCTTTCATGCTCCGGGCACAGACCTCTAGCTTTGGCAGTGGGCTTACACTGAGACGGAAACGAAGGCTGGCTTTTCTCCTCTACAAAAGGACTGTGATCGAACCGTGATGGGAAAAATTTTGAGGGTTGATTTTGGTTCTTAGAATATTAAATTGTTTAATCACCCATTTTCTCTAAGAATGTCTTTTCTTTTTTTTCTTTTATAGGAAGCTGTAGTCACGGTGGTGTGGTGAACATCAGTGCTCCTTCTGTGATTCAGCTCAACTGGCAAGGATTTAGTTATAGATATGGTGCCTGGGGCCGAGATTACTCTCCTCAGCATCCAGAGAGAACCCTGTACTGGGTGGCACCTTTGAATACAGATGAAAGGGCTCTAGAGTATTACAGACTTTACAACTCACTGGATAATTTGCTAATCTATTCATATTTCCAACAACATCGGATTCGCTATGGCCAAGGGAGTGGTACAGTAGCATTCAACAACAACCTTTATGTGAATTGGTACAATGGGGGGAACATTGCTAAAATTAACCTAACTACCAATGAAGTCACTGTGAATCGGCCCCTCCCTATGGCCGCCTACAATAATCGCTTTTCATATGCTAATGTGAATTGGCAAGACATTGACCTTGCTGTGGATGAGCAAGCACTGTGGGCAATTTATGCAACTGAGGCCAGCACTGGTAACATAGTGATTAGTAAACTCAATGATACCACTCTTGAGGTGATAAGCACTTGGGTTACCAAGCAGTACAAGCCATCTGTTTCTAATGCCTTCATGGTCTGTGGAGTTCTTTATGCTACTCGCACTTTGACCACCAAAACAGAAGAGATCTTTTACTACTATGACACAAACACACAGAGGGAAGGCAATCTAGCCATCACAATGAGAAAGATGCAGGAGAGAATTCAGAGCATTAATTATCATCCCTTTGACCACAAACTTTATGTCTACAATGATGGTTATCTTCTGAACTATAATCTTGTCTTCTTACAGGAGCCCAGGCAACCTGTCTAAGTGTAAGAGTGAAGGAGAAGAGAAAAGTTTGTTGGAAATTGTTTTCTCCACACATTTAGACATCTGCAGGGAAGTCTAGGAGTGTGTTTCTTTAGACGTGATGTTAGTAGAGATCGTTCTATCACAATAGAGACCTACGCTATTTGTTTCAATTTCATTTTTCTTGAGAACCATTATCTTCTTTGGACAGATTTAACAACTTTGCAGAACTTTCCAGGTAAAGTTCTCAGAGGCTAGGGGTACTATAAGTCTAATGAAGTTTCTAGTGAGCTGAAGTCTAGAAGTTAAAGAACTTAAGGGGAACTTCAGGAATCTGGGAATTCTTTCTCTTGGAAAATTTGCATGGTGACCAATCACCCACCACATAGAACCATTGAATTGCCCATGGTGGAAAGGTCACTGGGGCTTAATTAGGTAGATCAACATCAGAAGGTAAACATGAGATCAAATATTTAGCTTTGTTTCCTCCTGGCTCCTGGAACCTACTTTGTGTATACAAGATAGGTAAATTTGGCATCTTAAATAATATCTGTTAGACGTTCTGAGTTTTCTGGAGAATGGACCTATTGTACATTAAGTTGTACAATGCGAATTAGTCCTGGAGGGGTTTTCAGATGATATACTTGACTTTTCTTTTCTCTCATTCTTCACCTACATAACTCAGTAGAACCCTTTACCTCATAATTCAGGTCTCAAGGCAGCCATAAGATTAGAAGCAGACTTAACAACCAATCACCTTTCTCTACTGCTTATGTGTTTTTCTTAAACATTAACTAGTTTTTTATGGGACAGATATAAAATCAATTAACTTTCTCTTGTTTTATCATGCAATTTTGGCTTATGTAATTACAAGACTGTAAAAAAAAACCAACTGTCAGTGACATAATGGTAGCATTTCTAGCTATATAATAAACATCGTAGAGTAAGCGGTATCAGTTGTTTCATATAGTTTCTCTCTTTTAAGCCTGAGATTTGAAAGAAAGTAAAAATTTTTTATGTATAAAAATTATATATAAAAATAATATAGAAAAGCACCTTGTAGATCTGCTTAATCAATGCACTGTTTGAGAGCATGTTAGGTGCAGATGTTCTGGCGGCTTTGGATGGCTCTATCATATGGTCTTGGCTATTTTCCATTGATGTTCAAATCCTAATCTTTAAATTCTGTCTCCCTATTTTTTAAAATAAACTATTAAAAAGTGAACTGAACTAAAAGAATTTGTTTTATTTACCATTTTTAATTTTTACAAAAGACAAATAGACAACCAACCAACTTAATAGAGTAATCATATCCTGCTATGGAGTATGAACAAGGCCTACCTCCTAAATATTTGAGGTCAGGAGTACACATGTTAACAGAAAATATCAATAACTTTTAGAAGAGCCCGAAGTTGGATGTGTTTTTAGTGTGTATTTCCCTTTGAAACTCATTCTTTCTGGCAGCTTTTATCATCTGAGTCTGTCCCTTTATCTTCAGGGGTTTGACCTCATGGGCTTATTAATTTGCATGACTGACCTGATTATTTTCAATGCAAGTCCATATTTGTGTGGCTTATGTTCCTTTCACAACTGAGCTATCAACAATGGATCTGAAAAACTCCAGGTCCTTCTCAAATAACATGTGTTGGATAGAAAACATAGAGACTAAGAGGCCGAATTAAAAAGAGAAACACCTTCACAAAAGAAAATGGATATGGGAACATATAACTCAAGTAGAGGAATAGAGAAACTAGGCTAGCATATTTATTCTCACCAAATTCTCATTTATAATACATGCCAAACTATTTTAGGCAACCGGAAACTATACTGTTTGGAATTTTAAGCAAATTCCACCCCCCTCATCTGTTCAGGGCTCAGCATAGAGACAGCTATGTCCTTCAAATTGCAACAGGGTATGAAGATAAAGACACACATGCTATATGAAATACAGGTGAAAAAACAGTGACATTATATTTAATCTGGCTTATGGCAATTTTCCAGATGAGTGTTTCTATTAAGTACACGGAATGACCTCTGAAAATTCTGGAAAGGAGGCAGGAAGCCAAGAAAACCCTAACAATCAGCTTCTCACTCCAACTGCTACAGAAGTGTTTGCCTGAAAATTCCCTTCGGACCCTCCCTGGCCACGGTGTGTCAGCTTGCAGTGGCTGCCTGCAGAAAACTCTCCCCACCAGGAAGTTGAATGATGGAGGTGTTGGGACTCATGGGTATATGTACTGCAGTTACACAAAGACATTTTAGCCCAAGATTAATCAACTATTGTCTGCTTGAAACACACATCTTTATATATAAGCACAACCTTAGAATGTTTTTGTAGATGTCCTCGTGTGTGTAGGAGCTTGCAAGCATGTAGATGTGTATGCGCTTGTATGTGGAGGCTGGGGATCTTTGGGTTTTGCTAATCAGGAGCTGTTCGCTTTATTATTTGAGACACTTTATTATTCACTTTAGTTTTTAGTCCCACTGTGACTAGGATTTTCAGATTAGGTTAGGCTGGCTGGCCCTAGGCAAGCCCTAGGGACCTTCTGGATCATGACTGTGAATCACCACGCTTAGCTTTTTACATGGGTGCTGGGAATCAAACTGAGATCCTCGCGATTGCATGGTTAGCACTTATTGATTAAGCTGTCACTTCAGCTTCCTGTGTGCACACAAACTTAAGGGTTATTGATGTATAATTTATATGTATAAAGCATGCTGAGTTTTGATGTATAATTCAGTGAATTTTGACAAATAGATAGTAATGTGATGTCTACCATAATTAGGAAAGAAAACGTTTCTATTATACCTTAAAAATATGTCTCAAACCCTTTTACAGTCACCTCTTCTTTCACCTTTCAGCCTCCATGCTGCTAAGAGGTGTGTAATACTTGCATTGTAGTTTTACTTTTTTCCAGAAGGTCATCAACATAGAAGAACACAGAGTATGGCCTTTCAAGTCTGGGTTCTTCATTTTCCGTTTAGGGTTAGACAGTGGGTTTAAATTACACCAGGGCTTTATCAGAGCTCTGGAGGCTTCCTTCATTTTCTATTACTTTCCTTGGGGCTGCATAAGGGGCCTGTGCCTTGGAGCTGCCATAGGGGAAGGGGTTCAAGCTCTCAGCAGTACCTCCAAAGTGTGAAAGTTTCCTGGCACCTTGCTATGCAAAGGCTTTTCTTCAACTCTGTATCTTGTGCCTTGAGCATCTCTCACTCAAGTGAGACTTGATACTAATTCATGACACATGGAGTGTCTCTGAGTGCAGGATTCAGAGTCATGCAAAGCTGATTTGACTCTTCTGCTGATTCTAATGGTATGGCTGTAGGCAGGTGCCTTTCACTCCTGAGACTCAATGTCATTTTCTGTATGATAATTCTGTATGACCACCCAGATAAGAGTCTTTTTGGGCAAATTAAATGATGCTCAGCTTCTAAACTCTGGTATGTACTCTGCCCTTCACAAACAGTTACCTCTGTTTCTTTCGATTTAGGTTCAGAGTATTCATCGTGTTGATACGGTAAAAGGACAACTGGGCCTGGAAGTTACATTTCTCTCGATGATAGTGGTTGCAAGAACTTTCTCTTTGAGCAGGAACATTTTGGCCTGAAAGAGTTGCAAGAACATTCTCTCTTTGTCCTTGCATCCAAGATTGGTCTCTAGACTTGATACTTTCTGTGCTTTGGTGGATGAATAAGGCCAACAAGAAAAGTAAAAATTAAGCTCATTGCAATTTTCTTTTTAACTTAGCTGGAAGCTGACTTCATCATGCTCTGTGGATAAGTTTAAAATAGATATATCTGTTTTCCACTTGCTTTTCTGTACTCAACAGGGGTATCAGTCTTCAGACCAGGGATGGGTATTTTTTTGCATGTCACTTTTAGTTAAGTATAGCTACATGTTAGGATTTGTTAAGTTACTAACCATGGTGGTGGGCTTGGTCTTTTCAAGTTGTGAACTACGCAGAGGGAAAGCCCCACAAAAGAGAGACATGGGACAATGTGTGGCTACCTTCAGGATGACATAGGATCTGAGTCTGAGCCTTTCCTCATCTCCAACAGATGTCATATCATGACGCATCATTAGCCTTCTGTGTTCCTGAATATCCCATAGCAACAAAAGGGTGAATTGCAACATATCAGAAAATAAAACGCAAGCACATTTCTAAGGCATAGTCCCAACCAATAAAACAGACCAGCTGGCTTGGCTCATGGGTAAGGCATGCTATTTAAGTTGTCAGCTCATTGCCAGGCCCCACATTGGTAGCATGGGATGTACCCATTAGTCTCTGAAATTTGCATCTGTTCTTGGAGCTCATATATGGGAAATCATCCTTGGAATCAAGGGCCATGGTGGAGAAGGATGACCTTCAGTGCATCAAAAGAGGATTTTTTCATAGGGTGTCACCCCAGGATTTCTTAGAGCCAAGAGTTCCACTCTAAGGATGATTTCATGGACCTTGACTCCCATGAGAACCACTAAAGGAAGACCTGTGTGATTGAGAAGTTTCAGATGGCTTGGATCTCAGTGAATGTGAAGGTGGCAGAGGATATGGCAGAATAATGGATAGGTTAGGGTTCAAGTGCTGCCAAAGGAATTAGATTTCCCTGTGTCCACCCAGGAAATGTATGGTGACTTCAAATCTCTCAGTTTTCTTCCTTCCCTTCCCTTCCCTTCCCTTCCCTTCCCTTCCCTTCCCTTCCCTTCCCTTCCCTTCCTTCCTTCCTTCCTTCCTTCCTTCCTTCCTTCCTTCCTTCCTTCCTTCTTTTTAAAATTCCCACTTTAACTTTCTTGAAATAATAAACAAACATTAGGCATATGACTTTAATTGCATGTCCATTGTGGTGCACTGTGAAATGCCCAATGCTTTTGAGCTTATTAATATGCCCGTTGCCCCGTGTAAGGACTAACTTTATATCCTTTTAATTGGATTCTGCCAACCAGCTGCATTGTTTTTGAAATGTAGGCAATAATTCTCTTGGTGCATTTGTAGTACTAAGGATTGAACTCAGGGCCTTGAGCATGGTAGTCAGCAAGTACTCTACAACTGCGATTCACCACCAACCTTCAATAATCTTTTTATATAGGTATTATTGGTGACTTACTCTAACTTTCACTAGAATGACTATTATCAGCTAAATTTTATTGTAAGGATAGAAACAGCTTCTTTATCTGGGGTTCTGCTAACTCTATTAACCAAGCCTGGTTAATTCAATGGTCCTATGTATGAATACCAGACAAGACAGTTTAAGGGAGAAAAAGTTATTTTGTTCACGGTTTGAGAAAATATAGTCCAATATGACAGGAAGGGCATGGTGCGGGTGGCTCCGGGGTAGCCTTAGTGTCTGACTAGTATTATCTTGCATCTCACTAGGCCAAGAAGCAAAGAGAAATCTTTAGAAAATGGGGCACAGCCATCACCCCATGCCCTACTATTGTTTCTGTTAGTTTGATAAACACTATGACCAAAACCAACGAGTTTATTTCAGCTTATAGATGATAGGTAGTCATCGAGGGAAACCTAGGCAGAAATACAAGACAGGAGTTTGAGGCAGAATTCATGAAGAAACATTATTGACTCACTCTTGTTTTAATGTTCAGCTTGTTTGTTTGTTTTTTTACATATCCTAGGGCTCACTAACTAGGGATGGTGATGCCCATGGTGGGCAGAGCCCTCCAACATCAATAAGTAATCAAGAAAATGCCCTATATATATGCCACAGACCAATCTGATGTAGGCAATATCCCAGTTAATACTCCCTCAGATAACTCTAGACTGTGTTAATTTAAAGGCAGATGCTAACTAGGAGAACCCCTAAGGCCTGCCCCATAGTGACCCACTTTCTCTGCTATACCCCACTTGCCAAAGGTTTCATAACCTTCTAATACAATGCCAGTATCTGGGGACCAAGTATTCAAACACATGAGCCTGTAGGGAACATTTTACATTCAAACCATAACAAATGGCTTGGCACAGCAGCGTACTTTTTCTCCTTCTGTTCTGTGGTACCAATTTCACTATTTTATTCTCATTAGTATTTCTTTTAACTTCTTCCTCATGACCCAAACCTTTTCTTCTCTGCTTCATGTCCCAGTTGTGTGTTTTTTTCCCTGATGCCACCAGGACTTATTTTCTCTTTTCCAAAATGATTCTCTTCTAAGCAGTGACTTTAGGACTCAAGCTTGTTCCACATAGCTTCTAAGGTCACTGTGGCTATTTATACAAAGCAGCTAGATAGGGAAATGATATGAAGCATCTTCTGTGGAAGGTGGACTCAGCTCTGATCTGAAAGCAATGTACATCATTCTTATCTGTATCCGTTAGCACAGGGCCACAGCTAGCTGCAAAGCAGGGTTGGAAATGTACAGTGTACTGGGTACACAGCAGAAAGAAAAAATGGCTTTGGAGTATCCAGTCGGTCTGCTTCCCCATTGAAGGTATTACAAGGAAAGGAGTTAGTACAAAGAATCGCTCCAGAAATTCTAGGGAAGGTTAGAGGTGAAGCAACCACAGACTACCATTTAACATTTGGCTTCAAGGACATACTGCTCCTACAATCCAGAAGCCAAGAACCTGCATCTGCTATCATCCTAGGTGTCATCCCTGTCCCCTTCCAAACTGGCACCAGACAGTGGACCTCAGAGCCCATCTGCTGCAGACAGTCAGCTCTGTGTGCTCACTTAGCTCCCTGTTCCGGAAGAAATCCTGTACCTTCCAAATCTAACACAAGTGGATTTTGTTGACTGAGTCTAAAGTACCCACAGAAAAATATCTCTAGAGAACGCATGGAAATAGTTTCTTTCTTTCTTTTTAAATAGCACACAAGCTACACAGGTATCCTGTGGCAGTGTCATACATACTTAGTTTTGGTTGCTGCACCTTTCCCTTATGTATTCTTGAAATGATCCTTTTCTTGAGATAAAGAGAAGATGACAGGAGAGGCGGGGAATTGATGTTAATGCCACTACTGCTTTTGTTGTTACTGATGCTCCCAGTTTGCCTTAGGGGAATGTTTTTCTCAGCATCTGTAATTTATCTTCTGGACATGCCTGACTACTAATGCTTCTCAATTTGTGTTGGGGCTTATTTCAGATAGGCTTACTGTTGGTTTTAAAATACCAAGTAAAAACAAATGTAATGAATATCTCCAACCTCCCCAACATCATAGCTAAGCAACATAGTACACTGTGGAATGTCGTCTCCCGTCATGACTGTCCGACTGACTTGGAGCTCTATGTGGCGGCTCTTGCCCAGCACCTCGAGAGTATTGTACTGAATATAGCGAGCCTGGGAAATGATCCAAATCCAAAATGTGAAGTATGATTTCTGTGGAATTTGTATTGCTTTTGCACCATCATGAAGCTGAAACATTTTAACTCAAAGCCATCTGTGTATGTGTGTATAAATATAGATTTAAATATATATTACACAAATATATGTTTTTATATATTTAATCGTCACACTCCAGTGATAGCTTTGTCTGATACCAACATAGTGAGGAGAGTCTCTTTCAATAGTGATGACTCCGAGTGACCTTTGGAAGGGGAACTGGCTTTAACAACTTTACAGCCCCTCTGCTAGACCTCACTAGAGATGAACTTCTCTGTGCAGTGAGTCACCTTATGTCACCCACCCTGTCTTAGGAGGTGTCTAGACCTCATGTCCTCTGCCTTTAGGTAACAATATTTTCTATATCCAAAATCACCCAGAATCTTGTGGAATTTGGGGGATACCAATCCTTTGTTTCATTTCTTCCCTTGTCTGGCCAATGGGATCATTGGTTGACAAGCTGCTGCTTGTGGAAGGTTTTCCCAGAACCCTGAGGTGGCATCACACTGAGAGAGCACCCAGGTTTTCAGCAAGTTCTACTGCCACAAAGAGTCCAGGCGAGTCACAAGAAGAGTCCAGGCGAGTCATGGAAGTACTATGCCTTTTAGTCTTTCTCTTCACAAGGAATCCTACACTGAAACTCAGGCGACAGGCTCCCTAACCAGAGCTGAGAAGTCAGCAAAGGAAGGCAGAGCTGCTTAGGAGAAGGAGGAATTTCAGCAGTCTGTGCTCAGGGAAATAGTTTGGGAAGAAAATTTCTAGTAACAGTGGTCTAATCTTGTTGACTAAAACAACCAAGGAGCTTTTCCTCTCCCAATAGCAAAGGCAACTACAGCATTCTGGAGGCAACAACACGGTTGTTCCTCTTAAATGTTTTGTAACAACAACAACCAAAATCAAACTGCTGCCATCACCTGACCTTGACATTGCTTTCCTTCCCAATTCTGTACGGGGCGTTCTGTGCAGGCCTGAGACGACGTATCCCTGGGCTGCATCACGTTTCCTTCATTTAAACAGATGGGGGAAGAGCTAATTTGAATGAATGGGGCATGAGGCCAGAGAAGGTACAACCAGCTGCAAACAGACCAGGAACTATGGTTGTTATACAACTGATCTGCTAAGTTGTTCAATAGTCAAGTGGCTAATGGTGCTGGTATTTAAATGGCCATTAGTAGACTCTGGGTTCTGTGTACCCAATTAAGAAGTACCCCAGAAACACTCTCCTGGTGGTGTCTGCTGTCATTTGGCTGTAGACCCAGCCGGCAGCAGACCTCAGGTCTGTGTGATGTCACTGCCTGCAGGGAAAGAAACTTCATTTTTGTCAATGGGAGGCAGAGACTGTAGAGTAGACTCCTGTATCTGTGGGATATGCGCTGATGTGTATGCCTGGCATGTCCTGCATCCTCAGCATGGGCCTCTCATTAACCTTGTATTGACAAAGCCCAGAGTCAGTTAATCCTGGGGTTCAATATGCACGAGGGCCAGGTTATTCCCTTCATGCCTTTTGGCAAAGTTAAGAAGGCGCTGGTGCTTCTCATTATGAAGGGGCCTTGTGAGAGGAGGAGTAGACTGTTTTCATACCTGGCGTAGAATGAGGTGCCAAGAGTCACTGTTTGGAGTTAGAGATCTATTCATAGTTAAAGTGCAAGGAACTTTGGGAGAGATAATGTATTTACAATGATTTGGTTTTCAAATCCTTGCCTGAAAAATTTAAATCATGGGATGTATGAAGATGTTGAGGAAAGTGGGCCTGGGTGTAGATGAAGGCCATTGGGATGGTTCAAGATGTAGGGAAGGAGCGGTGCAAGCAAAAACCAAAAACCAAACAAAGAAAGAAACAAACAAAAACAAAATCAAAACCAAACGAAAAGAAAAGGAAAACAACCACAACCACAACCACAACCACAACACCCACTTGAATTCCGTTTTCCCTTCTTTCAGCTTCTTCCCTAGGGGAAATAAAAACCTCTTGTTTTTTGTATTATATAGATATAAAAAACTATAATGCTACAAGCTACACAGACAAGAGCAGGGATACTGACCTTGTTCGTACAAGTTACATCCTGTCCAGAGGTTTGACATCTTGGCTCCCATGGACAGTTTGATTTATGTAATGTCAAGTTGTTTGTTTGTTAGCTTGTGTTTGAGACACGTTCTCAATATGTTGTCCAAGCTGGCTTCTAACTCATAATCTGTTTGCCTCGGTCTCCTGAGTACTGAGTTTACAGGCATACATCTCCACATCTGGCTTTTGGAGTAAATATTGATTGTGCACATTCACTCTCAGAGGCGGTCTACTATGAACACTAGTTCAAAAACTCATCCTAATGGTAGCTACCTCATAGGAAAAAGTCTAGTTTCTGTTTTTCTCTTCACTCTTTTTGTTATTGCTTTGGGCAAGCTACAAGGAGACATGTGACCTCTACTTTCACATAGCTATTTAGTGATGAGCAGAATCACAATTCCATTGGAAAAAAGTCAAGACTGGTCTCAAGGAGACCAGGCTACATCAAAAACTGTTGACTGCAATGGAACATTCAGTGCCAGTGATGCTGACAAAGACCAGTGCTCTGAGGCTACAGTGCCAGGGGAGTAAGGAGGAGGCTTTGGAAATGGCCCAGGAGCTTGAGTGGATTTTTTTCTTGAAAGCATTATGCTGATGATGTTGGTAAGTGATGGGGCATCTGATGGCAGAGGTACTTAGTTACATCTGCTCTTAACTCCAGTAGGCATCAAAGGCTGGTACTACATCCTGGATTCCTCTTGCCCTGCCTGGATGACATCTTGGATAACAGAACTTGTAATCAGTTCTGAAGATATCCATCTGCAGAGACACACCCCATAACATAGACACTCAACCCATTCATATAATTCCATGAGAAGCTTCACAGAAACAGATCAGGTCTGAGGGGGCATCAGAGCACTAGAACCTGAATTTAAATTCTCTCACCCCCACAACTTACTAACTGTTGATCTTTTCAGGTTTCTAAACTGAGACCCCAAGTCTCAGTTCTCCTTGCTATGAGGTTTAGTGGCTGTGAAGATTATATGATAAAATCTGTTCCAACTTTTTGTAGCATGGTTGATCAGTTGCTATTCATTTTGTTTTCCAGTAGTCAAGTTTCAGAACCTGGAGCAGCGGGAGGTGTACTGCAGAGAGAAATGTTCTCTCTTCCAGTGAGGAAGCCATCTTTTGAGTTCATTTCAGTTTTCATGTTCTTTATGAGTGACATCCAGGTCTGGCCCAACTCTTCCGACTGCATATTTGCAGAGTCTAGTGTGCATCAGTCTGTGGATGGCTGGATGAATGAAACTCAGGAATGTTTGATGTACCAAGAATTCAGGGCTGTTGTAATTTTTGAAGTTCCGGCAGGTCAGTCCTGGAGAAATTTAGTGTGGGTCTTTGACTTTCAAAGACCCTTTGGAGGTCTGCTTCTCTTTCTTTGTCCTGTTACCCCTAAATGGTAAGACAGGACTAGGATCTCTCCCCACTATAGAGTCTGCTCTCAGCCCCTTTCTGTTGTACAGCATCTGTGTTTGTCCTTGATTTTCCTGTGCTCTGCGTCATAAGCATAATATCAACTGGTGAGGACAAAAACCAAGCCAGGTGCTGCTAGCCCAGTGGGGACTTTGTCAGGGGGGAAATCTTGCCATGTGCACAGGAAGTAACTTCCTCTCCTCATTTTAGTGACCGTTGGGATTATGAATCCCTTGAAAAGGGGGAGAGTCAGTACACAGTGTTCTGAGTGGTAGTTCACAAAGGGCATCATGGGTAAAAATTGATCTGGCCACCCCAAAAGAGTCATAGTCTGCCTCCTGAACCAAATCTTCCTTAGTAAACTCTCATTTTAGCTGCTTTGCTGCAGAAATCCTTGGCCTTGGTGAGCATAGCTGTGGCTTCTAGATCCTTCTTTCTCAGGGAGAAGCAACAATATAAAATTTTGGGTTTCTCTACCTGGAAGTATACTAGCCTTGCCAGAGATTAAGACAAAGTTTTGTCTTCTACAATGTTTGTCATAGGACAGATATCACTAGGGCTAGAAACATGTGGATCTCTTTGTTTTATAGATGATGAAACAAAGGGTGGATTCTTTCAAGGCCCTTATAACAGCTTCAAGTGGCTGCTGCGTCAAAAGTCCTAGTGAGCTTCTTTGTGCTTCCCCGTTGCTCTGCCTATTGGAACATAGTCAGGGATCTTGGGGGGGATGGTGGAATGGGCTGATCGTTCTAATTTCATTCTGCTCCAAACTAAACAAACAAACAAATGAAGAAAACAACAAAAACAAAACCACATTCTCACTTGTTCTTAATCTACTCATAAACTCTAATGCCTGGCTTTAGTGTTGCCTATCTAACATAATTTACTTAATTAGCTAATAGCTAACAATGGAAAATAGTTTTCTTTGCCCTTTTATAAAGAATATCCCTTCAACTGAAAAGGAGTTATCGTTTGTATTGAAGTGACCTTGCTATCCAAAGGTAAATTATAGGGCAGCAAAAGACAGTCTAGCTCTGAAGGTCATATCCTCCTCTGTTTAATATCCCACGCTTCATTAAGAGTAAAATGCAGGGGTAAAAGAAGGAAATTGTGAGTGAAAATGGGGACGAGAGACTGTGGCCACTGGATCTGACTTTGGCTTTGAGCACCGCCCTTTCCCACCTATGTGATGGTGATCAATTAATCTCCTTCAGCCTCTGTTTCTTCAACTGTAAAACTGGCCCAATAGTTGTTTTGCAGTTACTACAAGGACTGGATGGAATGTCACACATGTGAAGCTCATAGTACCTTACCTGGAACTGGATGGTCTTCCATGGATGTCCATTATTGTTGTAATGCAAATTTATGGATGTAAATGAGAAAGTTTATAGGTTTCTGAAGAAGGAAATGAAATCTGCTTCAATTCTCAGACTGAGGGCAAAACCATTTACTGTGCTAGCATGCTATCTGTCTTAGTTAGGGTTTCTATTGCTGCAACAAAACACCATGACCAAAAAGCAAGTTGGGGAGCAAAAGGTTTATTGGCTTACACTTCTACATCATTGTTCATCATTTATCATTGATAGAAGTCAGAACAGGAACTTAATTAAGCAAGGCAGGATCCTGGAGGCAAAATTTGATGCAAAGGCCATAGAAGGGTGCTGCTTTTTGGTTTGCTCCTTGTGGCTTGTTCTGCCAGCTTTCTTATAGAACCCAGGACTCCAACCCAAAACCACCATGTGGTAGACCTTCTCCCATTGATCACTAATTGAGAAAATGTCATATAGCTAGATTTTATGGAGGCATTTTCTCAACTAGGCTCCTTCCTCTCTGATGACTGTAGCTTGTGTCAAGTTGACACACAAAATCAGCCGGTAGAACTGACCCCTTGTCAACTTGACACACAAACACATCACTATTAAGCTACAACCCTTCCTTTCTTATTCATCCCCAAGATCTTACATTAAAAACATTAATAACTTTAAAAGTTCCATAGTCTTTACAAATTCAAGCACATTAAAATCTCAGTCCCTTTAAAATAACCAATCACTTTTAAGATTCGAAGTCTTTCAATTGTGGGCTCCAGTAAAACACTTTACTTCAAGGGAGAAAATCATGGCATAGTCACAATCAAATTAAGGTGAAACTAAATTTCCACTGTCCACTGTCTGGGATTCACTCATGATCTGGTCTCCTCCAAAGGGCTTGGGCCACTTCTCTGGCTCTGCCCTCTGCAGCACACACAGCTTGTCTTTTAGGCTCTGACTGGCTCCACTCCACTGCTCTTACTCTTCTTGGAGGTCATTCCATGGTACCGGCATCTCTGAAATGCTGGAGTCTTATGCTGCAACTGGGATGCATTCTCACCAATAGCCTCTCATAGGCTCTTTTTATGATGCCAAGTCTCAGCTTCTTCAGTCCTGGGCCTTCAACTACTACTGAGGCTGCACCTTCACCAGTGGCCTCTCCTGGCCTCTCACAGTTCCAAGCCTCAGATGCTCTCCATGACCCCCTTCATGCTTTCAAGACCACCTGGATGACTCTTACACATTACCAACTCCAACTGCCAGCATGAAGCACAACCTTGGCTGCTTCTGGAACACAGCTTCTCTGTGATCTCAGAAAACGCTTTGCAGAAAAGTTCATCTCAGTGCTGCTGCTTCTCCTCCTCCTCCTCCTCCTCCTCCTCCTCCTCCTCCTCCTCCTCCTCCTCCTCCTCCTCTTCCTCCTCCTCCTCCTCTTCCTCCTCCTCCTTCCTCTTCCTCCTTCTTCCTTCTTCTTCTTGCTTCCTCCTCCTCCTCTTCCTCCTCCTTCTTTCTCTTCCTCCTTCTTCCTTCTTCTTCTTGCTTCTTCTTCCTCCTCCTTCTTCCTCCTCCTCCTCTTCCTCCTCCTTCTTCCTCTTCCTCCTCTTCTTCTTCCTTCTTCTTGCTTCTTCTTCCTCCTCCTTCTTCCTCTTCCTCCTCTTCTTCTTCCTTCTTCTTCCTCCTCCTCCTCTTCCTCCTCCTTCTTCCTCTTCCTCCTCTTCTTCTTCCTTCTTCTTCCTCCTCTTCCTTCCTCTCTCTCTGTCTCTGTCTCTCTCTCTCTCTGATTCTTTTAGTGCTGAATTCTTTTTATTCTTCTCCTCATATATTGCATTCAGACTGCAGTTTCCTTTCCCTCCCCTCCCTGTCAGTTCCCCCCATACCTTCTTTCTCCCCCACATCCACTCCCTCCTCCATCTCTCCTCAGAAAAAAGCAGGCCTCCCAGGAACATTAATCAGACATGGCATAAAAAGCTACAATAAGACCAGGCACATAACATCACATTGAGGCTGGATCAGCTAACCCAGTAGGTGGGGAAGGGATCCACAAGCAGGCAAAGAGTCAGAGATAGCTCCTTCCATCCCTGATGGCATGTTTAGGCTCCATGTCTCCCATTAAGAGTTCTTGCTAGGGTTATTCTCATAGATTGCCTGGAGTTTCCATTGCACTATGTTTCTACCTTGCCCCTGAAATGCCATCCCCAATTCCAGTCATTTCTTCCAGGAGTCTCTCCCTCCTTCCTCACATCCTGCCATCTGATCTCTCCTGGTCCCAGCTCTACCTATCCCTAGTTCACCTTCAAAATCTATTCTATTTCCCCTTCCTAGGGAGATCCTTGTGTCCTCCCTTAAGCTGTCCTTGTTACTTAGCCTCTCTGAGTTAGTGGACTGTAGCATAATTATTCTTTCCTTTACAGTTAATAAGTGTATAAGTGGTATGCACTCACTTATAAGTGAGTGTTTGTATTTCTGTGTCTGGGTTACCTCACTAAGGATGATTTTTTCCCCTAGTTTCATCCATTTGCCTGCAAATTTCATGACCTCATTGTTTTTAACAGCTGAGTTAGTACTCCATTGTGTAAATATATCACATTTTCTTTATCCATTATTTGGTTGAGGGACATCTAGGTTGTTTCCAGTTTCTGGCTATTATGAATAAAGCTGCTATGAACACAGTTGAACAATTATTCTTGTGGTAGGGTGGAGTGTCTTTGGTGTATGCCCAGTAGTGGGATAGTTGGGTCTTGAGGTAGATGGATTCCCAATTTTCTGAGAAAACTACCATATTGACTTCTAAAGTGGCTGTACAAGTTTGTGCTCCCACCAGCAGTGGAGAAGTGTTCCACATCCCCACCAGCATGATCTGTCACTTGTGTTTTTGACTTTAGTCATTCTGACCAGAGCAAGATGGAATCTCAAAGTTGTTCTGATTTGCATTTACCTAAAGGCATTGAACATTTCTTTAAGGTTCCTTGGCCAATTAAGATTCCTCTGTTGAGAATTCTTTTAGATCTGTACCACATTTTTAAATTGGATTGCTTGGTCTGTTGATATCTAGTTTCTTGAGTTCTTTATATATATTGGATATTAGCCCTCTGACAGATGTGGAGGTCTAATCTTATGGGGTGCTGTTTTGTCCTATTGATAGTGTCTTTTGCCTTATAGAAGCTTTTCTGTTTCATGAGATCCCATTTATTAATTGTTGATCTTAGTGCCTGAGCTATTGGTGTTCTGTTCAGAAAATTGTCTCCTGTGCCAATGCATTCAAGGCTATTCCCTACTTTCTTTTCTATCAGATTTAGTGTATCTGGTTTTATGTTGAGGTCTTTGATACACTTGGACTTGAGTTTTGTGCAGGGTGATCTATTTGCATTCTTCTACATGCAGACATCTAGTTAGACCAGTGCTGCTCTCTCTTTAATTACCTTTAACTTCTTAGCTCCAGCTGACCAACATCGAGCATGCTAGCAAAGCAAAGTTTTACTTTAGTAGTTCTGGTATCTGGTTAATCAAAGCTGATTCCTCAGCCCCAGCTAACTAGAACCACAGAATCTTGATTTAAAATAACAAATGGCCCTAATAGAGTCTCTAAAGTTTCCTCTGAATTTCACAAGTCAGGCTCCATTGTACTGCTCTCAATAAACTCCCACAGAACATCCCACTGAGTTGTTAATACCCGGTGGCTCTTCTAGCCCAATATTCCAAAGTTCTTCTACAATCCTCCCCAAAACATGGTCAGGTTGGTCACAGTAATACCCCACTCCTAGTACCAACTTATATTAGTTAGGGTTTCTATTGCTATGGCAAAACACTATGCCCAAAAAGCAAATTGAGGAGAAAAGGGTTTATTTGGCTTACACTTCAACATTGCTGTTCATCATTGAAGAAAGTCAGGACAGGAACTCAAACAGGGAAGGATCCTGGAGACAGAAGCTGATACAGTGACCATTGATGGAATCTGCTTACTGGATTGCTTCCCATGGTTTGCTCGGTCTGCTTTCATACAAACCCCAGGACTACCAGGCCAGGGATGGTACCACACACCATGGTCTGGGACCTCCCCTACTGATCATTATCTTAGTTAGTGTTTTACTGCTGTGAACAGTCACCATGACCATGGCAAGTCTTATAAAGGACAACATTGAATTGGGACTGGGTTACAGGTTCAACGGTTCAGTCCATTATCATCAAGGTGGGAGCATGGCAGCATCTAGGCAAACACAGTGCAGGAAGAGCTGAGAGCTCTACATCTAGGCAGCTAGGGCAAGGGTATTAAAGACCACACCTGCAAGGTTACACCTACTCCAACAAGGCCACAACTCCCAACAGTGACACTCCCTGGGCCACACATATACAAACTATCAAAATCACTAATTGAGAAAATGTCTGACAGCTGTATCTTATAGAGTCATTTTCTCAAGTAGGCTCCTTCCTCTCTGATGACTCTAGCTTGTATCAAGTCACAAAACCAGCCAATACACTATTCTAAAGTATATACAATTCAGTAGACTATTTATTTTTTAATTCAACATTCTTTTGTAAACAAGTTCCCCCCAGTTTTCAAAAATTTATTTTGGGGGCAGTGTTGTATAACCTTATTGTACTTAGAGCTAAAGAATATGTTGTCCTCACATCTTCAAATTGATGAAATATCTGAAGAAATAAGATTTTAATATGTGAAAGTATTCCATATACAGAAAATAATCCAACCTCTTTCCTATTGCTAGGATTTAATTTGTTTTACTTATTTTTCCTTCCCTTCCTTTTATCTTTGTGCCTTTATGAACTTCTTGGTGGATGAATCCCGTCTAAGCTTTTCATCATCTTTTATGATTCCTAGATGTAAGTTTTTTAATTATAAATTTTCTTGATATTGAGAATTATGTACATGTATATTCAATGATCAAATGCAACTCCCATTTTCCTCTTCCAACTGCCTGTATCTCTACCCAACATGTACTCTTCACACACACACACACACACACACACACACACACACACACACACACACACACACACACACACACTGATAACCCATTAAGTCCAACTAGTTTAGTCTACATGTACATGGGCATGAAGCATACAAGCATACCAGTGAGAATTTCCTCAGAAAGACTGATTCTTTCTCACCCAGCAGCTGCCTAGAGACAGAAGCTCCAACTCAAAGCATACGGCCTGGAGAGCATCTCTTCCAACCACTGGCTTCTATTCTGAATGCACCACATGCAGCACACAAGTTGACCTTTCTGGTTCCAACTTCTTCCTCTAGCCTATTGTCCAGGTAACTTCCAGCATAACCTTCCTTCTGTATTGTCCAAAGGTTGCCACGCCCACTGACAAGCACATCAAGCAGCCCCAATGGCCATCCATAGTATAGACACTGGTTATATTATCCTACTTGCAGTCAAACAGACTTATTTGCTGTTAGCTCAGTAAACCTACTCCTTGCCAGACTCATTCCTTTCTTTGATGCTTCTCTGGGTCTCTCTACTGAAGTTTATCCCTAATATACCTTATATTCCTATTAAGGCCTGTAATAACGCCCCACCGCCTCCTCTGGTCACATTGAAATCTCATCCTTAATGACTATCTCATGTATTTTCTTCCCTTGAGAATGCTTGCCTCATACTAAAATGGCTTCTTTGGTTGTGTATTACTCCTTTTGTCGAATCTGTACAGATAACATGTTTCCAGAGGGCAGGACTAAGGCTTGCCCACACGTGTCTATTGTACCAGGCACAGAATGTTTCATGCACAGTAGATTCTCACGTGTTCCAAGGCAGTGTCTAAGTCCACAGACACAGCTCTCCTCTGGCAGCCCAAGTGTGGGAGCAGCACAGCTGCCTGGATTTATTGCTTTTCCCAGGAGAGGCAATTATAAAGCTTTATCTCCCCCCCTTGGCTTTCAGCCAGTGGCTCTGAACCTAATCTCTAATTTTCTTTTAGTTTAAAGGGATGTTCATTTTACCGAGCCAAAGAAACATGATGACAGTAATAATGCAAGTTGCGACTACATATTGAAAGCCTACTATGTGCTAGGTACTGTACTTTACCTACAGGGTCTTATTTGTTAACCCCCATGAGAATTTTATAAAACAGGATGGTAACTTTTATGAAAGAGAAGATGACAGTCCAGAAAAGGTCAAAACAACCTATACCAGAGTCATGGATATAGTCGGTTAGAAGCAGAATTGACAGTTAAGTCTTTCCTCATCAGGCAGCCTAAGTCCTCTGCCTCATGCTGTAAATGAGGACTTCAAGTCAGGCTGCTAGGAGACTGGATCAGCTTTCTTGGGGTTTCAGATGCTCAGGCTTTTGCAATGTGTGGAAATGAATGTCTCAGTTGCAGTTTACCTATACTTAGCCTCTGGTTCCCTTTTATCTGTGGAAGTGCCTAGGAGAACTCAGAGAAATTGAATCCTCTGTTTGTAAGAAGCAAGTAGCTTTTAAGGCTCCAAATATGGTTGATTCTGCACAGACGCTATGCTTGCTCCTGAAGTCTCTAAGCTACCAGACCTATTACTGTACCAGTAGCCAAAGTGTGCCCTGGATATTAATTTGTAGAAAGTATGATTCTCTGCTATACTACACAATTCATCTACTTGCTGGGTAAAGGCCAGTAAAAGTAAGTATAATGTCTGTCAAGATTAAGACAATCTCAGCAGGAATACAAACCATTTATATTGGGGGGGTGGACTCCATTGTGATATGTAGAAGATATAAACTCGAGCTCTCCCATATAAAAGACACACAATCCAGGTATTTTATTTCCAAGCTGGAAGCCTAGATTGGGCAGGTTTTGGAGCTATTCTAACTTACAGCCATATGTCCCTTGTTACTTGATGTTTCTCCTGGCCATGTGCTCATGGTCCATCTCCTCTCATGGCAGCTTCTTCCTTTAGTTTGGTGTCCTTTCTCTTCTTCTTGTGACCCCCAGCCAGGTAACAGAAAACCTACCTACCTCTATTACCCAAGCATAGGCTTTAACCTTTAATTGATAAATTAACTTGGGGAGTAAGGTTACATAGCATCATTTGGTATATGTGAGGATCTCCTTGCCAGGGCAACCAGATCTTGGGGGCCAGTATTTAGCATTTGAATACAGAACAACCTCCTACATTTCCCCCTTTTGTCTAACTAAAAAGGCACTTCTTCTTACTATAGTGATATTTTTAAAGAACACTAGAAAACATCACTTTAGCATAGTGTTGAAGAAAAGTAGTTAATAAACATCAACTGAATAAAAGAATAAATGAACTCAGGAATAGAATATTGAATAAGTGATGCTTTGGATTTTCATTCATGGAAAGCACTGTGGAATAATAGGGTAAATGGGATTTTAAAAAGAAACTATTAATAGAGTCACCTTGAGCACTGCTCTCTCTGGGGCTCAGTTTCATCAGTGCTAACAGCTACTGTTGAGAATTGTGATAAGTCCAAGATTTTGCCAACCACCAAATCTAAAATCTTGCTTGCTACAGTCTCCAAGATGCTGACAGAAGACATGAAAGGTTTGGGTCAGATACAAGGACTTTATTACTCATAGCAAGGCAGAGTATGGAAGACACCATATTTCCATATATTTCCCTTTCAAATAGCCAGAGGGACGTCTGCACGCACAATGCGCTATACTAAATGAAAGGGATTGCAAGCTTTAGAGTACCTGAATTTAAAATGGACAGTAAGTATGCTTAGAATTTCCTCTGGAAGAAGCCACTTATGCTATTTTTCCAGGCTGTTAGTTCTATTGATGTCCTTGAGAAGATATTCTGAAACAAAAGTAGCTAGTGTCTTGCTTGAAAGACATATAGGATGCATGAGAGCCCTTAAGAATTGTCTTTCAACACCACCTCCTAGAGAATAAAAGAAAGAAAGAAAGAAAGAAAGAAAGAAAGAAAGAAAGAAAGAAAGAAAGAAAGAAAGAAAGAAAGAAGGGGAGAAAGAGCATTGAAAGCTATAACACATTTTATCAGTTGGGTTAGTAAATACTACACTTTAGCAACAGTGGCTGTCAGGTCTCAGTGCCTTATATCTGGGAACTGACTTGTTGATAATGACACATATTCATGTGGAATACGCTGAAGACTCTGGTTCAGATCATCTTCTTTCTGCACTGCAGGCTGGAGGAGGAGGCACCACTATATGATTCATTGCCATGGCAGAGGGTCCGTGAGTGTGCAAACTATAATGCTGGCTCTTCAAAATGCTGTCCACATTCCATAGTTCAGATCAAGTCTGGCGCTAAAAGAAAAGCTTGGGGTGTTCGGTTGGCAGGTATCTTGAATTACTGTCACATGAATACAAAGTCCCTGCACAGGGCTAGCACATTAAAATGGCCACTTTCCTTTTCCATTCTCCTCCTAGAGCCTTTGTCTGGATAGAATGGGAAATCTGTCTGGGTTTTTGGTCTAGAGGTGTCTCATGGTGGTTATGGATACTGTTTATTCTCTGTTGGTATCAAGAAGATCTTCATAATTCCAATCCTACAATGTGTCCAAGTTTGCAAATTAAGTTAATCAATACTAATTGTTACTACATATTCAAGATTGTAAGCTTGTGGGTCAACATTTAGAAAAAGAAGGAACATAGAATTTCTCCCAATCCACAATTACTGCTGGAAGATAATAAGTAGATTGAGAAAGATGTTGATTTGTTTTTATTCATGATACATTGCAGTCACAGATTCAATAGCTGAAATGCTTCCTGCCTTGCACTGGTCATCATATCTGACTAGAAATCAGTTCATGCGAATAGAACAGGATCAGCTTTACTGATCACCATAGGCTTTCTGATTTCAGTTTTTTAAAAGGCTGGGCATCTCATTAATTAATTCTCTTTCTCTCTCTCTTTTTCTCACTAGAGCCCTCAACCCCACTCCACTTGCGAGATACTGTATTGAGAATTTGAGTATAAAGTTTGAAGTAAAACTGACAATTGCTGGCTCCAAAACAGTTAGAATCTAGTAGATTTAAACTATGTGCTGAGAAGAAGGTATATTCTTCTGTATTTAGGTGGAATGTTCTGTAAATATTTGGTGGGTCCACTCAATTAGCCCTTGCATTTCTCTGTTTAACAGAGTTTATTGTAGATCATCTGTCTATTAGTGAGAGCTGGGTTTTGAAGTCTCCTACTATCACTGTGTGAGGGTCATTATGTGATTTAAGCTGCAGTAATGTTTCTTTTAGGAACTTTGGTGCCCTTATTTTTGGTACATAATACCAAAGCAAAGTTCTCTTGGTGAATTTTTCCTTTGATGTATATGTAGTTTCCCTCCCTATCTCTTCCGATTAGTTTAGTTTGAAGTCTATTTCATCAGATATTAAAATAGTTATACCAGCTTCCTTCCTAAGGCAATTTTCTTAGAATATCTTTTTTATCCTTTTACACTTAGGTGATGTCTATCCTTGATGTTAAGTTGTGTTTCTTGTATACAACTAAACAATAGATTCTGTTTTCACACCCATTCTCATAGTCTGTGTCTTCCTATTGAGGAATTAAGACCACTGTTGTTGAGAGAGATCAATGATTGGTGTTTACTGGCTCCAATCATTTTGTTGTTGTTATTGTTGTTGTTGTTGTTGTTGGTGGTGGTGGTGTGTTACCTTTTCTGATTGGTTGGTCTGGGATAATTTATTCCTTTTGCTTTCTTGGTGTGGTTAATCTCTTCAGGTTGAAGTTTTCTTTCTAGAGTCTTATTTAGGGGCTGTATTTGTAGATAGATGCTGCTTAAATTTGGCTTTATTGTAGAATGTCTTATTTTCTCCATCTATGGTGATTGAAAGTTTTGCTGGGTATACTAGTCTGGTCTGGCATATGTGGTCTCTTAGAGTTTGTAGAACATCTGTCCAGGCCCTTTAGACTTTTAGAGTCTCCATTAACAAATCAGGTATTTAGATATTATTCTAATAGGTCTGCCTTCATATGTTACTTGGTCTTTTTTCCTTGCAGCTTTTAGTATTCTGTCTTTTTCCGTACATTTAGTGAATTGTTTATTATGCTGAGGGAAATGTCTTTTCTGCTCTAGTCTTTGTGGTATTCTGTATGCTTCTTTTACCTTGCTAGGCATCTCCTTTTTTAAATTAGGAAAATTTTCTTCTGTGACTTTGACCTGGGTGTCTTTTCCTCCATCTATTCCTATTTTTCTTAGATTTTGTCTTTTTGCAGTGTCCCAGATTTTCTGAATGTTTTGTTTTGTGCCAGATTTTTTTTTTTTTTTTTTAGATTTAACTTTTTTTTTGGGGGGGGGGCTGAGGTATGCATTTCTACTATTATGTTTCCAATGCCTGAGATTCTTCCTTCTGTCTCTTATATTCTGTTGGTAAGGCTTGTCTCTGAGGTTCTGTTTGAGTTTCTAAATGCTTGTTACCTTATTTCTCTCAGTTTGGGATTTCTTTATTAATTCTATTTCCACTTTCAGATCTTGAACTGTTCTTTTCCTTCATTGGTCATATTTTCACACACACACACACATACACACACACACACACAGAGAGAGAGAGAGAGAGAGAGAGAGAGAGAGAGAGAGAGAGAGAGAAAGAGAGAGAGATAGATAGATATTGATTTATTTAAGGAATTTAACTTAATAGGTTGTTATCTTTAAGGGATTGACTTATCCATTTCTTCTTTAAATGCCTCTATCATATTCATAAGCACTATAAGGTCCTTGTCTTGCACTTCAGCTATGTTGTGTTTCTGAGGCCCTACTGTAGTAGGGGTGCTGGGCTTGAGTGCAGACATATTGTCCTGGCTATTGTTGATTGTGTTTTTATACTGGCATCTAGATAACTGAGCTTGGAATGATTATAATTCTAGGTGCTGATACTTGGTCTTGTTTTTGTTGGGTTGTTGTCTTGTTTCTTGGTTTCTGTTGCCTGCTCTTGTTCTTAGGAGGCTGAGGTAGCTGTTTGTTTCCTGGCAGGTAATTCTTCAGTGATCCATCTGTGGCCACTGGGGGTTCGAGGTTGGATGTGTTTCTAGGTTTTGTATGCTGACACCTGGGAATGGGGATGGGCTGGGGGGAGTTGCTGAGGGTCTACATGAGGGAGGAATCTGGGTGTGTCACCAGGATCTGCTTAGTCCCCTGGGAATGAGGGCAAAGAATGAGGAGAAGCTGTAGTAAGTAGTCTTCAGTAGAGCTGGGGATGAGACTGGGGGTTGTGTTTGGAGAAGAGGAGGCAGAGTAAAGACTGAGGATAGAGTACCTGCCTAGCAGGCCTTCTTGCTTCTCTGACAGGCTTGACTGGTGGCTTCCCAGATGCCTGATTGGGGTGAGAAAAATGGTTTAGAGGGAGAAGGCAGGTTGAAGGAGAAGATCTGCATGATCCATTGGAGATTGGGGTATAGAAAAAGGGAAAGCTGCAGCCGATCATCTGCTACAGAACTGGTAAGGAGACTGGGGGATTGGATTTGGAGGAGTGGAAGGAGAGACGAAGATCTGTAGTTAGCCTACCTGCTTCTCTTGTTGGCGTGATCTGTGGGTTCCCAGGACATTAACATAGAGACATTTCTGCTAACCTGCATCTCATCTTCAAACCTTGTTTGAAGTCTGAGGGGGTCTCCATCTCTAGGCTGTGTACTTCTTAGTTAATATTCTTTACCAATGAGTGAATTAGTAAACAAATTGGTTGCATGCCAGTTTGGTGCCAGGCACTGAAAAGTGCCCACCTGTACAACAAGTTCCACTGTTCATAGAACTGTTGGCGAGCATGGGAATGATACTCATCACTTTGCAGAAGAAGAAATTTAGAAACCCAGAGGACCGGACACTGTCTTGCTATTTCAAGGAGCCAATGCCAGCATTCCAACAATCCATGTCTAAGCCAGGATGCTTTGCAAAGTCATGAAGCCTCCGCCCCTGTAAACTGCTGGCAGCTCTGGCCAGAGACTAGTCAAGCTTATAACCATGGCTCTTGCCAGACCAGACATCCCTAAATCCCCCTGCAATAACATTGGGTTATGAAATCCAGGCAGCTCATATAAACACACTTGTTTTGAGAACACCTGCCTTTCCTCGCCGCAGCAGTGCACCTTGTGTGGCTTCTCATCACCTAGTCTAATGAATTCCACAAACACTGTCTAAATGGCTTCAGTGTGGCAGGACCTGGAAGCTAACACAGTGAGTCCAAGATAGCTCCCTCCAAGACTGAAAAGTGAGACTAGGAGAGAAACTTAGATACACAGCAAGGATAGTTCAAATAGACTTAGGGTTGTAGACACTGAAACACGACAAATGAACTGGGAGAGCAAGGAAGAGCAGGAATCCAGCTTTGGCTGGAAGCTTGGTGGAAATGTGATTTTTCAGGTCGCAGGGGAAGCCCAAGCGCTCTGTGCTGGGCGTGGTGGGGGGACAGGAGTGGGAGAGAAGTACATGTGTGAAGGAGTCATGTCATGCAGGGAGAAGACACCACCCTTGCTTCTGGAGATTGGTTTCTTAAGGGAGACATTTTTCCCCTCCAGAATTTACAAAGCCTGACTCATTTTCAAGGGCCCTGGGGGGGGGGGGGG
>CM052708.1:39962456-39985061 GCA_028551405.1 Uromys caudimaculatus | reverse complement strand
TCTGATGTCCATTCCCAGCGGGCCTTGTGAGCATCCCTGGCCTGTGACAAGTTGTAACTCATGCTTGAAACTGCATGGCCCCCAGCTTCTGCACCTTTGTAGTGATGTCCTCACAGTGAGTTGATGACAGCTGTGTCTTTATGCCACCCCCAGGGGATCTCAACTGCCTCTGTGTGAGTATCCCCCTGCAGAAGAAATATGGTAGGTTTTTAATCCTGGGCACTCACATCTGGGAAAAATGATCCAAATGCTAACCCATCTGGAGAGAGAACTCATCCACGTCTTCTGCTGCCTGTGTCTTCTGTTTTTCATCTCTGAATCTTTAAATCTCATTATGAAACCAGAATGAACCCCCTGCAAGCCTGTCTCCTACCCTTCAGGCGGCCTTCTAAATGCTTCTTTATGCTTGGTCTCCTTATGCTCCTCACAAACAGATCTCTTTTTGTCTGCATGTGACACAGCTCTTTCAACAGCTAAGAAAGCCCCACTACACCCCCGTGAGGAAGGAAGCCATCATAACTGGCTTTCCTCACACCTGAGAGGAGATGAAGGAATGATGGATGTGCTGTAGGGGATGGCCAGCTTCTGTGACCATGCAAAAGCAAACAGGACAGGGACCACAATCTACCACACTTAGCTGTTTGCACAGGGAACAGACTCAAGGGTTTAAAAGCAGAATTTGAATACTTGTTCCTAAACACCTCTTTTAATATGCTGTTATTTATCAATGAATAGATGAATAAATAGCATAGAAAATGTTATTTATCAATGACCTATGCCTGGAACTTCTAGCTGTTTCAGAATGAAGGCACCCCACAGTCCTCAGTGGTCCCACCTACTCTACGTCCTCATCTCGCAGACACTATATGAAGCCTGCTTGCCCATATTATTATCACAGTTTCTTTATATACCCTTCTCATCCTGAGTTAAGTCCTAGGCAGGGAATGTATCTCATTTAGGTTGGCACAATCAGTACCAAGGACAGTGCCTGGTACACCATAGTCATCCAATGCCATTTGATGTGAGAATAGCATCAACTTATCTGTCCATGATGAAGTCAACACTCATATATAAGGAAACTGAGGCTAAGGATCTTTCTAGGTTCAAGCTGTTAATTGAAACTGCAATGGAATGCCTGATCCAGGACTTGTTTCTAGGCCATTACACTCCTCATGTTCTTCAAACCAGGACATCTAGAAAGCAGTGTTGGGAGAGAGTTTATGTTCATTTACATGTTGCAGATAATGTTCATTTATAAAGTCAACAGACAGTTTTGAGCAGTGTGTATAAACCAGGCAGTTTTCTAGATGCTGGGTTATAAAAAGAACACAAGAAAAAATGAATTTTCCCAAATAAATGTTCTGTATGAACAAACACACATAAACAGATTTTAAAAATGGGTAAATTAAAGATGAGAAGAGCAGGAGCCCACAGGATAGAATCCTATAAGCCTTCAGCAGCAGCCAGATTTTATTCCAATGAGCACTGAAAAGTTATCGGTGCCTTTCACAGAGGGAGTTGTATGACTATATGGAACAGATTCTGGAACACAGTGAATGAGGGGCATAAGTGAAGCTACTGCAGCATGCCTAGAGATTTTTGACAGTGGCTGAGACACATGGAAGTGAAAGGAAGAGCTGGTATTCACAAAGATACTGATGGCTTTGTTGTAGTTAGATTTAACTACCTTGGAGAAATGGGCTAAAGTCATTGGTGTCATTTGTTTTTCAGCATCAATTTGGGGTCTGAGAGAATATATGTGAATGTATATTGAGAATATATCAAACTCATCTTCCTGGGTCATTGAGATCCCAAAACTCAGCTGCTCCTGCTCCACAAAACTTTATTATATAAGCAATATGATTGTTGCCTTTTATAGGGATAAAACATTTACTTGTATGTGCTAAGGGCAAGGATGGAACAATATGGTCTTGGTTTAGGCAAGCCTGTCATTGAACATGACTTTGCAGAATTTCTTACATGGACAACAAGAGTTTGGGATTAAAGAGATATCCATTCTACCCTTTGATTCAAGTTCCTTACTAGCTGTATGACTTTGGCAAAAGATTTTAATCTCTCTCAAACCTAGTCCTGTTATTTGTAAAAGGATACATATATCTCAGAGCTGATGTGAAACTTAGTGACATGAATTGTCACTAATTGGTGTTTCCCTCCTATGGGCAAAGTCAGAAAGAACTCCTTCCTATATCTTCTGGGCCTCATATGACTGCATCCCAACCGGAAGAATCTTCATATTCATAGATAGATGTTGGTTAGTTTGAGGGACAAAAATGCTTTCCTTTTGTGGAACTTTGAGGGAAAAAAGGAGCACAAAGTAAGTCTTGTGTTTGTTTTTCTGTTAAAGACAGGGTCTCAGGTATCCTAGGCTGGTCTTAAACTTGATCCATAGTCAAGTATGCTCTTGAACTTCTTTTTTATTTTTTTATTTTTTTATTTTTTTAAATTTTTGATACTTTATTTACATTTCCGATGTTTCCCCTTTTCTGGGTCTCCTCTTTGGAAACCCCGTATCCCCTCCCCCTCCCCGCCTCTGTGAGGGAATTCCTCCTCCCACCTACCCGCCCACCCACTCCCATATTCCCACCTTGACATTCCCCTTTACTGGGGCCTCTAGCACCCTCAGGCCCAAAGTCCTCTCCTTTCTCCCTGATGGCCATCGAGGTGATTCTTCTGCCTCAATTCTTATCTTTCTGCTTCTACCTCCCAAGTGCTGGGGTTATAGGCATATGTTGACATCTGGTTTATGTGGTGCTATGGATCAAGTTCAGGGCTTTTTGCAGGCTGGGTAAGCACTCCGCTAACTTATCTACATCCCAATGTTACAAGTAATTCAGCTAGTGGTTTGCATTTTTCCATGTTTCCAGAGAGGATGACAACTGAGTAGAATTATGGCAGCATGAAGAAGACACCCATCTTTAACTTGTGCAGTGGTAACCGCTGGAGAGCCTAGAGATGGGTAGAAGCTACGAGAGGAGAGCCCTGTAAGGCTCCTTCTCTTACTGGCTTTCACATGAATGTGTAATCTTGAGTAGATGAGTATAGAAAAGCACCTCTTTGGCACATGCCATGTCTCTTGACACAAGTGGTTCCAGAAATAAATCAAAGCTCAGAGGTTGGTCCCTTGGCAGGCATACAAAGGAATCTCTGCCCTTCTGTGCACTTCAGCTTTTTGGATAATGACTGAGGAATCCGGATGATGAATCACACAATGGTTCAACTTTGATTGGTTGGTAGTTGATATCTGGGTAGAAAACTAGGTCTTCCCTTACTGGGGAGGGGAAGTAAGGCTTGTTAATGCTGTCTTCTATAAATAGAGTAGGGAAGTCTGGCAGCATATAAACCAGACTTGGCCATCTCTAATATGTAGATTCAGGAAAGTTTTCTGAGTTGGCAGAGGCTAAATGAGGAATCCAGATCATGAATCACACAATGGTTCAACTTTGATTGATTAGTAGTTGATATCTGAGTATGGAAACTAAGTCTCCCCTCATTGAGGAAGAACAGTGTAGTTGATTGATGATTTCTGCTGTGAGCTAGCAGGTTTGACCACCTCTGACATGTAGATTCAGGAGAGCTCTCTGAGTTGGCAGGGGCTAAATGTCACACCCATCTGGAGGTCCAAAGGCATCAAGTGAGGATAACATTCTCCTAAGGTACCACTTTCTGAAGATGGATAAAATGCATTGTGTAAATCAGATGTCTTGATTTTTCACTATTTTATTTAATTAAAGAAATTGTGTTTGTGTATTGTCTGTGCATGAGTTTGTGTACATGAGTGTAAAGCTTTCAGAGGCCAGAAGAAAGTACTAGATTCTCTGGAGCTGGAGTTACAGTCAGTTATGAACTACCCAGTGTGGGTGCTGTGAACCAAACTTGGTCTTCTGAAAGAGCAGGAAGTGATATTAAATGCTCAGACATTTTTTCAGTCCTTATGCATTTAGTTTTTGACCTCTGACTTATTACTATAATTGTCAAAAGACATCATGGCTAGGTCTCTGCTTTGTCACAAGGAACTGATAGAGAGGAGTCCCTAAGAACAGTGGGGACAACGGTTTCACACAGAAGACAAACACAGTCACTTCTCTTACACAAATTTTCCTTTCTATTGCTAGCTCTGGGTGAGCCAAGTGCTAATCCTCTGGGTCACATTTCCCTCTTTGTTCAGCTCCACCCTTTTCAGAAAGTTGCTACGGCCAATGCTCTTCCATGAATCATTTCAAAGATTAATTCCACTGGGAAAAGAAGACAAAATACAAAATACATAGTGAACATAAGCCCAGTCTTACACTGAGTATTTACCAAATACCTTTTTGTCTTTCATGGCGTAATCGTCCTAATAAGTAAGTTCACTTTCTACCATCTGGTAGATGCAAAATTGTAAGAAACAAAGTCTCAAAAGTGGCCCTAATAGAGCAACTGGCATATTTTATGCTCTCAGCTTGCCACCTGTCGGTGGTGTAGTGGGTGAGGGATGTGTGTACATTCGTATGTGGGTGTTTATGCCCATATATGTGCTGTGTGTGGAGATCAGAGGACAAGTTTGGGTGTCATTCTTCAGGTGCCACCTACAGTTTGCAGCCTCTCTCTCTTCCTCTCTCTCCCTCTCTCCCTCTCCCCCTCTCCCTCTCCCTCTCCCTCTCCCTCTCCCTCTCCCTCTCCTTCTCCCTCTCCCTCTCCTTCTCCCTCTCCCCCCCACTCCTCTTCCTTCCTGGGCCTGGAACATGTTGAGTAGGCTAGTCTGGCAGGCCAATGAGCCACAAGGCTAACTCTGTCACAGTATTGCAACACTGTGATTAAAGTGTGTAATGATGCCTGGCTTTTTGCCATGGGTTTTGGAATTGATCTCAGGTCTTCATGCTTTTCAAAGCAAGAACTTTATCAACAGAGTTACAGTTTCTCTTTTCCAGGATGCTGCTGCTGCCAACACTATCATTCAACCACTGGTGAATAGTGGTTTTGACAGAGCTGCTTGTAAGGATTGGATTCCAGAAGACTCAACCTGTGCAGATACTGTGTACCAGCATCCCAGCAGCATGGGAGAGGGCGGAGATACTGTGTGCTCTCTGAGGAGGGAAGAGAACAGTTTCATCCCCCAACATGGACACTGTGAATCAAGGTGCCTACAGCACCTTCTGTGCTGTCCTTAGGAGTCTGAACAACATTGGGTTCAGGGGACCCCTCTGGGTCTCCTATTTGGGCCTCTGCATTAAAAATGCTTTTAAGCAGAAGATTTGCTCTATGGCTTGTTTTCTGTTGTTGTTTTGTCTTTAGTAAAAGTTTTCAAAGCACTGCATGGAGTACTAGCAATATAACTTTTCTTGAGTTCGAATGGTAGTTATATAGATAAATCACTAATAAATCACCAAGCAAGGTATCCTCTCTCTCTCTGTCTCTCTCTGTCTCTCTGTCTCTCTGTCTCTCTGTCTCTCTCTTTCTCTCTCTCTCTCTCTCTCTCTCTCTCTCTCTCTCTCTCTCTCTGTATGGGTGTATATAGTGGTGAGGGGTGCTAAGGAGCTACATATTTAATCTGGTGTCAATATGAGTATTTTTAGAAACCTCCTGAATATGCTGTAATTACATTATCTTTATTTCTTGTGTACTTTTATTATTCAATTGATAAAATGCTCACTGCTAATAATAATAAACAAATGATTTAATTTATCTTTTAAAATAAAAAAATGTCTTTCCTTGAAACAGCCCAAGATGTTATAAATGCCTGAGACAGGCACGCCCCAGACAATCTTTAGCACAATTACTTCCGAATAGCTTGAAAACAAGGTACTCTCTCTTTATATCTGCTGTCTGACTGTGGTGGCAGAGAGCAAAGAGGGGGTTTGCATGCAAAGTTTACACTGAACGCTAGATTTTGTGTATCTAACTAGCAATGTTTTACCAGCATTATTCTCTTCTGGATTCAATGAGTAGACTAGAGCCTGGGGATTTTTCCCCTGAATTAGTGAGAAAGCAGATGAGACGGAGAACCTCCAGCTTCACAGATAAGGGAGAGGACACAGGGCCACAGGCTACCTCGACTCTTCAGTCTGCATGGATCTGGAGGCTAAGTTCTTTGACACAGGAAAATGACAGAGTATTGAAAAGCTGGGTTGTGCCAGGGTTGAATGGTAGCTGTGCTGTTTATCGTATGACCCAAGGCATGTTCCCTTACTTCTTGTGCAGAAACATAAAGAATGGCATTACCTTCCTTCCAGCGCTGTGGTGAGGGAAGGCGGAGTGGAAAGCACTTAGCACAGCATTTACTCGGGGAGTGTTTATGCAATGTTGGCTATTATTTTTAAAATGTGCTTAATGAATGTGTGGCGAATGAATGAAGAATATTTGTTCTGATCACAAGATGCTCCGGGCAACCTTTTCCATTTTCAGTTATACCAGCAAGAAAGTCTAACAAAGTGCCAATCTCTCCCAGGGACCTTGTAACTTCTGACTGTCAGCAGCTAGGATGCCTGCAAGTCTTCCATTTTAACTGGGTGTCTGCATTCTGCAAAGCCAGCAGTTGGGGCCTCTTGTGGGATCACAAGAGGAAGTGGAATTAGGACTGGGCTGAGGGGATGGGGATGACTCGGTAGGCTCTCCTGTAGCTATTGAAAGCTAACATTCGGGAACTTTTGCTGGCACTTCACATTTAGAACAACCCCAATCTGTAGGCACAATTATGATTATTCTCACTTTACAGATGTTACACCAGGTACCCAGAGGTTGCCTAGGATGCTCCCAGAAACCCCACAACTTGTTACATACAGAACTGGGTTGAGAGCCCAGTACAGCAGGCAGGCTCCAGCATTTTCCTACTGACCACTGTGCTCTGTCAAGAGTCTGAGGCTGCCCCAAATAGGATTATGCTGAGTCAGGATGAAACTGTGAGGAGGGCATTGATCCTCTGCTCTAGAGAAGACAGTTCAGGGTTGGGTATGGTGGTACACTCCTGTAATCCCAGCAGGGGGAGGAGCATTGTGACTTTGAATGAGATTCTGTCAAGGACAGGAAGGAAGGAAGGAAGGGAGGGAGGGAGGGAGGGAGGGAGGGAGGGAGGGAGGAAAAGAAGTGAAAGAGGGAAAGGGGGGCTGAGGATGAAAGAAGAAAGAGACTCTGTTGGTTAGACATATGTGCTGAATCCAACTGGCCTCTAACATGAAAATCTCTCTCTCTCTCTCTCTCTCTCTCTCTCTCTCTCTCTCTCTCTCTCTCTCTCTCTCACACACACACACACACACACACACACACACACATGTACCCCTGTTTTTGTATCTTCTTAAGTCTTTCACTAGATTAGATAGGCAGGAGAAAAACTGCACAAAGACCGAAGGAGAACAAGGTGTAACTAAGTTAAGGGATTTTGAAGACAATCGAGGAATTGGATATCCAAATAGTTTGTGCTTGCTGGAAGGGTGTTTTCACAGATTCATCTTTTTTCTATTTACTCTTCAACATATTTTAGGCTTGCCTGACTGAGCTGAAGATAGAGTCCCAGTCCCCTGTAGCATGTCTGTTTCCTTTGGGAGACCTCTCTCTGCTTTGGTCAAGGAGAGCGGGCAGTCAGAGATGGTAGTGAGCAGCCAGATTACTTCAGGTTGTGCTGGTTGTCTTCAGCTGCCCACCCTTTCTCTCCTGGGAATACTAGACTGTGTAAATTAGATGTGAGAAGGGCTTTGGCAATTAGGGAAACTGACACCTGGGCTCCTGCTCCATTTTCAGTAGTTTCCAATCCTGTTTGAGCTCTGAACCTCTAGATTCAGTTTCATTCTCACCAAGACATTCTAATCACCAGCTGACTGAGAGTAGCACCGACATAATGGAAACCATCACTGTCTACAGCCCTCGCTCCTCTCTCATGGTGAAATCAGAAGAGTGTAGAAAAGAGGTTGACCATTCCAGTGAGCCTCCCTCTCAGCTTCCCTCTCTCTCTGGAGAGCAGCTGGTCCATTTGTCTTTCTTCGTTCTTCTGCTAGTTACATAGGGGGAGTTGAAGTATAGACAGGATCTATAGATGCTTCTAAAGGGCTGAACCTAACATTCATACTACTCCAGTCACCTGGAAACAGAGTCCTGATGACGGTGAAAAGATTTTGAAAAGTAGCATAGTTTAGTAGGGGGGATTTGACAGTCAGACTCCTTAGGTTCAAAGTAAAGGGTTCTTACTGACAGTGTGATGTGGGTGGGGCTTTCTTCCCCTCTCTGCACCTCAGGTTTTCTTTTGAGACTTTAATTAATACACACAGTGCACCTTATACAGTTCCTGGCCCATCTTTTGCGATCAGCATTAGCTATTATTTTGTTTTGTCTCTCCCCCCAAAAGAGAATTCCAGAATGACCTAAGGTATAAATGACAATATTCCTACAAGTATCCTTTTTGTGAGAGCAAAGAAGAACAGAATGACATCAGAAGTTAAAAAGGAATTGATGGAGACAGACAACCAACAGAGAGAAGAGGCCACAAACTCTCTGCCATCCTCAAGTGCTTGGTACCCGGTCATGCATAATGGAAAGAGTGGGCTGTAACTCATGCCAACTGGAAGACACAAACATATTTATATAACAGTTTTGCTTTATGAATCAGCACCACAGTCTACCATTTTATAGTACGTTTTTTTCTTTCTCCTCCTCCTCCTCCTCCTCCTCCTCCTCCTCCTCCTCCTCCTCCTCCTCCTCCTCCTCCTCCTCCTCCTCCTCCTCCTCCTCTTCTTCTTCTTCTTCTTCTTCTTCTTCTTCTTCTTCTTCTTCTTCTTCTTCTTCTTCTTCTTCTTCTTCTTCTTCTTCTTCCTCTTCCTCTTCTTCCCCTCCTTGAGGTAAATTCCCTTTTATTGTGGGAAATGCTGAGATATTTTGGGCTTGTAGCTGTACTCCAGGTGCTGGGCTGGCAAAGTATCCTGTCCTGGCCAGGAGACTTCCTGAGGAGTTGAAGAAGGCTGCAGGGCAGAAATGCCAGGTGACTCTGCAACTCTAGCTTGCTAAATATAGCAGGTTATTATACAGTTATTTCGTTGATTTTTTTTTCCTAATCACAGTTTACTGGAGGCCTTAACCTTTAGAATGCTTAACAGCAGGAGGCTTGAAAAGCACTCTTCTGGTGTTCTATGATAAATATCTGTGATGAGTAATTATGAAGATGTATTAATATCTTGGTTATACAGAAACATTGCCGGAGTATGACCCATAGTGTCCATGGACAGGGGTCAGGAAACATAGGGACCTCAGATGACTCTGAAGCAGGACATGGATGAACTTATTGACCAAGGTGTCTCGGGCTAGGAGTACCATTGCTATAAGGAGCTAAGTCAGAGGACACTAATCATTAATCTTACAATTTCTGAAAACTGGGAGCAATAAGGGCTTTAAAAAAATCTGTTACCTAATGCTGAGGATCAAATACAGAGTCTCATGTGTGCTAAGCCCCAGCACATGGGCTGCATTATCAAGCCTTGTAGAAGTTAAGTCTAAAGTGGACCAGCGAGGGACCAAAGAATAGATCAGATGCTGGATGTCTATAGAAATTAAAGTTGTCCAGAGAAAAATCCTCGTCACCCACTTCCCCAAGGTCAACTGATGACTAGTAGAGTCCAGAAGACTCTCAAGACCTTCCAAACTTCTAGTCTGTAATTGTTTTTTCCTATGTAGGGTTTCATTCTGTATCTCGGGCTGGCCTCCCAGCTCTCAGTTTTCCTGCCTCAGCCTGCCAAGTGCCAGGATTACAAAAGGGTACCACCATACCTTGCTAGCTCATAATGTTTTAATTAAAAAAAAGGTTTGTTGTAGGGTTAAGGGAAACCAAAACAATTCTCTAACCATAAATTAAACCTAATGTGTGTGGGTATATGGTGGATATAAGCATGAATATAGGCAGCAATGGGGAAGTGAAGGTGTTTTAAAATGGTCATATCCTGAAGATGAAGTAGGAACTCATATTTGAAACTCTGCAGTGGCCACATTACACATGTTGGTGTGTTTGACCATTTCTCAGGACAGGGAACGTGTTGATTGGGGATACCACTGTTAAACCTTATCTCTCATTTTCAGTGTTGAAAATTCTACCTGGGTCTGGGGGACTTTAATTTCTGCAAGAATGAGTCTATTTTTGGCTGCAGTGCCTACACAAAATGGACATGTCAGCATCTTTGTTCTTGTCCCTTTGGGGAGAAGAGAGCTAGTGAGGAGCAGAAGGGCACCAGGAAGCCCAACTGCCCATCAGACCCCCCAGCACTTGCACTTGGAAAAAGGCAGTCAGCCCAGATAATTAAAGTAAGAATCCTGACAGAGGTACTTTGTTCAAAGTTCAGCCACATTTTGGGATAGAGAGCTCCGCATGCCCCCTTCCCTTGTTAATAGCTTTGCTGACCTTCTCCAGAGAAAAAGTCATTAGAATGTTGAGTTATGATCTGTTTCTTGTAAAATTGTGCCAGTCCCCCATTTATAGCCCTGTATTTCAACCCATTCTAATTACCTCTTAGAATATATTTCTCAGCTCTTAGAGAATATTTTAAACCCTGATCTAAGCAATCAAGCATATTTCTTGGTTGAAAAACTGTGCCCTGATATTCATGGGTCTCTGTGACTGCCCCAACTTCCCCAAATAGCCACATAATCCTTATCTGTTCTGGAGCTCTTTAGAACACATGTCATTTGCTAGCTTAACTTTGGAAGGTGACCTTTCACACTAGATGTTTAGTGTAGGAGAAACAAGAAGGATGAGCATGAAATCACCCACAGCTCTTACAGTGGTCATCTGCATCTTCCCAGAAAGTGTCTCTCATTTCTCTCCATGACCAAACATCTTCTTCCTCTACTTCTGAGAGGGGTACTCGACGCAGGGTCTCATGGCAGTCTTGCCTAATGAAGTTCTTGCGATGCTTCTATAGACCCACAAAATACTCACAGGATTAAGAAAATCTGTTTGTTAGACTTATGACATTGAGAGACCTTCAGTTCATGTTGAATTTGGATCTGTCCAGTGGAGCTCCCCACCTTACCATACACACACACACACACACACACACACACACACACACACACACACATATATCTCGTATTCTACCATTTCAGATAATTCGTGTAACTCAAAGAGTTCTGGAGGTCCATGCTCCTTTTATGCTTTGAATGGGACTAAAACCAGCACTACTGAGAGGAAACATTTTTATAGACTTTCTAAATCTCTCCACTGCTGAGAAGGATTGAAAAAAATAAAGAAGCATTTCTCTTGTCTCTTTATTTCTAATCACTCCTTCCCTCTAACGGGACTGAAGCACCATGAGAAATGGTACTCTTTTACGGCAAGGACTCATTTGCCCATAACGAACACTGAGCACAAAAGCAAATTAAACAAAACCAACCCTATGCTTAGAGAGACCATTAGGAACGATTTGACATTTATTGAACAACAGATGGCGATTAAAAGCATAAAAGCTAGATTGCCTTGCTAGAAACAAAGGGTTGTTCTACTGAGGGAGCATAACGTTTCAATTAAAATACCTCGCAATGTCAATTAAATCATATGAAGATAAGACTGAAAATGGTTTCTAGCTGCACTCTAATCAATACTGCAGTTAAAATCCTCATCAAGAAGCACCCAAGTTTTTAGTTTGACAGTTTGGTGAAAGATTAGCCAGAGCTTCAGAAAACCATTTCCTTCAGTAGAGGGTTCAAAAGGTAAACATTTAACCAGGAGGGCCTCGTATGTATTAAACAGATTTATTTCAGCGATGAGGAGGAAGCCTCATTGGTTTTGCTGTGTTTCAAATCTCATCCACTTTTTAGTATGGATTAGGCATTAGTGAGGGGTGGAAAAATAACCCCATTATTTCCACAGCTAGGATTTCATTTTAATAAGCTTTATATTCTTTGGGGAAGCAGCAAGTTGGCAGAGAGAGAGAGAGAGAGAGAGAGAGAGAGAGAGAGAGAGAGAGAGACTTTTAGTGAGATAGACTTTACTTTGAACTAAACTGTGGTCACTTTGAACAAGTGTCTTGCACAATCAGAGTCTGCTACCACATTTGCAAAACTGCTCCACGTCACTGTGCCCGGATTGCTGGCACATCCTAAGGACTTCTTGAATTCAGCCCTTAATTAATTCCCCCTTTGTCTAGGCAGATCTTTTCAATGTTCTAGAGGGAGGCCACCGTGGTCATCTTATAGGTTGACTTGTTTTCCTCTCCAGTTCACAGTGAAGGGCACTCTGACTACCAATTCCTTAGAATATAATTTCATCTGGAAGAAGAGCTATGGCAGGTGTAGTCTGTTCATTACTAGAGGAGAGTAAGCCTGTCATCCAACAAGATTGGTGTTCTGACAAGAATGGTGAGTGTGGAGCTAGCATATTTCAACCATGGAGGGTGCATATGAACGTGAAAGTGGAAAGCAGGCCAGTTCTACAAGCTAAGGAGAGTCAGGGCGACTAAGGGGTGTCTGACCAACCAACCACCAGCAACTAAGGGGGAATCATGGGATAGATTCTCCCTCACTGGCATCAGAAAGATTCAGATCTTGGATTTGGGCTTGCAGAACTCGGAGACAATACATTTCTGTTGTCCAAGCCACACTGCTGGGGACCATGTTCCAGCGACAATAACTAATACATATGCTATGCTAAATACACTGAGCAAAAATTGATACTGCCTCCCACTTTGGAAGGTTCATAAAGTACTTCGCAAAATTTAAGTCTCTGAGCAAACTTGCTGGGCAGTGGTGGTCTACACCTTTAATCCCAGCACTCAGGAGGCAGAGGCAAGTGGATCTCTAAGAGTTAGAGGCTAGCCTGCTCTACAGAGTGAGTTTCAGAACAGCCAAGGCTACACATAAAAATCCTGTCTTGGGGAAAAATTCAGTGTTTCCCAAACATTTGACTGTGAGGAGTTTTTTCTCCTGCATATAAATACCCATGTTTTTTTTTTTTCTAGGAAATAATGCTCTGGAATGCTTTGTCTTTAACTCCACCTCCTAACTTATGTTACTTCAGTTCCAGGACCCCAGGGGCTAGCTCCCACCCAGGCTCTAGCTACTTCATCTGCCAATATCAGCAACAGCACTTCACTCTCATTATCCCTCCAGAGCCCCTCATTTACTCTCCCTGTAGGCAAATTTTGGAAACTCTTACCTGGCTCTCCATTTCTGCTCTTTTGTTGCAGGACAGTAATGAACCTGAGTTGAATTCTATGAATGGAGTACTGATATAGCCAAGTCTCCACTGCTGCCTACCATTCACTGTCTTCCTGGGATGCTTTTCCACTACAGCATCAATTCCTCCCCATGTACTCCCTTGGCCCTTCATGCCTGGACTATGCTGGATCCATCCCTGAGATGGACACAGAGCAGGCAGGTGGGTAGGTATAAGCACTGAGAAATCCTTTCACTTGACTGTAGATGCCTTCTGGAGGACAGAAAGTAATGCTATGAGAGAGAAGCAGCAGCATACGTACTTTCATATCGGAATTGAAAGAGGGTAAAGAGTAAATAGGGGACCTCCACCCATTGGAAGGCACGAAGGTATATTGCTGGTAGGAGGACTAGAAGGATATTCAAACTTTATTCAGATGTCAGGTTACTATGGGAGAGAACAGAGAGGAGTCAGGAATACAAACACTCCATGTTAAATCGCCCACAATGCGCTTTCCTTTTTAAAGTATACACCAGGGCCTCTGGGGCTTGATATTCGAAGAGGTCAATCAGGCAGAGAAGGCCACTAGCCTGCAATAAAGATCTAGCTTTGGCAGGGACAAGTGTAAAATCTAGGGAGTTGAAGAGAATAAGCAGGGAATTGTAACTGATGAGTATCAGGGAAGGATTCAGTTTAATTTCGAAATTTGTAACCTTGGCGATCTTAAGGACCAAAGAGTAGACTGAATGCAATAAGATATGTTTCTTCAACTAAAGTCATAGATATGAGGAGGAAAGTACTATTTAAAATTTTAGACAAGTCATGCTAAAAAGCAAGAAAACTAGTGGGCTGGGAGTGAAGCTTAGTGGGACAGCACTTTGTTATAAGCCCCAAGTTCCACCCCAAAACAGCCAAAACCAAGAGAATGAGGGACAGGGCTGGAGAGAGAGCTCAGCCATTAACAGCCAAAACCAAGAGAATGAGGGACAGGGCTGGAGAGAGCTCAGCCATTAACAGCCAAAACCAAGAGAATGAGGGACAGGGCTGGAGAGAGCTCAGCCATTAAGAGCACTTGCTGCTCAGTTGAGCTTCTAGTATCTACATGTTGGCTCACAATCATCTATAACTCCAGTTTCAAGGGAATCTCATACCTTCTTCTGACCTCCCTGGGTACCAGGTGTGCACACAATACACAAACACACATGCAGGTAAGATTCCCCCCACATGCATAAAACAAAAATAAATGAATCTTACAAGAGAGATGGGAGACTCTCAGTGTTAGAAATCAAAAGAGCCAAGTTTTAAATTTGTCACCTTTTTTCAAGATGATCTGGGAGAGATGTTGGTACTTATGTGCTAGTATCACTGTGGTGACAGCAAGCCCTTGAGTCTTTGCCTTGAGGGAGGAGAACAGAACTTGGGTATTTTACGTGAAGACAGAAATGATTTTCTTTAATGGGTATGTGTGTGTGTGTGTGTGAAAAGGTCCTTGCTCACAAGAGAGGGTTTGAGTCTGAAGCTAGCTAACTGCTGCCTCGGACAGCTGTGGTTCAGGGTGAGGGAGCCATTTCAGGACTGTGTCTTGTGTAGGCTTGAGTTATGTTACATGTATAAAGCAAGGACTCCAGGAACATAATCTACTTCTAAATCTAACCTGGCACTGAATAACTCCACAATGCCTGGGCACAGAAGCTATAAAATTAGCCAACTGGGAGACTTAGAAAAGTGGGGATACATAGATGAGTTCTACACCTAGACACATGGTGGTGCAAGTACTGAATAGCAAGAAAAATAACACACCTTGAAAACCAGTGGTGGGAGGGTAAAAATGATTTAACTATTATCCCACAATCATAAGACTGGCAACTCACTTCTTTCTACAACAATTGTTACATAGTAAACTGTATTTTCAAAGTCCTAAAATCAAATCATTGGGTTCTTGAAGTTCATAATGAACCAACCTTTCAATTGTACTTCTTGAATAGTTACATGTGCTTTTATACCTACTCAAGAAGTTAAGTAGAAGGATGAAGAGGAGAGAACGGCATCTCGGGCTCACTAGGATCGTACTCAGAACATGATGACCACGCTGCACTTTAGCATGAATTGGAAACAAGAAGGAAGGAGGTGGATGTAGGAAGCAGAGAGAACAATTAACTATGGTGGCAAGTCTAAACAAATCCGCTACACAAAACTGAGTGTGATATCTGATTAGAACAAGTTGGGACCAAAATATCATTCAAACTACATAAGGATGTAGTATCAGGGGAGTTTGGAGAATTCAGAAGGGAGTTAATTGTACAGAAGTCTTACCTTACTGTGACAGGAAAGTGGATACGTGTACTAGCTTGAGGTTCTGCGAGAAACATCTAAATGAGTTTCTCCCTATATATTTTCCATATAAATATATACATATGTTTTCTACATGTGATAAATTAAAAGTTTAGGTATAACTGCTCAAAAATGGCATAGACTAACTTTAGGTGAGTGAAGGAAAATAAATCAAATAAAGTGTGTTTAGCTAATAAGCCAGGACAAGAAAAAATTAAAATAGTAGGATGAAATCAGAACAAAGATAAAACAACAGATATGATATCAGAATTCAACCCTATTAGTAGTGGCTTGGAGGTTGAGTCTCTGTACCTCCTTCAGACTTATTGCACATGATAAATGCAGGCCAAGTATCCTGATGACTATAGGAAGATGAGGGTCCCAGATGAACTCAATAAACCAATTTATCTCTCTTGTCCAAGAGCAAGTTCTTCATCACTGAGCCATTGGTCACACTGTGTCTTGAATTTGCCCACCTCTGAGCAGCTTCTAGTCATGAGAGATAATGAATGTCTTCATACTTAGAGATGGTAACCTTTATTCCACAAGTCTGAAAACATTTTAATTGCGACACCATGTACTTACAAATGAAAAGAATGAGATCAAACTCACTTAGAAGGCACGATCTTAGAAAGTAAGACAAAACAACGTGTGAACGTGCCTTTTGTACAAAAATGTCTCCAAAATAGATAAAAGTATATGGGAATCTTTAAAATTACTAAAGAAAAAGGATGTGCCATGCAACTAAAAGGAGATCTAGCACAGCGGTTTGAATGTAGACAAAAGAGAATGTGAGGTGGAAAATAACCGAAAGAGTGCGTGGAGAGAAGTGTGTTCATCAGCTTTGACCACCACTGAAAAACCACCTGAGAAGAATCCACTTAAAGAGATATTTGTAGTTTAGCTCAGGGTTGCAGAGGTCCATAGTCATGTTCTGTAGTCATGGTCCATGGTCACTTGCTCCTATTGCTGTAGGTTTGGGGCAAATCATGTAGAACATGTGATGGAGCAAAGCTGATCACTTCACAGTGGCCGGGAAGCAAAGAAGGAAATGGTGAGAGACAGAAAGAAAGAATACAACACGCCTTTCATGGTGTCCAAGAAGCAAAGGAGAAAGTGGAGAGGGAGTAAGATTGGGGAGGGAAGAACACAATATACCCTCTGGGGCAGAGCCCCAGTGACCTACTTCCTTTCATTAGGCGTCACTTTCTAAAGTTTCCACTACTTCCCACAGCTGTTCATTCATGAGACCAGAGCCTTCACAGTCCAGTCACCTCCCAAAGCCCTACATCTGAACACCCCCGGAGTGGGAACCAAGCTCACACAGTGGAACACGTAAGATTTTAGAGGATCTTCAGAATCCAAACAATAACAACAAAGAATAGTCCACAAGGAACTAGAACTTAATTAAAGATGTATAAATCTAAGCAGACACTGAAGGTTATGTTAACAAAATAAAAATAACATAGAGCGAGACACTATTTATGACATTAATAAAACGGAAACATCCCCAAGAGAGGAGAAACATTAAATATGCAAGGCAAATGGCTTCCATGTAAATATGGTGAAAATCTTAAAGCATCACTGATGACGGTAAGGAAGACATGAATGCATGTGGGTTGTAACATGCTCACGGAGGAGATGACCAGATAGTAAAGACATTTATCCCTGAATTTACCCATAAATCCAATGCCACAGCACTAAAAATCTCTACAGAATGTTGATAGCCTGTGATGTGGTCATACAATTCATAGGAATAGTAACAGGATGCTTTGTGAGCTAAGATAATTTTGAAAAGGAAGAACAATGGGAGTTATCACTTTGGAAACAGTTCCCACGAGGCGACTGTATTGAAAACAACAGGTGGTTCGTAGAAATCTAGAAGCAAATCATTGGAACAGCACAGTGACCCCAGATCCTGACTTAGATAAGGAACTTGGTTTGTTACTGAAATGACACTGCAATCACTTGGGGAAAATACTCTGTAAAACACATGGTGTTGTGACAAATTACTTTCTGCGAGAAAAACAAATGGAAATTAGATTATTAATTCACAGCATACACAAATTCCAGGCAGAAGTATGAAAACTGAAAGACTAAAACTATCAGGGAAAACGTGTTGCAAAAATATAAGAAAAACTTTAACTTGATACAGAAGAAATTTAAAAACTCTAAAAGCATATACCACAGAGAAAATGGTAGGTAATTTTTATTCCATCAAGACCAAATACTAACCGTGGATGAGAACACATTGTCTGCCTATATGATAAAGATTAAGCATCAGGAATAAACCAAAGGTCCTTACAAATTATTTCAATTAAGACTAACGGGGGTGGGGGCAGGAAAAAAAACAAAGGCCAGAGAAGGTAAATAGGCTAGGAATGAAGAATAAAGAAAAGAAATCTGGTCCAGTGTGTCACTCAGTGATGTGCACAGCCCCGGACTCAGGCACAGGCGCCGTAAAGCACAGTGGAACATCACACAGCCCTGAAAAAAATGTCCATTGCAACGGTTGCTGGATGATGTGGACTGAATCGAGGAGCAATGAATTTTCTTTTTGCCAGAAAAGAAATAGTGAGCATGTGGGCGAAGAAAAACCAAAAGGCATCTAGAGTTTCATCTGACCATTTGAATAGTTGTCCTTTTTGCTTGCTTTGTTCACTACTGTGTGCAGGTCTTACATAGGATACAGCCCACAGGCTGAGTAAATGTCATGGTTTCTCAACAAACAAATATCTCCCAGGGAAACCAAGAATAATTTGCCCTGACTTCCTATTTTATTTTCCTGTTTCTTTTTATAGCCACTGCATTATTGGATTTTGTTAATGAAGCCTTTTGTTATTCTCTATGTCCACCTTTTAAAGGGTAGAACTGCTTTACATTTGATTTTCCTACAGTTTATAGGATTGTACTTTACAGATCAAGATATAAAAAAGTATTTGTTAAGCCAAAATTTATCAAGGGTAAGAATCACATCGTCTTCACTGGGATAATTTGCCTGCTATGAACACCATGGCTTACCATAGGATCTTCTAGAACTTTAATGCATTCATCGCTAGAGAGTCATAGATCTGGAGGTAGGATTATGTCATCTCCTGTTCTATGTTTCTCCTTTGGTATTTAAAAAAAAAAAAAAAGCAAAAATTGTATTTATTTATTTATTTTAGAAAAAATGTACTTAGTGGGCATACACGGTATGGCAGTAGTCCAAAATCTGGCAGTCCTCTCTGTTGGATTTTCTTCTTCAGACCACAGCTGAGCTCTTGGCCTTTTGATTACTAAAGTCAAAAGGATTGAAGAGTGACTTTGGGGTTTAATTAGGGCTTACTGTGTGCTCTACGAACTGACTCACACTGCGGAGAGAGGAAAGCAGGAAAGGCAATTCCACTCCATTCCCTCTGCCTATTTCATCCTCGTATCTTTACTTAAACACCCTGCCTTCTTCCACCATTGCCTTGCTCCTCCCCTTCCACACACCTCCAGGTCACTCAGTCATTCCTTAGTGCCTTTTCTTTAAAACAATAATCTCCATTTATGCCTCTCCCTCTCCTATCTGTGTACAATTTATCTTTATTAAGAATGAAGGAAGAGGCTGTTTGGTGTATTAAAGACACATAGTCTGTAAAATGTCCTAAACAGAACTACTGATATTCAGTGAATGTGCTCTGGAGGTTTAGAAAATAAAAGACTTACCTAGACAAGGGAAAAATTTAGCAACCCAGGATGCCTGGGCATCCGTGGGCAGAAATAATTGCTAATTAGCATCCTACTAGCTTGGGAGCATTAATTGGCTTTGGGGGATATGCTTCCTGGACCCAAAGTGTATTTTGTTCATTTCAGTTTGCTGCATAGGATGGAAGGGGAATGACAATTACTGAAACAGTTTCATTTCAGAAATTCAACCTAATGGAGACTTGTCATTTGAATGATTATCCAGTAGTTGGTCTTTGTTTTTCTGCCAAGGTCTGAGAAAAACAAACTCAGATTTTCCTCAAGCCTGAGAAAACACAACCTTTTTCTTCAAAATAATTGAAAAGAATTTGCTCATGGATCCAGGAACATTCATAATAGAACTGCCATCCTCTGTGACGCTGAGAGGGAGAGGAAAAGACGGTATCTTTTGGAACATTTAATTTTTGCTTTGGAACGCATCAAGCAGTAATATCAAAGAAAGTGTTTCAAATTGATATCTTTAATTTTTCTCCTAGAAAGAAAATTTGTCAGCCATTTTGTGATTTACCGAGACTAAAGGCATATGTGAGAACACGCTTTTTGATTAATTAAATGAAATTACTTGAGCATAATACCCATGATTGTCTTTGAATTAAAACTAACTCAAATAAGATTGATGACATTTTTCCATCATCAGATTAATTAAACATTTTTTGTTAATTACACATAAGTCAGTGTGTTTGGATTCTTTTCAATTGATACTCTGACGCAACTTCCATCTGTGTTCTAGAAGACTATTTTGCTGCTGTTTTTCTGGTGGCTTTATTTTTAACAGCCAGGGTTCTTTTCATTTTCTTTGTATCAGGGGTCTCAATATTTAGTTGTACTAACTATGGAGATAATTATTGCAATGGCCCTTGCTTTGGGCTCTTTCTTTCTTTCTTTCTTTCTTTCTTTCTTTCTTTCTTTCTTTCTTTCTTTCTTTCTTTCTTAACCCTGTGAGTATCTTTCTTGGATAATCCCATCGTGATTACTGTCATGGCTACCTCTTGACTTTGCTACACTCAGATCTCTTTGTTAGAGCAAGGATAGAGCTGGAGCTGACACCATCTGCAGCTTTGTAGCTCAGCCCGATGCCTGTCTGATCTGACTTGTTATGGATGGCTCTACTCCCCACTTGCAGGGAAGTGACTAAAAATGAAATCTTTGATTGTGTTTGACACCCTGAAGCATTGTTAGCTCTTTAGATATCTTAGTCTTCCTTTGACAATTTACCCTGAGTCCCATTTCTAAAAGTTTAATTCCTGATAAATTCAAATTTGTCTTTGTAGACGAAGGTTGGGGCGGGGTGGGGGGGATTGCCCTTTGAAACAAATAAAAAGAAGGTACTTTGTGCATCTTGGTATACTTGTGGACCAGAGATAAGCTCACATACTGCTAACTTTTTGTTTTGCTGCCTCTTTGCAGCACATTAAAGCCAAGCAGTATGGCTAGGCAATCAACCCTGAACCTCTCCTACAATTTCTGCACATTCCTTGTCTATATTTTTATTCCCTGAGCCAAATTCTCCACTCATTCTGGAAAGCATTTACATGCTTCCCTTGAATGAGAGGGAGTTTTCTAGGCTCTCATCAGAGAATGCATTTGGGGCTGTCATTTAATTCTTGTGGAAGCCTGCCTGAGACAATTGATATTTTAGAAATAGTTTATAGATGTGTGGTCTCTCTCCTAGGTGCTACATTGCATCACCAGAAAGCTCCTCAAAGAGGTGCTCATTAGCTTAGCCTCTCCCAGTGAATGCTCTTTGATTAGCCATGTCTCAGAGCTAGGTCTTTATCTTTTTGAAAGCATTAATCTTAGAAACAGTAAAAATATCTCTGGGGCTCCTTTAAGCACTGCTGAAAGGTACTGCCTAGTATGCTGCTCAGCGTTCTGTGCACGAATTCAAGTGATAGATTCCCTTTAAAGGTTATTAGGAGGGAGGAAGTAGAAGGTTGGCTTTCTTAAAGAAAGTATCCTATGCCTCATTATTTCTCTTTATTTATTGGCTCCCAGGAAGTTCCAGGTACAAACAAATGTATCATGAAAAGAGAGCTTGAGAAATTTCAGGAAGGTTCCAGAAGGGATATAGGAGTTTCTGCTCCTTTGTCCTCTCAGGCACTCAGCTATTGATTCAGTAGACTTGAATCAAAAGATAACTGTGTTCCAAGTACCACTCAAAGTACTGGGGAGAGGGAACACAAACCTTATTCTAGAACAGATTATAGCCTAAGAGGGGACAAAAGTGAGCAAGACTAGGAATAGTATGAAGACTAAAAGAGAGGAATTCATAGATTGCTATGGAAAAAATGAGGACTGCCAGCTTTGCCTAGAGACACTGGATAAGGTGTCTATGATAAACACTGAAGGACAAGGACAGAGGGTGGAGCTGTAGGACACACAGGAAGAAGGAATGGAGCAGGTTTCATAGACTGCTGGTTAAGAAATGAAACCTGAGGGAGGGCAACCCCCAACCTCAACAACTTTATCTAGGAATCTGTGGTTTTTCCTCTGGAATATTATAGATTTGAAAATGTAGCAAGCAAGATGACAGCATGAAAATTTTTTGGAGACCTGACAGATGACAATTTGCATGGAGGACAGATAAGAAGGCAAGAGGTCATGCAGAAAGTGGCTCGGTCAATACACAGGAAATACAGAAATAGCAATGACAAGACTGGGAACAAGAGCAGAAAGGGAAACAAAGCAGGAGAGGAAATAGAATTAGTCAACAAAATGTGTTCAACTGTTAGTGTGAAGGGAACCACGCCAAGGAAGTCACTCAACTTTGCTGCAGAGAAGACTGTGAATCATGGTGAGTAAAAGACTATGGAAAGACAAGCTCTGAGACTGCGTGAGTTTGGAGAGAACACATTACATTTTGGTCGTGTGGTGCCAAAGTGCCCACGGGATAGACGGTTTTAGAAGCAGATATAAAGGTCTGGACCTTAAGAGAGAAATCTGAACCTGGGAATTAAAATTCCTAGCCCTCTATCGGATGTAGGATTGGTAAAGATCTTTTCCCAATCTGTTGGTTGCCGTTTTGTCCTATTGACAGTGTCCTTTGCCTTACAGAAGCTTTGCAATTTCATGAGGTCCCATTTGTTGATTCTTGATCTTAGAGCATAAGCCATTGGTGTTCTGTTCAGGAACTTTTCCCCTATACCCATGTGTTCGAGGCTTTTCCCCACTTTCTCTTCTATTAGATTCAGTGTATCTGGTTTTATGTGGAGGTCCTTGATCCACTTGGACTTGAGCTTTGTACAGGGAGATAGGAATGGATCAATTATCCCACATATACAAAGAACTCAAGAGGTTAGACTCCAGAAAACCAAATAACCCTATCAAAAAATGGGGAACAGAGCTAAACAGAGAATTCTCAATTGAGGAAATTCACAGGGCCGAGAAGCACCTAAAGAAATGCTCAACATCCTTAGTCATCA
>CM052708.1:39867915-39961956 GCA_028551405.1 Uromys caudimaculatus | reverse complement strand
GGACTGAAGGAGCTGAGGGAGTCTGCAGCCCCATGGAGGGAGCAACAGTGTCAACTGGCCTGACCCCCCCCCCCCCGGTCCTCCTGGAGGCTGGACCACCAACCAAAGAATACACATGGAGGGACGCATGGTTCGGACCACATATGTGGCAGTGGAGGGCCTTGTTGGCCATCAGGGGGAGGAGAGGCCCCATAAAAGGAGAATGTCAAGGTGGGAATATGGGAGTGGGTGGGTGGGTGGATGGGAGGTGGAATTCCCTCACAGAGGTGGGGGAGGGGGAAGGGATAGGTGGTTTCCAAAGAGGAGACCTAGAAAAAGGGAAACATTGGAAATGTAAATAAAGTATCAAAAAATAATTTAAAAAAACCAACAAAACATTCCTAGCAAGTATGAGGAGGACAAATTATTGATGGAGGGAACAGAGGTGACAAACACCAAGAATGGGTGAAAATACAGGAGACCTCATGGGATCTTCAGGAAGTACGGGAGGAAAAAGGATGCATGTAAAGGCAATGGTGGCCTATACATCCTCTACCTTGCTTTTCAGCTGATGGAGTTCTTAGAAAGTGATTGGTCCTGAAGACTCTGAGTGGGACATGGAGTCATAATTTAATTTATTGCTGGAAGGTTGTAGAAAACATAGGTGGGCGCAGCTAATTGGAGGAAGTCAGTCACTGACTGGCACGCCTTTGGAGAGCCTCTTTCTCTGGGTCCTATCTTCATGATTTCATTGTTTCCCGCCTTCTATGATATAAGCACCTTTTTCTTATCATGCTTTCTCTGCCAAGATGTTTTTCCTCACCTTAGGCTCAAAGCAATGAAGCCTGCCTACAGCAGACTGGAGACAAGTGAACCAAGAGACAAATCTCTTCTCAATTAGGTTGAGTTTATCAGATTTTGACACAGCAACAATAAAATAACACAAAACTAAATCTCGGTAGCACAAATGCTGACTCTCTCCTACTCCACACTTTCTTTTTGCCTGTTTTCCCTATGAAGTGGAAACCCCCTGACTTCACAAGCAGACCTCTAGGGGTTACCCTCAAGCCCTCACAAAACTTCTAAAGGCTTTACATTGGACTCCTCATTTATTAGTCATTACTCTACCCCTGCCATGTCTCACTGCTTGCTTTAGTCATGTACTGTCACTTTTTACACAGGTGCTGTTGGTAATTCCCAGTTGGTTCTTTACCCCAGTCTTGCTGTTGATACAAATTTTCTCACATACTTTCTATGCTAAAAACCACCCAGTAGATTCTGTGTGTGTGTGTGTGTGTGTGTGTGTGTGTGTGTAGGATATGTGTATGTGCTTGTGTGTGTAGAAATTAAAGGTTGATGTCAATGGTCTTCTTCAATTACTCTCCAATTTAGGTTTTGAGAGAGGATCTCCCTTTGAGCCTGGAGCTCACTGTTTGGTTAGACTGTCTGGCTAGCAAGCCTCAGTGGTCCCCCTGTCTCTGCCTCTCCAGCTCTTGGATTAGAGGCACATATTACCATAACTATTTTATTATTATTATTATTATTATTATTATTATTATTATTATTATTATTTATTACTTTACATCCCAGTCAGCCACTTCTCTCTTCTCAACACCTCCTCACACAGATCCCCCATTCTCTTCTCCCCTTCTCCTCTGAGAAGAGAGAGACCATGTGGATATGTTTCCCCTCACACACACATCAAGTCACTGCAGGACTAGAAGCATCCTCTCCTACTGAGGCCAAACAAAGCAGCTCAGTTAGGGGAACAGGATCTACAGGCAGAGAATGGATTCAGAGACAGCCCCTGCTCCCATTGTTGGGGTACCTGCATGAAAACCAAGCTGCACTTCTGCTACATATGTGTGTGGGTGGGTATGGGGGTGTGGGAGAGGAGGTGGGTGGGGCCATGGGCCTAGGTCCAACCCGTACTTGCTCTTTGATTGGTGGTTCAGTCTCTGGGAGATCCCAAGGGGATCCAGGTTAGTTGACTCTGTTGATCTTTCTGTGGAGTTCCTCTCCTCTTAGGGTCCCTCAGTCCTTCCCCCCAACTACTCTACAAGACTCTAGAGCTCCATCCAATGTTTGGCTGTGAGTCTCTGCATGTGTTTCCATTGGCTGCTGGGTGGAACCTCTCAGAGGACAGTTAGTTTTTTTTTTTAAACGTTGGTGTAAGAGGTTGAATATGGGTTCTCATGCATTCATGACAAATATTTTATGTACTGAATTATTTTCCCAACCTAATTCCTACCTGCTAAAATTCTTTTAAAATCGTGTGTGTGTGTGTGTGTGTGTGTGTGTGTGTGTGTGTGTGTTAGAGTGTGTCTGGCTTTTTGTGGATTCTGAGGATATGAGCTCAGTCCCTTACGGTGTAAGGCAAGCACTTTATCCACGGAGCCATCTCTCTATCCCAATTCTTAAAGCTTTGGCTTTGAAGTGTGTCATGTCAAACTTAAGTAGGCATTTTGATGTCATGCTTTTCACAAAATGTAAAGAAAACTGTGTCCCTTCCTTCTATCCCCCAGCTTAATTTCATCCCATTCTATTCCTCTAGCATAACTTGACCCTAGACTGGGGATAGCAGGAGACATCCCACCGACTCAAACTCAGAAGGAAAACCAGCACACTTCATGACATTGTAAGTCTACCACCTCTGTTCTGCCTTTGGCAAATAGCCTACTATTGAACCATGGCATGTTTCTTTTTCCCCACCATACTTTGGTACACACTGCTTTCTTGAGATGCAAAGAGCTCCCCTTCTTCAATGTTGATAGCTTTTTATAAGATATAATGTAAAGGCAGTGAATTCTGTCCAATAAGAAATACTTCTTTCAGCCTGTAGTTAATCTTGATCTTGTTTATAACTTTTCTTCTCCCAATGGATTTATAAAACCCTTCCCATTGCCACATTGCAGTTCAAAAAGGCAGATTAGAAGAAAGAAATGTCACCTCCAAGTGACTACACGCAGCCACTATTTGTCACCAGAGTACACTTTAGAGGCAACTAAATCGCCTCAAAACTAAGCTTGATGACTTAAAAGTAAACTCAGAACAATTGTTGACTGAGATACTGAAAATTCTCTGTTCTTGCGTTGAAAGCCCTCATATAAAGAAGCATCCTTGGCAGAGCACAGTAGTTTCAGATGTTTGTAAAGCCAAGAAGGGGATCAGCAAATCATGTAGCCCCAAGGCAAAAGGAAAAAGCAAATTTGCACAGTCTCTGTGGAGAGACATTTCTTCAAAGCAAGGACTGGCTTCAAGTTTCACCCATTCTGAGAAAAGAAAGTGACTTAGTTATGCATTCTATTGATGTGATTGAACACCATGATTAAAAGCAATTTGGGGAGGAAAGGGTTTATTTCAGAGTACAACTCTTAGGTCATACCCCACCATTGATGGGAACCCAGGCAAGAGCCTGGAAGCAGTGACTGAAGCAGAGTTGGAAGAACCCTACTTACTGCTTGCTCCCTGTGGTTTGCTCAACCTGTTTCTTATATAACCCAGAGGTGGAACTGTTCCCAGAGACCTGGGCCCTTCCACATCAATCATTAATTAAGAAAATGCCTACAGGCCAATCTTATGGAGGCATTATCTCCACTAATATCCCCTCTCAAGATATATTTAGATTTGTGTCAAGTTAACAAAAACCAGTGAGCACGGGATTTGTTAGTTATATATGTTTTCAATGCCATAACTAATGCTAAATGAATCATCTAATAATCTATATGCAATCAATTACTAAGTGAGTTTTTTGATTCAGCTGCTTGCAGATGGGAAAACAAAAATTTTGATCTGAAAACATTGCTTAATATTAAATACAACTCAAAATTATTAAAGTCATAATGTTTGATAAGCCTGGGAAGCAAAGGACTCTGCATGTCAAAGTGCTTTGAATTTTGAAAGTGCTTCAGAGATAGGGATATTTATATTCTGTGACCATAGCGACATAGCTAGAGAGCATGCAGTCAAGAGAGCAGGCAGGAGAGGAAGGGCAGTATTTAAATTTAAATTTACACAGGTTTCATCTGTTATTAGGGTGATTGGAAAGGAGCTCCCATCTTTTGGGTAGACTAAGAAATTGTAAGTCTTTTTCTGAGATATTCACTTACTGTTAACTATGAAATCACTGTTTAATATTCATAGACTCTGATTCTTCTTGGCCACATGTACAAGAGATTCTATAATTTACTTAATCTGTTTGTCTTGTAGAAAATGGAATTTGCTAATTTAATTTTTAAAGAAAGCAACAGCTTTTATTAATATATTTAAAAACTGTTCTTCTTGCATTAGTTGGAAAATCCTTCCATTTCTGAACTGATTCATTTGCCCCCTTCTTTGCAGGTTGCAAATACATGGCCTGAGCAGATATAAATCCAGTCATCACAGGATGAGCTTGGGTAACACACTTAATTTAATTTATTGAGCATTTACTCTGTGCCAGGTGCTGCACTGAGCGCGATAACAACCATCTCCTGATCCCCCTGTTTGAGCAGATAGAATTCAGTCAGTGGAACAAAGTCACTGTGAGTAGTGGGGTTTATCATTCACTCGGTGACACTCTATCTCAAGTTCCCACGGCCTGCTGAGAGTACCTGTGTGCCTCTATTGCCAATTCTTCATCCAGTGACCTAATGTGGGTAGCTTAAGGGGTGAGACTTTACACCTAGAGACTAGCATCTCAAGGCTCCATGCTGCCCTGAAGAATAGGCTGGCATAGTGTAATCTAATATACTTCCCTACAGTGCAGTGATCTATGATTGTCCTTGGGTTTTAGGAAGAAACAAGACCTACGGAGGTAGCTTGTTTGAGGTTACACAAACACATCACTAGTTCTAACAGATTTCAGAACCTGTCATTTTAAATACTGCAATGTGCACAGAGTTTTGCTTCTATTATTTTTAAACAGTAACTAAATAATTCCATTTTTAAAGTGCATATGTACTTTGCATTTTTTTCTCAGTCCTACAAACCACATGTGCTGGATGGTGACTCCCTGGAAACCCTGGTCACTAGTAGGGCCTGAATCCCTCAGAGTGCATTCTTCTATGTTGAAACAAGGCTTGGGCCATTTGGTTTAGATCTGACTTGGCTGAACTCCCAGAGAAGGACTAGTGAGCTGTGACTTGCCTATCAGCTATAATATCATGGGCAGATCCTCTCATTGGCTATAGATCTGACTTCTCTAGAAGCTTCCAGGAAGGACTGGATACTATAACTCAGACGTATGAGGGGGAATTGACCTTTGACCAATGATTAATGAAAGTTGGAGGACTCTAGCTGGTAAATCACTCCTGCCTGTCCAGTACAGACTATTCTGAGGAATGCGCTGCCATGCACTAGTCTGGAAGGTGGGTCACATGACTGGTTATTTTATAGGACCATGAAATCAGTTCAGCAATATACTATTGGGTTTATGCATGCCCTCTTTCCTTTCTTCATTCTTTGCTTCTCATGGACTATCCTCGACTACACTTTCTGCAAAGCCCTGGCCTCTAATCTTTGCCTAGACTTAGGTCTCTTGGGACACAGCCAAAGGTAGGTACTTAAATTTATACAAGTGCTAAGTAAATGCCAACAATAGGTGTTCAATACTGTTGGGGAGGGTGATAAAAAATGTAAGTTTTTAGTTTATTTTTTGATGTTGATTTTACAGTTCACTATTCAAAGCTCAAGTTCTTTTTCCCCTTCAATCCATTAGCTAAATCTTAAACTAATCTCTATATGGCAACACACTATTTGATGTGACAATATGTTATGACCCTCAGTTAAGATGCTTGCATTTAGAAAGAGATATCATTCAGCAAAAGGAATGAGTGACACCAGGATTTTCTCTTGTGTAGTGGGAGAAGGCATGATAGAGAAAGGGGGGAGTCTAGCTTACCTATGCACCATTGGCAGTAGTCTAGTCCATCCCGATAAAACAAGGGCATATGTAAGACTTGCACACCAGAAACAACTTTTTAAAACACCTGTTAGAAATTATGTGGTGTATCAATTCTGGGAGGTAAACAATTGTAATTTGTTCTAGTGGACCAGAGCATGTTTTCTTAGAAAAAATTACTCTACCTCTATCTCTATCTCTATCTCTATCTCTATCTCTATCTCTATCTCTATCTCTATCTCTATCTCTATCTCTGTATCACACACACACACACACACACACACACACTATTATTTGCAGCTATTGAAAACAAATAAAAGTAGAAACAAAACACGGTAAGGGCTAGGATTTAACTGAAAGAAGTCATCAAGCATGGGTTATTGAGTGTATCTTGTCCCTGGCCCCGTCCTGTCCTTTTTCTCTCTCTCCTGTCCACTCTGACAAAGAAACTTTACCACTTGCTTTCATTATTCTGTTTCGTCCAATCATGTGGGAGGGGGGAGTCAAGTAACGGAGCCACAGTAAGTCTATTTGTTCTCTTGGATATTTTGGTTACAGAGACGAGAATGCTGTCTTTGGTTTCTTTTTTCAGATGATAAAATAAAAAGCAGCTTAGAGGAGGAAGGGTTTGTTTGAGCTCACAGTTTGAGGTAAAGTCCATCATAGCCTGGAAGTCAGGCAGCAGGGGCTTGAAGCTGCTGCTCGCAGTGGAAGGATGGATGGATGCAAACTAGTGCTTCTTTGCCCCATTTGTGCAATCTAGGCTCCCTTTATAGGTAATGGCTACTCTCCAAAATTAAGATCAGTCTTCACACATCGGGTTAATTAAGATAATCCCCCGGTGGTTATACCTGCTCATAATGTTTATGTCCCAAGTGATTCTAGATTCTGTCACATTGACAACACTAACTATCACAATATCAATAATTCGGAAGTTGATGAGATTCAATTCTAAAGCACATTACAATAAATAGATATGGGAAAATATGAGGCACATAGGTAGATGACAAATACATTTAAAAAGTTTAAAAAGCAAATTCCCAAACTCAAGAATAATGAGCACAAGTGTTTATATTTTTTGAATGAGTTTGTCTGCAGAATGGGTAAATTAGCTTCCTTTATTAAAAGAGAAGAACTCTCCCAAATTAACTTTGGAGACTAAATCCCAAACTGCAAATAATTGAAAATAAAGGTTAAAAATAAACGTGCTGATACAGCAGTCTCTCAAAACAGAAGGCACCATCTCTGCACAATTATAGCTGGGTTTACCAAATGGAAGACTTAAAAAGGAAGTGTCAGTTATAACATTCTAGAAACAAATATTTTCAGCAGGACCTTGTACACATGAAGACAAAGGTGGTGGTACATACCTACAATTCTAGCCCTTGGGTAGTAGAGGCAAGAAGATCAGAACTGTGAGGTCATCCTTGCCTGTATAGTGAGTTTGAGGTCAGCTGGAGCAGCATGAGATTCTGGGGGAAAAAAAGCATATGTATCCTAAGTTATCTTACAGTTATTGTAATAGTTAGAAAGGGGCTATATTTTCTATGAAGATTCTACCTTTTCTTTTCTTGTTAGAGGCAGAATCATCTCAATAGAAAATTAGCAGTCACAGGGTAATGTTCAATTTCACTAAATTATGGAACAATTCTGGTCCTCTGTGTTATAAGGAGCCTTTAATGCCGCTGCTGCAGGACAATCAGAGATTTTTCCAGTTCTTGGCACTTGAATTGCAAAGAAGAATATTAATAAGATAAAATCCTAGGGTGGAAAAAAATCTTTCAACTCTGAAACTCTCCGCCTGGAAAAATCATAAGATAGCGTTTTCTCATAAAGTCCCTTTGCTTTAGAAGATCCACAATCCTGATTATTATTCAAACCTAATTTCAGCTCAGAAAACTTAAGTAAAGGGCAATCTTCAAGTTCTGAGGATTATAAAAGATGACAGCACGTATGTACTTTTGATAAAAACGGGGAGGGGGTAAAGGGGGTGGTGAACAGAAGAGGCAGTAGCTGCTCACCAGAAGATAGCTCAGAACAGCCATCTGTCAGAGTTACAGAGAGAGGAGTCATAGCAAACCACTGTGCCAGACTCCTGGGCAATAACACCATTACTTAATTGCTGCCCAGTTAGGAAACATTGCTGCACCTTGTAAAAGACATTATGACAGCTTCACTTATTATTACTCTGGAGTTGTCATTTTACATGTATGCACTTATAAAGATGATCAAATTACACATTGTCCTTTTTAGGGTTTGAAATGTAGCCTTACGTTCATTTTATTGGTTCAACAAATAGTTATTGAGTTGGCTATTTACCGGGCACTATGCTAGATTGAAGGATTGTTTAAAAGACTTGAGGCCTGATCCCTGTTCTTCAGTAGCTTATGAAGCAGTGGGGTATGAGCTTTGGACATATGATTAGAGACACCTATTGGGACTCTTGGGCTCCCTAAGGGTAACTTTCTTGTAGATAGTTGGATGATCTCACTTTGGAGACAGAACTTGCTATTCTCATTTGTTCATGTATTCATTCAACATATTTGTTTTATATGCTTACTCTGGGACAGTCATCTCTCTCCTCTCTTGGAAGTAGCTCTTGAGTAACGAAGCTAAATCATGAAATGTTGAAGAAGCTAATAAAATACAAATAATGATATCTAATTTCCAATAAGTGGATGCAAGCAGTGTTCTAAACACTCCATGACTGATAGCAGATCATTTAACATGATTGATTCCAAGTTTAAAATTTTCATATGTGTTGGCATTAAGTTGCCCCTGCCACTTCTGATTATTGAAGGGTTCATCAGGTCCTATGGTGTCATCCTCAAGTGCTGATGGTGTTGGCTGACCTGGTGTGTATAGTCCCCATGCTGATTCTTGTCATTAATCTCCCTGGGATCTGCTGATACCAGCCAACCTCTCTCCCGAGTCTATGCTGCCATAGAGGATCTTTTTATGAAGACCCTCCTCTGAGGCTCCACATGCCTTCAGGTTCACCCCTCACACACTTTCTCTTATCTCTAGAATAAAAAGGACATTTTGGATTTCTTATTAGACTCTCACTCTTGGATCTTTTCTTTCTCCAAATATGTTGTTCAGGTTTAGAAAAATATTGTGTTTCTAAATTCTTAAGAGTTTTGCTTCCCACAGTCCAATGCTAGGGCACTTACATTCCAACTCTCGCTCCTTTATATCATCATATAGCTAAATTTTCAAAACTGCTTTGAAACTCAAAAAAAAAAGTGCTTGTCACTTTTCCCACTCAACAACTTACCCTGAGAGCAGTGATAAGAGAAAGGGTGGGTGGGCTAGTTATTCGCCAAAGCAATAATAGACACTCCTTATAGTCTCTTCATTTTTGTGGGTCAGAGATTCAGACAGGGTGCACTGCAGATGAGACTTGGCTTCTTTGCATATCTATGGCTTCTGCTGAAAATTAGCTAAGTTGGGGGAGGTTGCTGAAATCATCCTAACACTTGTGGAAGTGGTGTCTTGGGGTTGCTGATCATTTGGGGCCTTGCAGGGCAGTCAAATGGAAGACCCATACGTGGCTACTCTATCAATGTGCTATGGGCCTTTTCACAGTATGGTGGCAGAATCCCAGGGCACATTTGAGAGACAGAGAGAGAGAAAGAGAGAAAGAGAGATACAGAGATACAGACAGAGATAGGAGGGGAAGAGAGAGACAGAGAAAAAGAAAGAAGAGTGAGAGAGAAAAAAGAGGGGGAGAGGGGGAGAGATCACACATGTCAGGTAGAAGTTCTGTTACCTTTTATAACAAATCTTACAAAAGACAGCATCATTTAACAAGTTAAGGCAGTTACAAAGGTCCTCCCACCAATGGTGTTGCAAGGGAGATGTGGCTTACAGCCTTGACTCTGCCTCTGACTGAAAGGCCTGTCCATGTCACATTAAGAGCATGTGTAGTGGAATATGTATTGGTGTACCCACATATGGAAAATGTAATATGCCACAGGAAGATTAGCAGAAACCATGGGCAATACAAAATGCTGGGGAATGTGTCACAATGTTATTTTGTCACGTATTTTGTGACTGTAACTAGCAGTCACTACTCATGTGTGCAGGTGTGAACAGAGAGGAGTGATGTGTACAGTCAGGGAGGATGAAATTTTGCATGCTGGGATAGGGAAAAGGTCTGCCTTAGAGTATGTATAGATAGTCCCAATTTTGTTCCTCATTTCCTTCTTTGATTCATTATCTGTGATGGTTTATTTTATATGCCAACTTGACTGAACTAAAGGAGACCCATAGGGTTGGTAAATATTATTTCTGAATGTGTTTATGGGAATGCTTCTGGAAGAACCTGCATTTGAGTCAGTAGACTGGGTTATCATGATTGTTGCTGGCAATGCCCATAGAAGTCATCCAATCTATTCAGGACTGAGATAGAAAAAAGAGGAAAGCAAAGTCTGTCTCTTCTGTGGGGAAGAGCTATCTATGGCTTCCTGCCCTTGGACACTGACACTCTTGTTATCAGTCTTCCAGACCTAGAGTGAGCCACTGGAGGTCGTGTTTCTTCAATGTGTCACTGGCACATGGAGAAAATTCTCCAGAATTTTGGGAGCTAATTCCTATACTGGGTCTTTTCCATGATAAACAGATCTTTATATAACTATTTACATCTTATTGGTTCGATTTCTCTGAAGATTCTACTATCTTGCCACTTTTCTACTTTCTCCAGGGACTGTATTTGCTTGTTGTAGATTCCACCCATATCCATATCCTCATATCTAGCTCTATCACGGATTCTCCATATTTTCCTCATCTTTCTTTTTTTCACATCAGAATTTAGCAGTCCAGTCTTATGCTGAGGAATGAGTCGGTACAACCATGTTCCTGACTGATAAGAGCCATCTTTCCACATTCGGGGTAGGGCACTGGCACAGAAAAGGAATGGAACGCAGCTACTTTGCTTTTTATTGTATTTTCTTCAGAAGGAAGTAATTTTATTCTGCTGATCAAATAATGCAGTCTACTCTTAAAATTGGAATGATCCTGGGATTCACAGAGAAAAAGGAAAAATGATCTGCATTCTTACTCCCCAGATTCAACTATTGTACTCTTTGATAAACACCCTTCTATCTGCGTGGGTGCCAGTTACACACACAGATTACTTCGTGTGATGAGTACCACTGCACCAACAGCCACGTGTCTTGCTTTCTTATTCAATAGTAGGCGGTGTTTTTTAATTTCTGTGTCAATAAATATAGATCCACATCATCATTTTTATTGACTGCACAACATTCCTCTGTGAGACATGCTGTAATTTATTTAACTAATCCCTATTGAATAATAATTATGCCAATTGTAAGTTTTTGATATTATAATCAATGCTTTAATGGGTTTTCTTGCACAACCATTTTTATGTACTTATTCAAAATTCTCCTTGGGATAAACCTGCGTTAAGGAGCATTGCCAGAATCCTTTCTTCTATAGAGGACCATAGAGAGGTGTTCAGGAAGGAAATATGGGTGTGCGGCTTAACCGCAGAGAATCCACACAACAGAAACTGCCCAGAAGTGTGTGTGCTGTCAGGAGACTCATCTAGACAGCTTGGGATGCAGAGATAAAACATCTACAAAAGAATCTCGCCTAGTGGGGAGGATAGACCAACACTTAAGCCAATAATTAACTACAGTGAGATGAAAGTCCCACCGGATGTATGAACAAAGTACCGGGAGGAGGATAAAAGAAGGCAATTAAGCCTGGGTAGGAGAATTAACAGAGAAAGCAACAACCCAGTTGTTCATTCATCAATGAGGTAAAGGTGTTATTTGCTGGAACTGCCAAAACAAAGTCCACAGAGTGGATGGATTAATCTACTACACATTATCTTCTGCCTTCCTGGAGGTTTGAAGTCTAAGATGGAAGTGTTGGCAGAAAGAGCTCCTTCCCAGGGAAGGAGGACCTGCCTAGACCTCTTGCATTGACTTGTAGATAGTCTAATATCCAGGTGTGTGTATGTGTCTATGTCCACAGTTTTTCTTCTGGTGAAGACAACAGTCATATTGGATTATATTTCTCTCCTGTCTCCCAATCTTTTTTTAGGTCACTATTATCTCAAAATTCAGTCACATTCTAAGGTGTTTGGGATTAGGACATCAACAGACAGATTTTGAGGGGGACATAGTTCAGTGACACAATGCACGAAGGCTTCACACTGGCCAAGGGTCAGGATTTGGTGCAGTGTGGTTGGCAAAAAGCCACAAAGAAACCTATAGGTTTTGTGGGGAAAGTCTGGGGCCTGGGGAATGGCTATGAGAAGCTGTGGTTCAAATGCATGCATATTGGCAGGGTAGTGAGGAGGCCTGAGGAAGAGGCATCTTATCCTGCAAGGAATAGAAACTAGGGTTAATTTTAAGCAGAGGAGTCACATGAGCAGATTTGTCTTTCAATTAGATGTCGATACCGAAATGCCAAGTGTTTGTGAGGCAGTGAGGCACCTGGAACAATCACGAGCAGCTGTTGGGAGTATAAAATGCAACAGCTCTATTGGAAAGGAATTTGACAGGACCTTATGAAGTAAGCCACACACCTACCATATCATCAAGTGTTTCTCTCCTCGGTATGTCTTCACATAAAAGCGTGTCTTAACAATGATTTGTATGCCCGTGAATGTTAATAACAGCTTTAGTCATAATTTCAAGAAACTGGAAACAATCCAAATGTCCATCAACAGGTGACTAAATAAACAAATTGTGATATATTCATCCAAAAATAATACCACTTAACAGTCGAATGGAAAGAAGTGCAAATTGATACCCACAATATGGATAAATCTTTTATTTATTTATGTCCAACATAGATATAAATAAATGAATAAGAACAGGATCAGATACAATATGATTCCAGTTACATGAGAAGCTAGACTACACAGATGCATTCATTCCAGGGACCAGGGCCTCCATTTACACTAGATGACTGACTACACTGTTACTAGGATACATCCCTGGCCCTAAATATGAAAACATATAAACTGGCATGGAGTTATGTGGGGTGGGGTATGAGGAAATCATTAAAGATGGCATGAAGGATTCAGGGGTATAGGTGTATGTGAAACTCACTGAATAGTGATCTTAAATGTAGGCACTTTATTGTATGCCAGTCATTTCTTAATTAAAAAAAAAAATCAATGAAGAAAATGAAACCAAAATGAACAAGGAAAGGAATATGCAGGTTGTGTAAAACTCAGAAGGTGCCTTGGGGAAGGGAAAGGGTTAGGACGACCCTGTAGAAGGTCACTGGGAGACTGGCACTCAGGGCAAAGCTGGCCAACTGCTGTCCAGTTGACTTTACTCCTTCTGTGCCCTGGAATTTAAGCTTTTAGGAATAGAACTCTGTGCTTTAGAGAAGGCATGTACTCCACACCCTTAAGATGGTAGAGGTCACCAGTCTTTCTTTCCACTCTCTTCTTTATGCTGGGAATGATTATGGGTGTTCATAAGCGTGCACACGATGTCTAGGATGGGCAAATGTCTGCTCTGCTCTTGTGACTCAGCCGTGCCAGGTGATGGTCAGTGCTAGGAGGATGCGGCAGAGGGCGAGGTGTCATGCGATGCAGGAGTACCGGGTGTGAAACATTTATTAGTAGAGGTACTGAGGAATGGCTATTCTGGGGAGGGGATGACTGACCTTAGGTCTACATTTAGTGGCAAAGGGAGGCTAGCTGAGATCAGGGGCAAGTATCCTATATGGAAAGATTAGAAAATGTGAAGGTCCTGAGGTGGGTTTGGAAGTAACATATTCTGAAGTTTGGAGTGGCTGGAAGGAGTCAGAAGAGCAACAAAAGGAAAGGACTTAAGTAGGCCCCTGATTTTTCCCCATCAACCTGGATCCAGGTGAACTTTTTGTTATATCTTGTCAGAACAAAGTTCAAGTTCAAACCCTGAACATGCTAACTATTATGAAATATTGTTTGGTTGATTATAGTATCACTTTCTTTTGGCCTTTATCTGCCCCCTTTTAAATCTTTTTTTTGTAAGATGGAGGTTGCAGTTGGATTTGCTATGCATCTCATTGAGACAGTGAGGCGTGAAAAGTCTTACCAAAGTCCTTTAATTCACTCTCTACTTCAAAGCTTGTGCTGAGTTGAATGTTGAATCCAAAGTTAAAATGAACTCGGGGGCTGGGATGTATGTCAGTTGGTAGAGTGCTGGCCTAGCTTGCAGGGAGCCCTGGGATGGATCTACAATACCTCACAAGGTTAAATGTAATGGTGTCTGCCTATAATCAGAGCTTTAAGGAGGTGGAGGAAGAGACGCAAAAGTTCAAAATCTACCTTGGATTCATATCTAGTTTGAGGCTAGCTTGGGCTACATTAGACCTGGTCTGAATGAATAAGCAAACAAAGAAACATAAACAAATATATGTAGGGCTGAGAGACAATTACTCACAAATTAATACCAGTGGGTTTTCCTCTATGAATTCTGTCCTCTAAAATACGAGAAGGCTTGCTCACTATGCACAAGGCCCTGGGCTCAATCCTTAGTGTTACAAAGATAGAAAGAAAGAAAGAAGAAAGAAAGAAAGAAAGAAAGGAAGGAAGGAAGGAAGGAAGGAAGGAAGGAAGGAAGGAAGGAAGGAAGGATGAAGAGGAAGCAACAGGCATTGTTAACCACTTATTATGAGATAGGCACTTCTACATGCCTTGATTAATTCTTCCAATAATTCTTATTATTAACACTACTTTTCAGCAAAGAAACTGAGGCTTGGAAGCATTAAATAGCTTATCTCAGTTCACACTGGAAGGAAAAGGCAGTTAGGCCTTCGAGTCATGTCTACTGCCTCTTGGTTGCAGCTCTTGTCATCCTGGCTCGTCAGTCCTCAGTGTTGTGCCCCAACATCCATAATGCCACCCTGTCAGGGACTGAATAGAGACAGTTCTCTTAAGCAAGCAAACAAACTCCTTGAGAAAAGCCCCAAGGCTTTATTCTTCTGATTGTCAGACCAACTATCTGTCTGAACATTTTAAAGGAGCCATGCCTGACTTCCACCAGTCCTCTGCTGACAAGAATTCTCCAGAGGGACTGATGACAAAAAGAGGTTGAAGAAAGTGGCTGGGTCAGCCAGGCGTGATTGAACAGTGTTCTAGTATCGAGTACCTGATAAAACCCGAGTCCCCCCGGGCACTTGATTTTTAAAGTAATCCTGTCAGTTTCCTAATAAAAGTAATAAATTAACCAAACAGCGGATTCAGTGGTATTTTATGTCCTGAGGGTATTGCTCTGACACTTCAACTTGATAGCATGATTTATCAAGAGATAAATTACAGCTGAGAACGAATGGATTTACCGATGTCAGGGAGACGACAAGTATATTCCGAAGATGTTACCCATGATGGACATGTACCTGACAAGCATACTTGAAAATCCTCAAACAAAAAGCTTCTCTTTGAAGGCTGAATAACTTTATTTTGCACTTTGGATGTAGGTTACCACGAGGACGGAAGGATTTTGATGGTCCAAGTATTGCTGTACCCAAGTCACTATGACCCGAGAGGGTGTGTAACCACCCCAAGCCTTTTCAGAAACCAATCAAGAGGGTCAGTGACTAAAGTGAGTAAAGGAAGGTGGATTTATTTGCCACACCCCCAGATTCCTGAATGGGAGGCCGGCAGCAGAACTGAGGAAGGGCAGAGATAGAGGGACGAGGTCACTGGGCTCTCAGGTTTAGAAGAACTTCCCTAAGATGTGTGAGATGACCCTGTATTTTACCTGTGATACAGAACTTCTTTATTTTCCTCATGCCATCATCTACAAATGACTGTTATCATGCATCTGCCATTCTTGTTATGGAAGTGCAAGTGAAGATTGTCAGAATCAAATCGGAGTCTCTTTTTGTGAAATCTTAGCCCCACAAAACACACACAGGTTATGAAGGAAAAGGATCCTGCACCTATATGACTGGTAACACACGTGATTTAGAAAAGAGACTCTCTGAAATGTAACCTTGCACTATAGCTATACAACCTAACAATAGTTATGTAACCTATTCTCCTGGAATACCTACTTCGAAACTCTCTGTTTAAGGATTTTAAAATACCTCCCCATTTCACCTTTAATCGATCTCCCTTGTCTTATCCTCTTTGGACATACTCAGAGCTCAACAATGACACACATATTCCCACTGCAAAGCTCTGCTATTCCCAGATAAATATCCTTGTTCTTTGGAGACACTCTCTCACTCTGATTTAAGTCGCTGTGCATGTAGGATGGAATTTGGTTGGTGGATGTGCTCATGCACTGAGTGAGGCCTCCTGATCCCTGGATGTGGGCAGGCCACAGGACTTAGTGCACACAGACAGGAAGAGGGCAGAAAGGCCTAGGGTACTCCGATTTAGCCTACATGAGATATGGGAGGAACATAATGACCCTGTATTTAAGCCTGTGAACTGAGAATGGGCCAGCCGTGCAAATCTGTGAATTCTTATAGATCACCCACAGCATGTGGCTTAAAAATGACAGTAGAACTCTTGGTGAGAAATGGCTTACTAAATATATTCTTAAGGATTTTTTAAAAATCCCTTGCCAGAAAGTATTTTTTTATTATTATTATTAATATTAGTAGTAATTATTTTACTATTATGTGGACCAAAGAAATACAGGAATGGGGAAAACTGAGGGTAAGGATGGATGTACATGGTTAATACAGGATCTTGAAGTAAAAATAAAGCTAAACTTCAAGTGTCCTAGCTGACTTTGACTATTGACTCGACACAAGCTAGAAATACTTCAACTGAGGGACCAACCATATTAGATTGGTATCTGGGAGTCTCTCTCTCTCTCTCTCTCTCTCTCTCTCTCTCTCTCTCTCTGTGTGTGTGTGTGTGTGTGTCTGGGGTCTGACCATCTTGATTGTTAAGTGATGTAGGAGACCTAGGCTACTGTGGGCAGCCCTGTTCCCAGGCAGGCTAGTCCTTTGCAGTATTAGACCATTAGCTGAGCCTGGGATCCTGTGAGCAAGCCCTCAAGCAGCATTCTTCCCTGGTTTCTGCTGCTGCACTTCTTTATTCTGTGGGTTCCATGGTTGGGGGTAATGTTCTGTGAAATAGCAAGCAATCCTGCCTTGAGTTCCTGCCCTGACTTTCCTCAATGATGAAATGTAAGGTAAAATAAACCCTTTCCTCATTTAGGTTGCATTAGGTTAAAATATTTTATCATAACAACAGAAGGAAAATATGAACAGAGAGCATTTTACACACACACACACACACACACACACACACACACACACACACACACACTCACACTTGTATACATTGTACCTTGAACACATCCCCTCAAGTACCCTCCCTCTTCACTCTACCTCCATCAGTCCCCTCCTTTGTTCCCTTGGATGGCTTTGTTGAAGTTTCTATTCCTTTAAAAAGAGGCAAGTTAAGGATGTCTTGAACCTTAGACATTTAAAACATATTTTAAAAATAAACCCTAAGGTCTGGGAAGGATGCAATTAACAAGCCAACAATCAAATTGTGCTGAACAAATCAAAGCAAAAAAAAAAAAATGCCATTAGAGAAAGTAGATGTAGAAATAAGATTTAGCTTCAGAAGCAACCAAGCAGATAAGCTCATTAATGAACAGTCCACTCACGGAACAAACAGGATTTAGAATGCTCCCAGCTCTGGGGTACTTTAAAGCCAGCCATAGCTAGACAACTATGTACACAGATTAAAAGAAAATGGTGCAATGCGGTTTCTTGTAAAATCGCTTCAAAGTTTACCAATAGCCCGCAGCATCTGTCAAAATCCCAAGGAGGTGCTACAAAGAACTATTTTAAACCTTCAAATTCAGGGCACCTGAAGAAGTTAAGGTACCTGTGTTTTTCTGTCTTGCAGATATTTCGACCTTACTATATACAGATAGTCTGTGAAGTTCCTTAGGCTGCAGTACAATTTTTTTTTGGAAAACTATTTAAGTTCTCTCAATTTTTTTCTGATGAAATACTGGATGTATATTTTTAATTAAAATGATCTCATGTGAAGTGGAACTCCTGAATTCAGGAAGGGGAGGGAAGAGAATCTAGTTTTCTGGTTAAACTTTGATGATAAAAGTTTACCATCTTGGGTATCGACCTCCAGATTAATCCTTCAAAGTGTCCTAAGGGCACAGAAGTCATCTCTAATGTACAGTCTTTCTACTAAGATGAAATAAGCCACAGGCTCCAGTGACGGGCAAAATAGAATTGCATAGAAGCTTAGCTCCTTTTGCCTGATAGAGTCTGTCGTGTGGAAATGAACACTGATAGATGTTAAAAGCAAGTGATGTGCTTCATTTTTATATAGTCACCTATGTTTCTAGTGGACAGCTGGTATCACAGGGGACAGACACTGGGGAGCAGAGCAAGGCAGGTCAACAACAGATTCAAAGACAATAAATTTGGACTTAGCTATCTGCCAGTCTGCTGTTCCAGTCCTTTCTCAATTTTACTTGAAATCAGGAGCCTGAGAAGAGGTTAGGGGTGAGCCCTCTTTCCTCTTCTGTTGTTTTGCCTTTCCATTTGGTTAAAAACAATGAGAGGAACTGCTAATGTTATTTGTTTTGGTTTCTACCAAGTTACACCCTGGGATAGTCTTTCCTGGTTTGACCTGATTAACCAAACTTGTCCCCTCTCCTGTCTCATTTGGTTGGTTTTCAAGCAAGTGCTTCTTGACCCCCCCCTTTTTTTGGTTTATTGAAGCAATACCTGCATGTCAGAGTAATTTACCTACTTTTGCAAGAACTTTATATGTATAACATGTACCTGGTGGGTTTTTTACTAACTTCCCATCTAATCTTTACAAAGGCAAAGATATTTAACATTACAAGAACTCAGGATATCACTTTGCACCCTCCTAACTCCTCCCCTGACAAGGATAATCACTGTGTTGACATTTAACACAGAAGATCAAGTTTTTAAATATCCACTTTAAGTAAGTGGGATCGTATAGCATGCGTCTGTTCATGTCTTTCATTCTGCAGCCTGCCTGGGAAGAGGGTGTGAGCTGATGCATGACTGCTGCAGTGGGGATCCATTCACTTCCATTGCTCTTCATCTGGTAGCAACCCTCTGCATCTGTTTCTTTTTGGGGATGAAGGTTGGGTTGCCTGACATTTCTGCCTCCTGAAAGCAATGTTGCTATGTACAATCATGGATCTTTTGCTAAGTGTATGTGCCATTCCTGTTGGCTATAAAGTTAGGAGCGAATTGATAAACCAAAGAGTACAGATATGTTCCATGATTAGTGAATGCTAAATCGTTTTCCAATGCAGTTGCCACAATTACTACTCTGACTTGAGAGCTGGCGTTTCTCAGACTTCCAACCATCGCTCGATGTGAGTTTGACAGTTTAGCCCTTTTGGTAGCTGCATGAATAACATCATGTTCTTAAAAATATACACATTGTAGAACATAAGTGTTATGCTAAAAGTCAGTGTTAAAAGTATGTTAAAAGTAATTTTGTGCTCCACAGATTATATGAAGCAAATATACAGAGGACCTCCCTGGGAATTACTGGTGACAGGCTACTCATGCGTGAGTACTGTTCTGAATGTGGAGAGTTTTTACTCTAGGGTAGACACAGGGTTGCTTTAAGGCTCAGTATCTTAGAATTTAAATAAAAACGACGTATTTCTTACCCTATTTGATGTTTCTTGGATGTCTTAAAGAATTCAGATCAATACCTGATTGCAGGCAATTGGACCACTGCTTAATCTACATCAGCACAAAAATGTGCTGTGCTAGGGAGTCCATTCACATGCTAATACTCGGAAGCACTTTTCCCTGAGGAAATCTAAATTCTGCTATCATTTATTAATTTGACTTCCCTTATTTCTACAAGCTGACTTTGGAAAGGATACAGATATGTATTCCTTTTCCATTACTGCTGTTAAGTTCATTGTCATTCATTGTTCTAAAAATGATATCAGCATATTTACAGAGAGCCTTCCTCTGTGCTGACCACCAGCAACGTTGGATTTCAAATGCCACCTAGGAAACCTTTGGTGAGATGGCACATGGACTAGTTAAGAGTACCTCAGAGTATTGTCCACATATTATGAGACATGTTTACCAGCAAGTGTATGGTACTTTTTCAGTTTCACAATAATGTCTTCAGGCATCTTCTGGCTCCGTCATTCTGCTCTGTCATTCTCAGTGTGCCAACCTTAATACTTATAATGTAATATGATGCTTGCAAGATGGGTGGCATACTTAAGGCATCATGTGTGCAAAGATATAAAGGGGGGAAGGGTGAACGTAGCTGTATCATTTACCCTGGGCCAAGCTGAGAGTTGTAGAACACTCCTGCCTGTATCTTTGTTTTAGTTATCTGTCCTGTGGGACAACAACTTTTCAAAATAAGTCATAAAACAGCAATGCAGTAGGGGATAAAATAGATTAATAACAAACCAAACAATTATCTTACAGTGTCTATAGGTCAGGAATTCTACAGAAGCGTAGCTGGGGAGGGACAGTTGAGTTCTCATAGTTAATTGTACAGGTAGGTTTATAGTGACATTTTCATACAGACATACAATGCACTTTGATCAGACCCTCTGTCACCCTTTCTTATCACTTCCCTAGCCTTTTGCTCTTGTAATATTTTGATTAGGATGTTGGCAGTGGCTGTAATCATTTCAAAGCATGACTAGGCAAAATGCAGCTACCATTTTGCAAAACTTGAGAGTCCCTGTTCAAGGCTGGTTGGATCTATTTTCCTACACTTCTGGTCTGATTAGCCTCAAATAAATGCTATCTTCTTGGTCTTTAAAAAAAACCAACCAACCAACTAACCAACCATGACTAGGGCCAGAGGATCCATTCCTGATATGATTCCTCTCCATAGTGGCAGTTGTCAGGAGGCCTGCCACCCAACCACTCGGACCTTTCCAGGTCTCTATTGTCTTTTCATGACATGGCAGCTTGCTTTCCCCAGCAAATGACCTGAGGGACAACATGGTAGAAGCTACCACTTTATGAGAACACCACCAAGGCTAACACTGTAGTTTAAAAGTGTCCTCTTCAAAACTCAGATGTTGCCCATGTGGAGCTAGTTAAGAGGTTACTAGTCTGCGAGGGCTTCTCCTCTATGGTTAGGGTTAGTTCATTTAGGAAAGCGGCTTTAATTATCATCAGCTTGTATGATAAAGCTTGTATGTAGCTTGTAGCCTACCCTTCTGTCTTTCACTCTGTGGAAACACACCAAGAACACTTAAATGCCAGTGCCTTGATCTTGGACTTCCAGACTCCAGAACTAGACAATAATTGTCTGTTTTGTTGATAATCCCAGTCTTGGGTATTTTGTGATAGTGGCACAAAATAGACTAAGGTAGTGACTCAGATCTTCTGGAAGGAAGAAGACCAATTATTGTCATATTTTTTATTTTACTTTAAATATGTATGTAAATGGTGTGTGTGTGTGTGTGTGTGTGTGTGTGTGTGTGTGTGTCCGTGAGGATGTCAGAAAGCAACCTCAGGTATTGGTCTTCGTCTTCCATTTCTCATGAGGAGGATTTCCCTTATAGTTTGTCACTGTGCTATATATCCCATGCTAGCTGACTCTCAAACTTCCAGGGGGATTCTCTTGTCTCCCATCAAATGATAGGGATGCTGGCATTACATGCACATACTAACAAGTCTTGCTTTTACATATTTTCTTAGAACTCGAACTTAGTCTTCAGGCCTGTGTAGCAAGTGGCTTTATTCACGGAGCCAATTCCACAGCACTGAACATGTTTCTAAACCACTCTAGTTTCCTTGAGCAATCTAGATTGACTTGTTCGTGGAACTGCAATGAAGCCTGGGAAACACATTGACTGTTAGAGACTGTTCATTCTTTCCTTGAGCAAAGCAGGAACTATCCTCGCTGGGAGAGAGAAGAATTAAAAGCCAGCCAGCTCAGTGCTTTGCGGGTAGTAGAACTGCCAAATTATTCTGGAGTTTATCTGAAGGAACCATTTAGATACAGTTGTTGCCTTTTAAATAATGCTTCTTGAAGATTAATAAGAGAATGACAAGAACTATTAGACTAGGAAACGCAAGATGAACTCTTGAGGTTTGTTCTGTTGCTATGTATTGTAATGCTAAGTGTGGGTCCCCAAGACCTGGTTGCTCCAGAAATGAGGATGTGAGATTGGTGGATAAAGATGCCTACCACCAAGAGCAGTTCAGATGAATCATAGTAAGTAATAACAGGGTTATTGATAGGAAATAGATTCTAATAGCATAGAGGGTAGATACCTGCCCAGCTCCAGTGCTGACTAAGGCTTGTTGTAAATAGTAAAGGTTGAATGTGTCTTTTATTGGGAAACTGAATGTCTTAGTCAGGGTTTCTATTCCTGCACAAAACATCATGACCAAGATACAAGTTGGGGAGGAAAGGGTTAATTGAGCTTACACTTCTAATTGCTGTTCATCACCAAGAGAAGTCAGGACTGGAACTGAAGCAGGTCAGGAAGCAGGAGCTGATGCAGAGGTCATGGAGGGATGTTTCTTACTGACTTCCTTCTCCTGGCTTGCTCAGCTTGCTTTCTTATAGAGTCCAAGACCACCAGCCCACAGATGGTACCACCCAGAAGGGGCCTTCCCCCCTTGATCACTAATTGAGAAAATGCCTTACAGCTGGATCTCGTGGAGGCATTTTCTCAACTGAAGCTCCTTTCTCTGTGATAACTCCAGCTTGTGTCAAGTTGACACAAAACCAGCCAGTACACTGAATAACCAAAGGTGGGGTAGAAGCCCCCAATTGAGATTAAATATTTTCTTCAACAATGAACTAATACACCAGAAGTGAATGGTGAACAGCACATACTAAAGACACAAATCTTAATTCATAGGAAATTAATATTCAAAAGGATGCTTTATTGTAAACAGTGCTAGAAAACATGCTTGAAAAAGATACACTTATCTTCTTACTATATAACCTAGTAAACTCTAGATGAACTAGAAAGCAAAGCATAAAAAGTGAAATCATGTTAAGAAAGTGGGCGACATTTTAGGTAAATATTTACCTGATCCCAAATGGAAACAACTGTGCAGGTTTACAGACAACAGACTAAATAGCAAGGGAAAAGATTAATTTTAATATTTAAAATTAAACATTCTATGTCAAAAACACCATAAAAATTTAAAAGCAAATGAGGAGATTATGCATTATTGATATTTGATGGGATATGTTTATTAACAAGAAAGATACTGCAGCCTTGCTTGAGGTCTATGGCTCTTTTCTATCAAGTAGATATTTTAGAAATTAAAATAAAACAGTGGGAAAACATTAATATGTAATGAGTTAATATAACTGATAATAAAACTTCTATGTTCTCAATAAAGTAAGCAAAAACATAAACCTAAAATTCACAGAACAGATAGAACACATGGCCAATAAGCAGAAATAAAAGCTCAACTTCATTAGTAATCATTCTGGTGGAAATAAAAACAGAAATAAAATTTAACGATTTGTCTATAAGATTAATGCAGATTGCTCGGAGTAAATACACCAGGACTGGCCAGATTGCACTACAAAGCTGTCTATCCATGACTCTGGCCAGGGAAGCAGGTAGGCTGACTGATGTTCTTTACTTCAACGCCCCCAAAACCAATCCCTCAGTTTTATCCCCAGCTCTGTAGCAAACTACCTGTGGCAGCCCGGCCCCCAGCCTCTGGTGGATCTACAGATTTTCCTCCCCTGACTTTCCTCCCCTCCACTCACTGCTTTATCCCCTTTCCCTTCTGCAGCAGGCACTCCCTGTGACCCTCCAGAGTAGTCCAGTCAGGGAAGTGAGGAGGTTAATTACAGATCTCCATCTCCTGTTTGCTCCTCCAAAACAAATCCCCAGTCTGTGACCACCTCTGTAGCAGACCACCTGCTGTACTTCCTCCCTCCTTAACCCCATCTCCAGTGGATCACACAATCTACCCCTTCAAACTGCTTTCTCCCTATTCAATGCTTCACCCCAGCCTGGACTCCAGCAGGTGTTCCCTGAGAGTCCACAGTCCACTTCAGCCAAGAAATCAGGTAGGCTAGCTGCAAATCATCACCTCTCCCTCCATTTCTCCAAGTCTAATTCCCCAGTTGCATCCTTAGCTCTGTAGCAGATGACCTGTTGTGACTTCCCCTTACTCTCTGCCTCCATCTCCAGTGGATCACTTAGATCTTGTCCTTTAATTCCCCCCACCCCCCACTGCAACTATTTATCCCAGACCCACCTCCAGCAGGCATTTCCTGGGACTCTTCCACCAAGCCTGCCAGAGAAGCAAGTAGGCCAGCTAAGTAGATGCTCTAGCTTCAGGTCTTCTCTTTCCCTCTTTTCCTGCAACCATAATCCCCCACTTTCATCTCCAGCTCTATAGCAGAATACATGCTATGGTCTTTCCTCATTCTCTGCCTGCATTCCCAGGGGTCTAAACAGATCCTTGTGAAACACCCTGCTTTGCTTCCTCCTATGGACCCTCTCTGGCCCTCCCCCTAGCCCACCTTCATCCCCAGTATCAGATCCCAACACATAGGAACACATTTTGCTCAGAATCCCAAGTGGCTATACCTGGAAAGATCTCGGAAGCTTTTTCTACCAGGCAACATACAGCCACAACATTGCCCTAAGAAACAGAGAAGGCAAGGAACAAAACACTTGTCCAACAAAGACAAGACTAGAACTACAATCTGCTAACCCTTCTAATCCCTTCTCTCACCTAGTTCCCCCTCTCCATCTACTTCTGATATCTATTTTATTTCTCCTTCTGAGTGAGACTCAAGCATCCTCTCTTGGGCCCTCCCTTTTACTTAGCTTCTTTGAGTCTAGGGATTGTAGTACTTCATGGCTAATGTCCATATAAGTGAGTATATACCATGTTTGTCTCTCTGGGCCTGGGTTACTGCACTCAGGATATTTTCTAGTTTCCTCTATTTGCCTGCAAATTTTATGATGTCTTATGATGTTTTAGTAGCTAAGTATATTGTATATATGTACATATACTATTATATAAATGTACCACATTTTCTTTATTCATTCTTCTGTTGAGGGACAACTAGGTTGTTTCCAGTGTCTGGCTACTATGAATAAATCTGCTATAAATACAGTTGAACAAGTGTCTAAAAATGTAACTTTTATTTACCTGAAGTAATTTTCTGCCTCTGTCTGTTAACCTCGGCCTAGGCCTGGAAGCTTCTAGCATCCATACAATCTAATCCAGGCTTAGAATGTTTTGGGCCTCTCAGACTTATTTCTGAATAAATTCACCCTTTCTAGTTCTTTCTGAACTCTGGCTTGCTGGTCACCTCAGCTGTTCTGGCTCAAACTCCTCTCCAAGACGACTGATTCAATCTGGCTTCTCTCAGCTTCTCCTGAATTACTCTGCTAGGCTTCATACTAACTTTGGCAATATCTTCTAATCTTCTGGCTCCTTCTCATTCTGTGGTTCATTCTGTCTTCACTCGTGTCTAGTTTGTTCTCTCAGCAGTCGATCTCTGTAAAGTTCTCCTGGTAAAGCTACCTCTCACCACCATTTCTGTGATGCTTTCTCTTAAGTCATCTCTCTTTCCTCTCTGTTTTTGTGAGAGTTGGGCATATCCTATTCTGTTAAATCTTCCTCTGATTTGTCACCTAGTCTGCCACTCAATCAGACATCATTTTCAAATATAGGTGTTTCCTTCTACAAACTAACTTTACCATCATTGTTAGAGATTAAAGATGTAAACTTTTCCAGCCAGAGGTATTAAAGGTATGTGCTGGGGTTGCTTGGCCTTGCTAGGGAGGAATGATGTGGTTCCTGCCCCTGGGACAGAGCCTGCAGGCGTGGGTCTTCCTGAGTGTTTATGGCTGCTGTGAGCATAAGACTTTTTGTATAATAATGTACGTATTTTCATGTTCCTCCTTTGAGAAATGTCCTTCCTGTTAACATTAATGACTCCATGATAATCAAAGACAGCACAAGTCTAGGAGGCAAAGATGTGGCTAATGTCTCAGCAAGATGACAAATGCTGGGATCTTCAGGATAGCTCTTAAGGATGTGGAAAAGAACTCTAAAAACAGGAATTCAAAAGTACATAATTTTTCAGCTTTGCAAGATATAAGGATACAATATGAATTATATGAGGGGCTTCACAAATATAAAGGAACAAAAGCAGCTATGTTGTGAGCCAACTTGTAAGAAAGATACTAAGGAAAAAGATAAAGAGATTTAGGGAGTGGTGATTGCAAGAGATTCCACCCAGTTAAGGTTTTTTTTTTTTTTTTTTTTTTTTTTTTTTTTTTTTTTTTTTTTTTTTTTCTTACAAAGGCAAACAGACTTGTGAGTTCAAGGTTCAGCCTGGGGCAGAGGAAATTTAGGTCCCTGCCCAGGTTTGGTAGAAATGAGTGTGGTAGAAATGGTCATTTCAGGGTGGGGTCCCACCCTGTTTATCATCTGTGTTTAACAAAGGCAGACATATCTCTGAATTCTTTTGCAATGTTTAAAAAAATAAAAAGTGTGCTTGCTGTCTCCTAAAAATCAAGGGGCTGGGACCATGGGATGCTGATTTATAGGACAATCAAAAGGAAGCCTGGGGTAAATGACTGGATTGATATGTAAAATAGAAGAATTTTTTAGAATTGCAAGAGAGAACTGCTTGGAGAACTGTCTCAAGCAGGAGAGAGAGAGAGAGAGAGAGAGAGAGAGAGAGAGAGAGAGAGAGAGAGAGAGAGAGAGCTGTCTGGAAATCTCTAGAGAAAAAGCAATCTGGAAAGCTGTCTTGAGCAGAACATAGGTCATCAGCTTGGACCCACGATTTGACTTTGAGTCATTTGTTTTGTCAATCTCAATCTCAAATACCCCTTCTCTCAGAACCCCTCTCCAAGCCGAGGCTGGCCCCTTGCACTGAGCCACACAACTAACAACAGGTTTTTCCAGTAAACAACACAATCTCAGGGTTCACAGTGTGATCACAAGTGGCCTTGTGGAAGGGTGGGACATCTTTTGGGTATATGCCTAGGAGTGGTATAGTTGAGTAGAACTATTCCCAATTTTCTGAGAAACTGTCAAATTGATTTCCAGAGTGGTTGTACAAGTTTGCACTCTTACCAGCAATGGAGAAGTGTTCCCCTTGCTCCACATCCTTGCCAGCATGGGCTGTCATTTGAGTTTAATGAGTTTCAGTGACTTAAAAAATGTTCATGATGCATTTTTTATTATAAAGCAAATTACAGAGCATGAAATACATGGGAAAGCATTTAAACTATGGAATATGCATTATATTCAATCAGAGGATATTATACTAAAAGTATGAAGAAGGTATAACAACGTGCATACTGGCTGGTTTTGTGTATCAACTTGACACAAGATGGAGTTACCACAGAGAAAGGAGCCTCCCTTGAGGAACTGCCTCCATGAGATCCAGCTGAGTGATCATGGGTGGTGCCATCCCTGGGCTGGTAGTCCTGGATTCTATAAGAAAGCCAGCTGAGCAAGCCAGGAGAAGCAAGCCAGTAAGTAACATCCCTCCATGGCCTCTGCATCAGCTCCTGCTTCCTGACCTGCTTGAGTTCCAGTCCTGACTTCCTTTGGTGATGAATAGCAATGTAGACATGAAAGCTGAATAAATCCTTTCCTCCCCAACTTGCTTCTTGGTCATGATGTTTATGCAGGAATAGAAACCCTGACTAAGACAACATGTGAATAACATTTTCTGAAAACTGTGTTTGAGGAAAGGGACATGGAAAATGCTGCCTTTGTGTTCATAAAAAATAAACTGTAAGTGGGCTACTTAATGGTAGGATTGAGCCTGTTTTACTGCTCTTAAAGAGTTGCAACGTTTATGTGGAGTGTGTGTGTGTGTGTGTGTGTGTGTGTGTGTGTGTGTGTGTGTGTGTGTCTGGGGGAGGTGTAGGGAACTTATGTATAAAAATGCTAAACCTCATTTTGTCAGGAAGTGGTAGATTAAACCCTGCAATAATGCATTAACTCTTTCAGGTCACTAAGGGACCAATTACTGCACCATGCTAAGGGGCACTAAATTGTATCCTACTAGCCTGGAGGAGAGCAGGCATGTCCCGAAGCACTAACTCATATCACCACTGGGAAGTGATTCAAATCTGGGAAGAAGCTGGCTCATTGAATATTAATTGAATGGGTGAATAAATGAAGGGAAGGCAAGGAAGAGAGCTAACAAGCTAGCATGTATTGATTATTTACTGTGTGCCAGAGGCTTCCCATTCATTCTCTCATTTAATTCTCATGGCAACTTGGAGACCCTATTACTATTATTACTACTTTACAGGAAAGGAAATTGAATCCACACCAGAGGCTTGGATGGCTTTGTGTCTGTCCTATAGGTACTGACCTTAAAGAGTTGCTTATTTACTATAGTCAGGAGCATGGAGTCCCTCTTGGCTCCAGAATCTTCTTTTGGGATAACTGATTCATAAACTTCTACAATTCAAGACACCTCCTCCTTTCTTTCTTCTTCTCCTTCACCTCCTCTTTTTTCTCCTCCTCCTTTGCCTTCTCCTCTTTCTCCTCCTTCTTCACTTGCCCTCTCCTCCTCCTCTTAAGATCTCATTGTGTAGGCCCCACTGTATAGCTCTGGTTGTCCTGAACGTACTATGGAGTTCTGGCTGTCCTCAGATTCACAGAGATTTCCCTGCCCTTTTCTCCTGAGTGCTGGGGTTAAAGGTATGTGCCATGTGGCTAGACTTTCCTTCAGTGTATCACTGAACACAGTATAAAGGATGTAGTGTCATCAGCAGGGAATAGGAAAAGGGGCTAGGCAGCAAAAACATTTGGGATATTATTCATTTCCAGGGAAATAAAGTGTGATATAACATTCTGGGAAGCATTTTTTACATTTTAAAAAAGGAATGAACTAGAGGTGAGCAGAATATTTTAATACCTAAGAAGGGTAGAAAGGAAAGCCACCAGGGTAGAAAAGGAGACTGAAGAAGTGGGGTCAGGGAGGGAGTGAAGCTGTGTTCAACCCATTGACTATTGCTTCTGCTGGGTACATGGAGCACTTGTCCTTTTAACCTTGTGGAGGACAAAGGAAAATATCTGCAGGATGGTTGGTCTGGGCTGCACTGTACCTTGGAGCAAAGTACATTGGTTTTCTAACTTCATTACTAAGAAATTCTAACTCGATCTGCTAGCTAGAACAGACTTGGGAGTGTGGGAAAAACTGGCAGAAGAAAATGCAACACTGGGTAGATCTGCTTATTTATCTCCTATTTTTTTTTAATATTTTATTTTACTTAGAAATATTATTTTAAATATAATTTAAAATGTTACTTCCCCTCCTTCTTTTCCTCTCTCCAATCCATCCCATATTGCCCACTCTTTGCTCTCTTTTCAAATTCATGGCTTCTTTTCTTCTCTCTCTCCCTCTCTCTCTCTCTCTCTCTCTCTCTCTCTCTCTCTCTCTCTCTCTCTCTCACACACACACACACACACACACACACACACACACACACACACACACACACACACACACACACACACACACACACACACACACACACACACACACACACACACACACACACCTCCCTTAGTGTTGCTCATATGTAGATGATTTCAGGGTTGACCAGTTGGTACTGAACAACCAGTTATGTAGCTCACCCCTGAGGAACATTTTCACCCTCTCTCAGTTTCGTTTAGTTACCTATGGTTGTCTATGGGTGTGGCCATGTGAAATGTCTCCAGTGGGTGGTGGTTTGGATGACAATGGCCCTCATAGGCCCCCATAGGGTTTGGTACTATTAGGATGTGTGGTCTTGTTGGAGGAAGTGTGTCACTGGAGGTGGGCTTTGAAGTTTCAAATGCTCAAGCCAGGCCCAGTGTCTCTCTCCCTTCTGCCTTCAGATCAGGACATAGGGCTCTCTGCTCCATCCCCAGCACAATATTTGCCTGTGTGCTGCCATGCTTTCTGCCATGCTGATAATATACTAAGCCTCTGAACTATGCCCTAGCCCAAATTAAATAATTTCTTTTACAAAAGTTGCTATGGCAATGGTGTTTCTACACACCAATAGGACATTAACTAAGACATCTTCCTTCCACGCTAACATGTTTATTGGCATTGCACTTGTTCCTGACTAGAAGACACCGCCACCTCACTGCAGATTACCTGGTCATCTGCCTTACAGTCATTTTGCCCTCTCTCTTACCATGTTCCTTGAGTCTAAGATGCAGAAGCTGTGTTGCAGATGTATTCACAGGGGTGGGCACTCCATGATTGGTTGTTCTATGCATTTGGCTCATTTCTTAGATAAATCCTGAGTTGGGAGGAGTTGCTCTGAATATCCCTAACGGGTGGCCAGGCAACTCAACTGTTTAGACAGTTACAGGTTTTGAATACTCAGTTCTCCATGTCTATAATTTTCATTTTTAAAAGACAGTTTCAAGGAATAAAATGAAAATTCTGAAAAGGAGCCTTTTCTTATTCTTTTCTGCTTCTTCATTTGGGTGTATTTATATTTCAGCTCTCAAAGAATGAGGGGGCAATAATTTTCTTTCTCGAAAGAAAATTCAAACTACTGACATCTTTAAATAGATTTATACCCAAATTATACACTGTAAGTCTACCAGCAACTGCACAAAGAATCATCCACATGGCCTTTTGTATCGGGATCTTTTATATGATACTGAAACTCATGTAGGAGGGAGAAAATAATGATTAGGCTTAAGCAAAGTGAAAAGATATTTTCTCAGCTGGAAGCTGTTAATACTTCAGCTGATAGAGACTTGGAGAATAACTCCTCTGTTGTGTGTTTAACAAATAAATATACAAGCACCAGAATAATTCACGGGCTGAGAAATCGCAGGAGGGAGATGGCAGCAGAGCAGATCCGAGACTGATCGTTTTCCTGCTCATGGGATGCTGTACTTTTGCCCTAAGCATTAGACTGACAGCTCTTCTGCAGGTTGGCTCCAGTCCTGCGGGCCTTGCTATCTCTGAGTAAATACTATTTTGCCAGATCAGTCAGCAGCTTTACACTTTCACAGAGGACACACTGGTGGAAATGCAGGTGGAGTGTTTGGAATTTTAACTCCCTTTTGAATATTTAAAAAATTAAATGTGTTTTCTTTTTCAAAAGTGATTCATGTTAATAAAAAAAATTACAGAGACTAGAAAGGAAGAATTTATATAATAATCTCACTTTTAAGAAATACCAATTAGGACTGGAGACTACTTATTCCCTCTTTTATTCCTACAGGAGGGGTGTGTGTGTGTGTGTGTGTGTGTGTGTGTGTGTGTGTGTGTGTGTCTGCCAGAGATTAGCTTTGGTTTTCTTGAGCTATGGTGGTTTGAGTAAGAATGACCTTCCCATAGGCTCATATATGTGAATATTTGTTCCCTAGTTGGTGGAACTATTTTGGAAGAATTAGGAGGTGTGTCCTTGTTGGAGGAGGTATGTCACTGGGTGTAAGTTTTGAGGTTTCAAAAGCTCACATCCTTCCCAATTAGCTCTCTTTGCCTGGTGGTTGTGTCTCAAGATGTAAGCTCTCAGCTACTGCTTCAGTATCATGCTGTCTGCCTCTTCCCATGTTCCCCTCATGATAGTAACATGGACTCACTCTCTGGCACTGTAAGATCACAATAAATACTTTCTTTTATGAGTTGTCTTGGTCATGGTGCTTTGTCACAGTAATAGAAAAGTAAGTAGGACTGGAACAATCCATTTTGATTTTCTCAGTCGAGGTTTCTAACTGATCTGGACCTTACTGAGTAGGTTAGGCATTGTGGCTGGTGATCCCCCTCCAGCATCTACCTGATTCTGCCTACCCTGTGCTAGTTTTACAAGTGATTGACACTATGCCTGGGTTTTGTAGATAAGAATTGAACTCAGATCATTTGTAGGACAACTACCATACAAATTAACTATCTCCCCAGCCTATAGGTGCCTCTTTACTTGAGTTAGAGTGTTAAATCCTTAATAATCAAGGTCTTACTTCTCAAGGGGGGAGTTGAAGGACTAAAATAAGAACACCCCCATTCCTACTGCCGTTTTTAATAGTTTTGGAGGAGAGGAGAAAGAAGAAATATGAGTCTTGTCATGAATAAGGGCAGTCTTGGATCGTATTTTCCTTGTCTCTACCCTTACAAATTTCCCAGTGAAAGTATCTGTCAATCAACTGACATCACCAACTCAGTGATCATAGAAGCATATTGATCACATACATTTTCTGGGCTAAGACGGCACGTGCTTAGGTTTAATAGTGGGATGATAGGCACAGAATGGGTGGTCAGCACTCTGTTGTCTTTTTTTCTTGCTCCCCTTAAATGGAAGGCAGCCCTTGTACACATGCCTGGTTACAATGGTTACTGGAACACACTCTTTAGTTGGCCGCCATAAATGGGCTTGGGATGGTAACATACAACCGCAGAGAGAACAGTCTAAATAAACCCATAAAGCTACTACAGAATTTCAACATTTGCCAGTTTTGTTTCAGCTCCTACCTTGGCACATTCATTCCTTGCTTCTTCTGCTGCTATTGTCTTCTGAAGTGAATCCTGAGTGATCCTTCAATAGAAAGCTCTAAAAAAGACAATATCCCCATAATTACTGTGTCATTGATACGAAACAAAATTAACAGAAATTCCTTGAGGTTATCTAGTAGTTATTTCAAGTTCAAATGTTCTTGATTGTCTAAAAAAATTTCTTTGCTTTTTTCCTATTAGAATTCAATTAAAGGCTATACAAAATGTTTTTTTTTTCCAAAAATACTTTAAAGTAACAGTTCTCTATTGCCATTTAGTTTCAGTCAATCAATCTGTTCTATGCTGGTGGAGGCTGGTCTGAGTCCTACGTGCCAGATAAGCACTCTACTACTGACCTATATCCCTAGTCCCTTTTATCTCTTATTTTGAGATAGCATCTCTCATTAACTTTCTCAGGCTAGAGTTGATCTCATGTCTTCTTGCCTCTGAAGCATCTGTAATGATAGGCCTGCCTTTATGTCATTTAATTTTTTAAGAAACTATATTATTTTTCCTTGGGAATTCATGCTGGCTTTAGAGGGTTTTTTTTTTTTTCAATCTGTAAGATTTCCTTTTTATTTTGCTGAGTGACAGCCCATGTAGAACATCACACTATCAATATTTCTATGATCACATTAATATTGTCATAGTGGTGTGGCCCAAATGACTGGGTAGCTGATTGACAGGACAAGAAAAAGCATTTTAATCATAGGTTATAGAAGGTAGATTCAGGAAAACAAAAGTCTATCAGGACAGCTATTCTGTGAATGGCTTTATTAATCAAATTCTTATTTGTTAAAGAACAGAACAAAACCTTGGTTTATGAGCTGTGGGATCTGTAAGCCCCATCTCCATCTCTCTGTGTGTAACCACTGTACCATCTCACCAGCATTGTGGCTGGCTGGGCCTTGTTAATAAAACACCGATGGATTTTAACCTTCTTCAGATTCCCACTAGATTCTGCTTAAGAATGGAGGCATAGTGTTGCCATTGGAAAGTCTCTGCATTGTACCCAAAATTAGGCAAACTCTAGGGTTCTAAAAGCTACTCAACTGATACTGTGGGTTGTGAATCCACAGGATACCATAGAACTGGAAAGGAAAAGCCAGTTCTTTCTTGACATGACCTCATGATTAATCTGAGCCATCCTGCCAACTTTGGAACTCTAAATGGGCAGGAAGGGAGTGTAACAGGATTTCTCTTATGGCCTACCCCACAGGGATTGCTCAGTACTTCTGGAACATTCGTTTTGGCTTCTCAGCTTCCTCTTTTAGAAATGTTCTTCATTTTCTTTGTTCCCTGGAATTTAAGGTTCAGTTCAGATGGCAATTCCTTAGTGTGGCTTTTCTAGGTCCCCATTTAGGTCTGTTTGCTTCTCTTCTGGACTTTCAAAGTGCTAGCATTTAATGTACCCACCAGGACTAGAGCTTCAGGCAAGATCAGAGCTATTCTCATTTCTCTCTCTCTCTCTCTCTCTCTTTTCTTTTCCTTCCTAAGCTCCTTTGAAGATTATGGCCATGTATCCAGCCAACAAAAGAGAAAGGAGACTTATCTCCAGTTAGCCAGTAAAACAGAAACAGCCCGTTAGACATGGGAATGGACTGATGAACATTTATGCCTTATGCCACTAGGAAATCTTATTTTATTTTTCATTGTTTGATATATGCAAAAAGATCCTGCTAGACATAAGAAATGTAAAGAATGACAATAGCTGAACGTTTTATGATACTTGTGAGATATCAGAAGATGGTCTAAGCTCTTAGCAGCTATTATTCATTTAATCCTTGAGACAACGTGATAAGGTTGGCACCATTATTATCTCTGTTTATTTTGTGGGAGCATTGTGAATCCAAGCAACCTGCCAAGGTTATTGAAGCTGTAAGTGACAGAGCTGGGATTTGAACAAAGGCAATGTGACTCAAAGAAAAATAAGACATAATCTCTTAGCCTTCAAATATTTACAATTTGAGGGATTTAACTAGAGTGGGAATAGGATACTTTTTCAGTATATTCCAGATACATTCCCTAGAAATGAGTGTAACCAGCAACAGGAATCTTTGAGTTTCAGGTTAGAGCATTATTGCATGAAGTCACAGCTGAGGCCAGTGGCTAGATGCTGGTTTCTCAGCAGGCACCAGGAGGACAGTCTGTTCTCACCATAGGCTGAGCTGGGCCCTCTGTTAAACTGTAAGGACTCCCACAGAGGGGATTATTGGGCACTGTTCATCAGAAATGACCAGGATGCTTACTGTCTATGGAGTCTAGCTTTATTCTTACAGACTCACCTTATGTTTACCAGTAAAACTAATTGCACAGTGCTGTTTTGTGGTATTGTCCCACTATCTCATGAGAAGAACCCTGAGGAGACACTGCAGTATAAATGACCATTTTGGATATTTCCTTAGAATTTCTTCTCAAAACAGTAGTTCATGTGGCTGCTGAGAAGTCACTGAACTGAAGTCACATGGGAGAGTAGCCAAATGTTAGGAAGGCATTGCAGTCCCCATGAGCATTTCCCTGGGGATCCAGGAATGTTCGAAGTAACCCTCCATCTTAAACACGGTGGTTTTTATTTTTTTGTTTTTTCCCAAATAGGTTTTCTGAGAAAGAGAAGGTTTTAAGGGCTTCCCTGGAGATGAATGACCATATAATCATCTGCTCTGGGGGCAAATGGTTCCCGAGCTCTGGCATAAATCTGAGAGATTGTTGCCTTAGAAACAAGAAATGTTTCATAATTCTCTTTCCTGGACAACCATTTAGGGTCTCTAATTTGCTCTCTTCTACCCACAGTTTCTAAACCTTTAACCTCAGGTAAGACGTCTTGATCCTTTCCCCCCAGTGAGGATGATAACAAATATCCTTTCTCATTTCCACAGACATTAAGCACATGGTGGGGACTGACCCTCTTCTTAAAAGAGGTCCAATTGTGTTGGTAGTGAGAAAATAAGCCACGACAGGACCCTTGAGGGTTCGATGACATTTGTCCTGTTTTTCTTGCTACTGCAGAGTTTCCTAGGAGGCAAGATTTCCAACGTAAAGCCTGAGCAATCCTATCAGGGACATGAGCAGTCCTCCAGGTGAGGTCTCAGAGCTCCATGATGCTTCTGATTTCACCCCCCCCCCCCCGGAATCATCTATGGAGGGCAGCTTAGGTCATGGTTCCTGCTGGGTCTTCCAATGCTTATTCTTTTAAAGATCCCCTAGTGCAGACAGCTACATTACAGAAGCTGTTGGAAATATCACATATGGCCAGATTCAGTCCAGCTCATTCAGCTTCAGTCAATTTATCAAGCTTTCCTGGAGTTCCTATAAATGCATGGCTGTGCACTAAGAAGTTGGAGATACAAAGATGAATAAGACACAGTCTTGCTCGCCGGGGCTCTTCGTCTAATGGAAAACATGAAAGGACAGACAAAGGGGCATCTGTCAGCAGGAGGGATGCTGTAACCAAAATGGCAGGTGTAGAAAGGGGGCGTTCATGCAACCATTAACTATCTGAGATCAAGAAAGTCTTCATGCAGTGGTGTTGGAGTGGTGGATGGGAGCTTGGGTAGGTGTTTGACAGCTGGAGCAAAGAACATTCTAGCAGACTTGATAGCATATGGAGAAAGCAGAGATGAGGAATGATCTGGATATCTAAAGAGCCACAAAAGTGGTTGGAACATGTGGTGTGATGTGGAAGAGATATGACTAGGAGAAAGAGGGCATTTGTAACAGCTGTTTGGTACCTTCGTGACTGGTGATTTTGTGAGAGTGGTCCTCTTTTAAGAGTACTTGTTCTCTGATCAGTGACTTGTTTGTGAGTAGTATCATGGTAAAATTCTGGCTAGAGTCAGTAAGGAGAGGTACATATATTGAAGATCTGTAGAAAAGAATCTCTATTCTTCTGCTGCCTGTCTGCACATGTAGCAGCCATCTTGTGACCATGAGAACAGGAGACTTAATAACAAGCTGATTGACTGATGATAGTGAAGAAGAAAGATGGAAAGAGATCCCCACATGTCCTAGTTTGTTGTCTGTTGTTGTGGTAAAATGCTGGGTAAAAACAATTAAGGGAGGAAAGGGTTTGTTTGGCTTCAAAAATACAGTCTGTCATTGAGGGAATCCAATACAGGAACTCAAGACAGGAACCTAGAGGCAGGAATGGAAGCAGAGTTCACTGAGGGATACTCCTTACTGACTTGTTCCTAGGCTCACATTCAGCTACCTACTTTATAGTTCACAGAACTACATACCCAGGGGTGGTGCTGCTTACAGTGGTCTGAGCCCTTCCACATCAATCATTAATCAAGAAAATGCTCCCACAGGCTTTCTTACAGTCCAGTCCAATAAAGGTAGTTACCCAGTTGATGGTCCCTTCCCCAGATAACTCTTAGATTTAGTTTCTTGATCCCAACTTCTGAATTATTCTAAATTGTGTTTTTGTTGGTTGCTGCTACTAGCTTCCAGAGTAGTTCTGTGTATATGTTCTGATTTTCAAAAATTTTAGCCTTTAAAAATTTTTACTTCTGATATATACTTTTGGAAATATTCTTGCTTAAGGAAGCTCATTTTAGTCTCTTTGGCTTCTTCTTATTTTGCTTTCAGACTGTATTTGCTTGTAAACCTCATGCTGGTCTCCAAGGCACTAATAATGTTTGTGAGCCATATATATAGTCATCTGGGGATGACTATAGAAGGTGTGGCTACTTAACTTGGCACTGGTAAACACTGAAAAGAAAATAATTGCCATCTTACTTTCTTGAAATGGTAGGGGTGTGTCAGGCCTCTCAAAGCTTTTTGAACACACAGAGCATATGCCTATATAGCAAAATGGCTTCTCATTTGCCACAAGTGTTAGCAGCCTACGTGATGCCATTTAGTATTGGAGGAGTATCAACCATACCTCAGCATATGGAAAGGCCTTACTCTAAGATGAAAACTTAGTGGTCTCTCACACTGCAACCTTTCTGAGAACAGATTCATCAGTCCCTGGGGCAAAAACTGCAGGCAGGCAAACGACTTGGAAGGGATGCCCTGTAGATTACATTTAAAAAAAAAATTACATTATGTATTTAACATGTCTACCTGGACATGAATACATGATGTCTTTGTGTGTGGTGATCTGAAGACAACTTATGTGAGTCTCTCCTTCTACTGTGAAGGATATAAGAGATGGAATTCAGGTAATTAAGGCTGAAAGTGCCTTATCCTGCTGAGCCATCTCTCCAGCCCCATCCTGTAGATTTAAAATAGCTAAGGATACAGTTTTGTTTGCATTTTAAGGTAATGACCCTTGCTCTAGGGTCATCAATCTCGGAAATCAGTAGGCAGTATGCAGCAGGGATACAAAGTGGTACATGTCATATTTCAACAGTTAGACAAATATTAAGCTTCACTCATACTTTCTATATTTTTTCAAAAAGAATTAAACTCTTTACTTATAAAAACAATACCACTTATAAATAAATCAAGCTATGAGGAAGAATGCAAAGAAGACAGGGAGTCTAATTTCTACCATATAATATAACCACCATTGGCAACTGTACTACCATCTTATTTAATCTCTCTATGAAGAAACATAGAGAAAACACAGGGAATGGTTATTCGGAATATTCAAAAACATTGTTTAACCTAGGTACTATATTAAGTATACTGTTTTAACTTCAAAGACTTGTAAAATGAAATGAAGAAAATGGTCGATACACTAATGAATGCAAGAATGTGTTTGCATATGTGTTCATTCACCTGTATGTGCATAGAGGCCAAAGACCTATGTCTCTGTGTTCTGCAAACACTCTCCATTTTATCTCTTTAACACTGGATTTCTCACTGTATCCAGAGCTCTCTGATTAGGTCAGGCTGGCTGGCTAGCAAGCACCAGGAATCCTCCTGTCTCCACATCTCCAGCACTGAGATTTCAAGTAGATATCACTGTACCCATCTTTCTAATGTGGATACTGGGGATCCAAATTCAGGTCTTTGTGTTTGTGTAGCAAGCATTTTAATGACTAATCATCTTCCTATCCCTCTGATCTGTTTTAAATGGGGACAAATTAGTTTCTGAAATATTAAGTTGAGAAAAATACTTAATTTCAAAACAAGATAATAGTGCTTGCTGTAAAGACAGATGACCTGGATTTTAGTCCTCAGGACCCACATGGTGGGAGGAGGGAACAGACAACCCCCAAGTTGCCCTCCGGCTTCCACAGGTATAACTGCACACAAAACAAATGGAAGTGTAGCAAGTTAATGATATAAATGGTGTTACTGTTTTTTTGTGTGTGGTTATTTATTTACATTTCAAATATTGTCCCCTTTCCCGGTCACCCCTCTGCAAACCCCCCATCCCATCCCTCCTCCCCTTTGCCTCTGAGAGGGTGCTCCCCAACCCACGCACCCACTCCCATCTCACCCTTCTAGCATATGGTTTAAATCATTACTCTCTATGTGCCGTCTATACCCTGGGTACATAACAACTGTTGGTATAGGTCCCTTCATCTTAGTCTAGGTGTAGATGAGCCTCCCCCAACCCCCAGCAGCCTTTGTCCGTGGACTCTCTAGTCTCACCACTGATTAATATGCCTCACCATGGATGAATTTCTTTAATAAATGGTATTATCTATCTCTCAGCTCCAAAAGAACAGCTATCAATTTTTGTTATTTTTTTCTCCCTTAGAATTCCACAGATTTTTACTCACATCTGTAACTGACCATGACTAGGGCCAGCCTGTGTGTTTTCCCCTTTATATATGTCTTATGTTTTTGGCTTGAATGGCCATTTTACATTTCCCTTGCTGTTCAAAATGCAATAACTCACCACCATATGTAATTTGTTTCCGAACGATGAGATTCTCTTTGGGTTTTTCTTTTCATATATTTTTTTGGGAGACGGTTGCAATTGTTCTAGTTCTTTCTTTTTGAATGCTGGAGACCTGTGTGTTGCATCTCCAGGGATTGCCTTCCGTATCTATCATTCACTTTATATTTTACAGCCTTGTTATTGTCTATTTTAGTTTGTGTGGGCTAGTCTTCTCTCCTTAGTCTCATTTTTTAAGTCATGGTAATATTACTTTTTTTTTTCTGGTGTAACTTTCAACTCGTAAATTTTATTTTCTAAGACTTATAGTTCTTTATGATGTACCTAGTGACTAGGCATAATTTTTTGAGTGAGATTTGCTTTGTGTCTGTGTTCTTTTCTTAATTTTGTGTTATCCTAAACTTTTAAGATTACTGACTAATACTTATCCTAGGTGGGCCCTATGTAGCATTGGTAAATGAGTTAGAGCAAACATCAGTCAGTGATAATGTGGGGGCAGGATGGGAGGATCCCCGTTTTGCTCAGTGTTCTAGCAGCAGCTGACACTCAGTGTCCCACATGTCACGAATTCGTGGTGTGAGAATCTGACTCACTGCCTCGTCTCCCACCCAGGACCACTTAGCATGCCATCTGCTGCCCTATCTTATTAGGCAGGATGAGAAGTCCTTCCTGTCTGGGTTCTATCTCCTGTCATTCTGAAAGTTAATTTGGACCTCCACAGGCCGTTCCATGATAATCTTGAGGACTGTCATGGTTGCAGAAAGGTCTTGTAGTAGTGCTGGGGTTGGCCAGTATGCTGGGTCTGCTCAGCACCCTACCAAAGAAATAATGATCTTATTCTCTAAGGCTGAAGAGTTTTACAGATATGGGTTTCTGGGTTGTCTTTAAATGATCTGATGACACTGGACCCATTTTCTTCTTGTCATCTAGAAGCATCTGCCCTCTTACGGAAGGTTACAGTTCTTACACTTCTTGATTTTCCTTGACTTAGCCTATGTCAGCACTTATGCAGTAAGCCCCAGCACCTGCAGAATTTGAGTGGGTAATTACTTCTTAATCAAAGGGCTGTTGAGTCAACCTTTTGGGTGACTATTTTTGGAATATGCAATAGGTAGTGGCATCATGTCCGATGCTGGAGATATATAAACAAAGAGAAATGTCTCCATTCCTAAGATGTGCCCAGCCAGGTGGGGACAATAAAAACCCTGACATATAGGAGTAACACCTAATACCATACACCTCTGCTATGTGTATGACACAACATATATCAAGCAGCTTATAAAAAATGCAACTAAACCTAGCACATGTTTGGGAAGTAAATACTGATTCTATATAACGGTTGTCTGTGAAAAATATTCCAGCTGGTTTTTAATGGATCTATAGGCTTTTAGTTAGAGGATGTGTGAGAAAATGGACTCTCCAGAAAAGGTATGGCTTCAAGTAAGCCAGAATACAGAGATGGACAAAGCAGGAGGGAAGTCAGCCCTGAAGTCCATGCTGCTGGACTTCATTCATGGAGACTCTGGCTTCATTCTTAGTAGCTGGGAAACCTGGCTTAAGGTGAGATCTGCAGTGCTAGGTTTGGGATGCATCCTTTGTCCAGAGAGAAGCTACTCTGCGTTTCAACAAGGACCGCTAGGATCAAAGTAAAGGTTTTATTGGATTATATTTTTTTATCCTTAAGCTGGATAGATTAAAATGGGAGAAATGAAGAGGAGCTGAAACTTACGGCTACCTTTTATATATGGATCTCTGTGAACTTAAGAAAAGGCATTAGAATATTTATGAGCTTTACCTGATAAAACTTAAATTTAAAAATTGCAAGTGCTTTATGTCTTGATGCATGCCCATTTATTCATTATCCCATAGCTTGTGAATCCTTTCTGACTAAAGAGACTTGAATCCTTTTTACTTTACAAATGACCTTCTTTTATTTGGTTAGTTTTGAGATGCTCTAATCTCTCATTTTTGGAATTCTTATTACATATAAATATTAGAAATTCTGAACCATTATCCATGTGTTTCTCAAAATTCTTTGCCATGCTTATCTCTTATGGTTCAAGTTGAGGGACACGTCTAGAACCAGTACTGGAATTAAATCATTTAGCTTTTGTGCACAATCTGCCACATACTGGATTGGTTGTAATTTAAAAGGCACCTGTCATTATTAATCACTAATAACCATTTTATGTTGATGAAGATAGCATTATAAACAGTTTTAAAAAGAACCTGTGTGAAGTAGTCCCACATCACTCTTCAGAAATATGCCAACAAGAAGTCAGATTTGTTTGCATTTTAAAGCAAAGGAAACTAAGACTCAAAGGTTTATAAAACTTGTCTAAAGTTTCCACTATAGCCTGGGGAAACACTTGCAATAGTTTTGCTCACTGTGTGACCTCAGCAAAAAATAAAAACGATTGCTTTATCCCCTTGCTCATATCATGAAGAAAGGAGAGACAGGCATGTGGAGAACTTATAATGAGGGGGCTGATACCAAAGATGCCAAACACTAAAAAAGAAAAAGCATGTATTTTATTAATGCTTCCATTCCCATAGCTTCCACTTTATGAGTCTGGACAGGGTTTGATGGGTTTAGAGCAGGCACTACAGCATATCACTTAATCCTAAATTGGTGTGCTAGGCTCTGGACCAGAACAGCTAACTCCAAAGACTTCACTGATAAGCTTATATGTCTCATTTCTTGTTTGCCAAACACATGCCATCAAACTCTCAAGGAAGTGGGGGAGAGAAGGGGAAGTCATGCTGGGGGGAGGGGTGCCTGGAGAAATGAGGGTTCGAGTCCAGCATGGTCACTACATTTTAGTCACCTGTCCTTCTGGGCTCTCCGTGCTGCCAGGCACCAGTGGGGAATGGAAGGTTACCCTTTGTGGACTCACCATCTTTCTTATGCCGCTGCTGGGGTGAGGGCACAGATGTCCTCCTACTTCACTGTAGTCACTGTTAGAGTAAGCCCAGTTCTCTGACCTCATTCTTAAGTGTTTACCTCTCTGGACTCAGGCAAGCTTTTTTCCTTTCCCTAAAGTTGAAAAGTCTAGAGATACAGATATTGATTTTGACAACTTAGAAATACTTTAGAATAGCCTCATATTCATACAAAGAACAGAAGGAAAGTGAATTTTAAAAAGCTAACTAAAAGTACTATGAGTTGATTTTAGAAAGAACTTGCTTTGATCTCTCATGGATTTCGTGTGTCTGGAGAGAGGGAAAGCCTCTAAGTTTTAGATTCTAAGAGTATCCAGGCTGGCAGAGTAGGACACTTTCCCAGGATCGCCTGGTTCCAGTTTTATATGACCCTCAAGCCTCTTCACAGAATGTTAGTCTGATCTGGATCCTATGTGCTCTGAACATTTCCTGTTCCTACCTTGTTTGATCTTATGGAAAAGAAAAAGCCACAGTAACAGAAGATGTGAGGTAGTGTTGAAGACTTCCTCTTCATAGCTTCTTCAGCAGCGCATCTGGGCTTGGCAGCACCTGGCTTTGCTATAGAAAGACAGTTGGCTAAGATTACAGTATCATGATCATTGAACATTTATCAAGAACAGGAGCAGTGATAAAGCTCAATACGGATGACAGGTGGTGCTCTTGGTTTCCACTCTGTGAGTCAGCAGCATGACAAACTCTGAGACAGCCACCGGGGGTGGTGTAGGATTTGAGGGTGGCATCCTGTGACTGCACTGGGGGTTGAGTTTGGTTTTGGAATGCTACAGTGTGCAGGAGACAGGAAAAGAATTGATTGTGTTTAAAGGAGAGTGATGAACACTAGGAAGGAATAACTCAAACTCTTGACATATTGACCATGCACTCTTTATAGAAGAACCTGATACAGCAGTGATTCCAACGACCTCTCTTCACTGCAAGCAGAAAACACAAATGACACCAAAATGAGTTCTTTATGAAATAATATGCCAGATGACCACCTAAAACAAAGAGTATGTGGTGGTCTGGCTTAGTGGGGTCTTGACAGTGACTGGTTTGAAAGCTACATACACAGCCAACAGCTACAGTTGACACCTCTTCCAGGTTCTCTGTCTCTATCAATCCTGTGTGAACTGGCTTCCATTCAAGCTCCACCATGGAGGTTGCTTCCATCAAAGTCGCTGGTAGCTCTCATTTGCTCAACTCCAATCTTCTCTGTCTCTGTAGTGTTTCATATTTCAGAGACATCAAGTACAATGTAACATTTTCTAGCATCTTCTCTTAACTGCCATGGCACCCAACATACCCAGTCTGTTTCTTTCAACCTTATTGACTTTTTTATTCTCCTGTTCCTTAGCGATTCTATTTCTTTTCACTATCTACACGTTGGGATGCCTCAGGCCTCTGCTTAGGAGTCCCTTATTGTTTCCACCTCGGGTTAATTCTATTCAGTGGCTTTAAAGTATGTCTGCAGATTCCTTGGCATTCTTCTCATCTCTAGGTTTCATTCCCTGGAGTTTGGATTGAACACAAGTATTTGTTAATAATCGATAGGACATAACAAAAGAAGTGATTTAACATTGAAGGGAAAGTTAAAAAAAAATAAAAAGACCACAAAGCTCCCATTTACTTCTCTTGGGTTTTGGTCTCTGACAACTTGAGCTGGCAGCATTGACAAGAGCAGTTAAGAAGCCAGGTCTTTAGAGAAACCATGAATAGTACTTTAGCTAAGGACTCATGTATTGTGGGGGCACGGATGAGCTTTTATCATTTTGCTTGTCATTATTTATTTATTTTGTGATGTTAGAGATCAAACCCAGGGTCTTCTGCATATTAGGCAAACACAGTGTTATAGCCTAAGCATGTGGTTTCTCTAGACAATATTTAAGGCTGGCTTTGAACTGGCAATTCTCCTGCCTCCCCTTTTCTAGTGCTGGAATTGTAGAATGTGCAACAATACTGGGCTTGTTTGTCAAATTTTAAACTTACAGAATGCATAAGCATCGTGAAATGTTTATTTTCTGTCACTGGATTTGGAGTGGTTTGTTATATACTGGTATAAGTGATACTGTCCTTAGGAGGTCTCATTTTGTCCTGTACTATTGAGTATCACATGTAAATGTTCATGGGTCCAAGTCTGCTTCCCAGCCCAGATCTTTTCCTCCAGACTCCACTCTTAAATCCAATTACCCAAGTGTCAACACTAACTTTTCACGTATTCAAGAAGAAACATCTGAAATTTAATGTGTTCCAGATATCTTGGCAGCAAAGCCTTGACCCTCACCTCAGCTTCTTGCCTTTTCCTCGTGTCTGTATACATCCCATTTTTCAAGTCAAAATTCTACTAGTTTTGTTTCTACCTTTTGCTCCCAAGATGACATCATGTCACAGCAAGTTTTCAAGGTCACATTAAAGTCTAACTGAATGGGCCTCCCTCTCTCAAGTCATCTCTCATGATCCTTCGTCATGTGTTACTTTCCAAATAGAAACTTGCAACATGGAACCTGAACCTGGAGGGGTGTGGTATAGACACACACACATGAGAGCACACACCTTGGCTTTGTGATGTAAGTTTCACCACCATTGTTATGATCTATTAACTAGAAGCAAGTCACTAAGTCTGGGTCATACTCAAGGAGAAGAAATTACACATGGCCACAAGCACCATAAGTCATATGGTCATGAGCACCCTAAGTTGGGATCTGTCTCAAGTTACCTACAACAGGGATACAGAGTGAGTCTTCCAATCATATCACATCATCTTACCTCTCCCTAAAAACTCCTAAAGACCTTTGTTGCTCTTTAGAACGAAATACAATTGCTTTTTGTTTGCAGAATCCTACATGTTGAGCCCTGTCCCACCTCTACTACTACTACTACTACTACTACTACTACTACTACTACTACTACTACTACTGCTACAACTACTACTCTTTCTTGTCTCCATTTTGTTCCAGTAGCCTGCTTCTCTCCCTGATCACTACATTATTGCATGCACTCCTTCCCTGGGTTTTGCACAGATATTTCACCGAGTGTGTCCTTTCTCTTTGGTTTATTTCTCTGGGTCTTTTTCACTTCAAGGTCACATCCTGCCACACCCCCATGACTCATCCAGACAGAGATCTCCAAGCCCAACACACAATTTCTTTCAAGTTTTTATAGTGTACTTACCTATGTATGTTTATTAAAGTTTCTCTCTTTGTTCTTCTCTTCCACCGTATAATCAGTTCATTCTTTGGTTCTGGCTTTTGCTCATTCAGTCTGTATCTTCAGCAACATCAGTCTCTGTTACTAGAGACTTCTCAATGCACTTTCTGTGATTACATTTATAACAACAGCTAATGCTTCTATGACATTCACAAGGTGCAGATACTGTTTCCAATGCTTTATAAACATCAGCTCATTTAGTTATTATATCCACATTCTAGGGAAAGGAGAAGGAAGCACAGTGAAACAAGTGAGTTGCTCAAGATGGCATAGATGCTAAGTAGCAAAATGATTTAATGGTGATTTCATCTTAGAACAACACGCTCCCAATCTTGACAAGCAAGTGTATATAAATTTGCCCCTACATTACTCAGCACAGGACCAGGCTGCTTATCAGAGTTGTAGAATCTCCATTAGTATCAAGCATTGTTTTCAAAAGTATGCTCAACTTGTAGCCTCTCGATTTGCTTTTTGTCTTCATTAATTATATTTTCTACCATTTTAGTGACCATGTTCCAACTCTGTGTGAGGAAAGCATTGAAACGTGAAGAAAAGCAGTCTCCAAACCGTCCTCTGAAGCTCGTCTTTACCCTAGAACAGATCATGTTTGTAAATATCTTACAGAACTTCCCTGCTGTAGTACTGGGAAGAAGTTCAGAATTTGTTCTAGATTTTCAGCAAGAGAACAACTCTCATTATGATCTGAAAAATATTCCCTTGCTCCAAAGATGTTACTGACTCCATGATACTTTCTGTGTTACAATATCCAGTGCTTCCTTGGCTGTGTCAGAGAGGTGTTTGCTATGTAATCGCTCCATTCACTTGTCCATGTAGAGCTATACCTACGGACATGGCTCCACGTCCCAGTGTCCACTCACTAACTGGTTAGGACACACATTTTTGGATTGAGCTGTTAATATTCCAGGGAGGAATGCCTCCTCCCCAGACAATGATGAAAACTGTAGAACAGAACCACATCAGTCACCAAGTATGAGATAGGCAGACATTACTGGCTTGCCATTCCTTCCCAACTGAAAAAGAACAACAGTAGTGTTTTGAGAGTCAGGAAGAAAGTGGTCACCAGATGCAAATAACTCATTGAGAAACATCCAGGGTACCTCTTGGAGATCTGCATCAAAGCTGTCTCTCCTCAGGGAGCCAGGCTTTTTAGCTGGATGTGAACAGAGGCCTTGCCCAGGCCATTTTTTTTTTTTTAAATAGATGCTATCTCCGGGTAGAAAAGAATGATTTTTTTTTAAGTCAAACATTCACCTGAACAAATAGCAGATGTTGATGAATATTAATTTGTGCTTAGATTAATGCTTCAAAGTGTCAATTTAATTTCTGTTTTACTCTTCAGCCCTTGATTGTAATGAGCTACTTCAGGATGTGGGGGAGCATACACCTGGCTGGGAGGGAGGGCTAGCAGCCTCCAGAGAGTGAGGCTGAGTCCTTGGGCTTTTGTTTCTCTGAAAGAGGACAATTTCAACAGTGTCAAGATGCCCCTGAAAGCTATTCAGCCGTTCCACTGTTCCAGTAGAGATATGGTATGTGAGGGTAGAGCCAAAGAGAGGGAGAGAGAGAGAGAACGAGAGAGGCTTTTGTAGGAGAAGCCAGTAGCTGAGGTATTGTTCAAGATGGATTTTATGCTCCAAGCAAGGAAGTTACTATCCGTCTCCCTTGCTCTCTCTCCCTCTCCCTCTCCCCCTGTGTGAGAGAGTATGTGTGTGTGTGTATGAATGTGTGTGGGAGAGAGAGAGTGAGAGAGAGATAGACAGACAGAGACGACAGAGGCAGAGAGAATATGTGCTTGTATCTGTGTCTGTGTACACATGCGTGTGGAGGCCAGAGATCAATTTTGGCATCAATCATTTCTACTTTAGTTTGTGAGAGAAAGTCTCCCACAGAATTTGCAGCTTATTCAGCTAGAATGGCAAGCTGGCAAATCTCTGAGGATTCTCTCGTCTCTGTTTCCACAGAACTGGAACTGCAGACATGGAAAGCCATGCCCAGCCTTGACGTGGATGGTGCAGATGAATTTCAGATCTTCACAGTGTATAAGCACTTACTGACTGAATCCTTTCCTTAGCCCTCGTTTTAACCTATCATGCTCTATTTCTGGTTGGGGCTTTTTAGGTCCCTGAGAAATTTAATGCTAATTTTTTCCCCATCGGTCTACAGGGTATGGGAGGAAGCATGTCTTTAGAGTTAGGCATATTGGAGTTCAATTCAAGCTCTTAGAGAATGTGGATCTCAGCAGCTTACGTATGTTTTGTTCCACTTTCCTGAGCCTCCATGTTCTCACCTATAGAACAGAACTGTGGGGAAAGCCGATACGATCATGCCCTGTGCTTAGCAAGAGTCCATCATCAAGCACACACCATGCATGAGGTTTTCTCCTCCCATCTCTCCCAGTAGATAAGGCCACCCTCCAACAAAGGAAGATGGATCTTATTCCTTACATGATTTTCAACTACCTTCCTACTACCCCATTATTTATGAGTCGTGTCCAATTTTCTTATTCTTTGCCTGCCTTAGTAACTTGGTAAGTAATTGTGACATAAATGCTTCTATTTTGAGTTTCTTACCATAGTAATGAGTGTTGTGACTTTTTAAAGGACACTCTAACACCGTATTCTATGCTTGTCGTGTTCCTTCGTTGACTTATGCTGCTTTCTTCTGTCGGAGGGACAAATAGAATGAATCTTGCTTGTAGCAAATTGCTCCCCAACTTCTCAGTTTCTGTCTTGTCTTGGGTTTGCTTTGTCATTTTACCTTACCACCACCGCTACCACCACACTATCCACACTACTCTGAGACCCCAGGTTCTACACACTAACTACAACCAAGAAAGTCCTGAGACATGCCAATATGTGCAAGAATGCAAGATTTGACTGCGCCTTTGAAACTATGGATGGCAGGTTTAAGTGGGCTTCATGGATTCTACTTTTTTTCTAGATCCCTATTTGTTGTTTCTGGCTGACTAAAAATAATTGAAATGTGTTATCTTACAGGTGAGGAGAGTAGATATCAAAACCAAGATGATCTCTCTGAAGTCTAAATGCAAGAGTCTTTTCTTGCCTTTCCAGGTTCTTGTGGTGACCGTCCCTTGGTGTTCCTGACACAGGGCTATGTAACTTCAGTCTCTGCCTCTAACTTTATAGCGTATTTTCTCTGTGAATACTATTGGGAACAAGCAAAATAAACTTATTTTACATACTACCATTTCCTTTTCAGACTCCATTTTCTTATATAGAGAAACTAAATTCAAGGTCCCAGGCTCTCAGGAAGCTAGGGACTTTCCAATATCTGAACAGCTTCTGTTATAAGGAACCAGTTGTCTGAGTCTAGACACTTCAAGGACAACTTTTCCATCTTGCCGGCAGGGTCAAACTAAGTTCATGTTCTCAGGTCCAGGAACCAACTCTTATGCTGATTGATGGAAATTCCCTTACTCAAACTCTTATGTCAAAATATGATTGGAAAATGCCCACCTAGCTCCCCCTCTCTTTATGGTTTCACCCTTTAAGTATACTGTACAAAGTCCTTCAGGGTCATACTTCAGTTCCTGAGTGGCCCTGATCCATTAGTAGTGGCTTGATTACAATAAATGTTTGTCATCTGCATTGACATGGTATTTGAGTTATGCAGGATTTAAATAGATCTGTGTATACCTGTGCATTAATCTCCCCTTTATATAAGGGTTTTCGTCATACTGGGTTATATTCCATCCTAATTACCTGATCTGAAGTTAGATGACTTTACAGAAACTCTGTTTTTGGAGACAGTCACTTCCTGAGATACTCGGGCTGACGACTTAACAGACTGCTTTCACCACGTAGTCTCATTTCTTCCTCCCTAGAATTCTGGTCAGTCCTTTTAGCCTTCTCTGAATTCCAAGGGAGGACAAAGTTCTTCTTAAGTTTCTCATTCATAAAATTTCAGTATTTAGCCATTTCAACATGCTTGGCCTGGTATTTTTATCTTTGTGATTTCACTGAACTTCCAAGTAACCTAGAAAGGTACAGTTTTGGTCCCAGTTTACAAGAGAGAAACATAACCACATTAAAGAGTTAGATTGCCCATCCCTTCACAGAGGGAGCACCAGGGGTTGCATGTAACTTAAAGCTTCTTACTTAGAGTCTGTTTGGCAGGTCAAAAGTGTATTGATTCATCAACAGCTTTTATTTCCCCTTCTATTATTTCTCTCCACCCTTGACCCTGGAAACTCCTGTCTGCCTTTGATCTCTTCCTTCTCTCAATGTTCTCTGGTCACCCTGGATTTCTCTTTGGCTGTTTCAGCGACATTGGCTCTTCCTTTCACCCCAGACCAGCAATTTGGACTTCGACTGTGTGCTTTCTTCCCTGTAAGTTGTAAGTGTTGTCTGCTGCCTTTCCATGACTTTACTCTCCCCCTCTCCTTTTGGTGCCTCTCTCTTCACATACTCCTTTAAACAGGCAACATGCCGACCCTGATGTCATTCACCTACTTCTGACTGGAGCAGTTGCTTTCCATCCTTTATTATGTTCTGGACATCAACATAGCTCCTTACTACTTCTGATTCACATGCCTCATAGCTTCTAGTGTTTTGAATGATCCTAAAATGCCATTTGGAACTGGAACACAGCCTTGTTCCCTATCTCTACTGCTCCTTCCAGGCACAAGACTGGTCCCCTGGGTGGTAGCACATACTTCTTTCCAAGCACTCAGAGATGCCCTTGTTCTAGAGTTACTGTATTGGGCTTTTTCAACAAAAACTAAAGGGAGTCTAGATGTCCAACTGCTTCTCTAAGTATCTGAGTGCCCTGCCGACAAGAGCTATTTGAACTCATTTAGCAGATCACTTGGCTGACAGTTCTACTTAAAGGAATGTCTACCCTAAGAAGGGAGACACACAGCCTATATTTAACTTCCAGAAAAAGAAATGGAGTTATTCCCTTGGTAGAATTCAAAGAATTCCCCACCTTCAGGCTCCATATTTTCTTCTTCCTCCGTTATTCTTGCTCATATTCTCATCTCATTGCTCTCCCTTTATGTGCTAAATATATACTAGGAAATGTCAAATCTAATTCCCCTGTCTTGATGCCTTGCCCAAGTTCCATATCTATATTTTTAGCAGCTGTTATTCATTTGGATGTCCAACAGACACCTCTCACGTTGTTCCCCATCCTTCCCAGCGGTCTTCTCCCATTTCCTAGCTTGGATTTCAGTCACTGACATCAGTCACACTTCATCATCCAAATGAGGATGTCCCTTCTTTGCCAGATTGATTGACAAGCTCTGATATTTCAACTTGAAATGCTCCTCTATCGTTTCCTTACAATCCTTGGCCTCATCACCATTTCTAACGGAACAGAGCATGGTCAGCTGATCTTTCTTTTCAATCTATTTCCATTTCAGTCCAAAGTGACTTCTTAATAAAATTAAAGGTCATCCTATCACTGTCTTGCCTTGAAATTGCTGCTGTCTTTCCTGCCTGAGATAAATCTCCAGATTCCACGGATTGTGATTCTGGGCTTTCTCAAATCTGTCTGTGACTTACCTCTCATTCTTCAAGCTCCCCCCCCCCCATCCCCATGCATACCAAAGTCCTGACTAGTTTGATTTCTCTTTCTGTCTTGGACAACACTCTTTTGTGCCTTTGTATTTCCACATGCCACTGGTTACTCTGGGTTGGATGCCTTTTATTACTTTTTTACCTCATTTATTTTTTTCTCATTTTCGTGATTTACAGCAATGCGACGTTCTTTGTGAAATTAATAGTAATTTCCTTAGTCAGAGTTGGTGACTATTAGCTTTCTGTTTAGTGACCAGTTCCTGATATAACCAACAAATAATATATACATATATAATGTCTACACATATTACATATATTATGCAAGGATATAACTGACATACACATATAATATATGTGTTGGAGATGTAGTTCACTGGTAAGGCACTAGCTCTGCAAAAAACAAACTCAATACAGCAATAACAATAAACAAAATATAATTAGGAATTCAAGGTTAAGCAGCACAAAGAAATGTTGCATATTTAAGGTGATAACATTGCTAACTATCTTGGGTTTTGATTTTTATATATCCTCTCTCTATACAGAATAATCTTGTGATGTCTCATAAATATGTACAATTATTATAATCAACAATTTTTTCTTAAAGGGTAGTGGAATTATATCAGGGGTGGGCTGAATGAACAGTTTACTTGCCTTGGGTAATGCAGACGCTAGAGAATGACCACAGTGGGTCTCTGAGCTCCTAACCCTCCCCAACTCCTGTGTACAAGATCAGTCCAACAAAACAACTCACACTCCTGGAAGTAGCAGTAACTAAGCCCTGAGAGCCAAGGGAAGCATCTCACAAGGAAGCTATGTGACCTGGGGAGCTCCACTGTCCCCTCTCTCATAACAGCCAGAACAGAGCAGGGTGATTCCTGGCTGCCTGCAAGCAAGGTCATCATCTTTGTCCAACGTCTCCCTAAAATAGTTTAATTAGAAAATAGATATATGATATTTGCTCCCAGCCTATTGTCTGATGGAAAGGGGAGGCTCCATCCCCAGACTCAAAGTCCTGACAGCTTCACTCATTCATTCATGCATCAAGTAACAGTCCTTAATTGAATATGAGACTTCACGTGGGATGTCCTTCCCATCACCTATAGCTTTAAGTTCTACTGGAAATGATCTTACTGTCTATCAGCTCTTTCACGCCAAAGGCCAGAGGACGTGTCTGCCTGAATTGCTTTGCACAAGTTCATCTCTCAGGCTGAAGGTTTTTCAGTGGCAGCTAATGGTTGTCATAGAGAGGAACAGAAAGGGCTCTTGGACATGCTTCTTTTTAAGCGTCCAGGGAACATTTTCGGGCTCTGCAAAGATTGCTTTACAGAGCAATTTTCACCATTATCTGCTGAGAATAAAACCTACTTTACGAAATTAAATTAGCCAATCTTTCCTCCCAGATTCATTTTTCCTCCTTTAGTGTGAGAAACCCATCTCTATTTAGCAGGCCGTGTAACCTCTCCTACCTCGTTGTTCAACTCATTTAGTAAAATAAAAAGGCTTTAGAAAAGGGGGTTGCAAATATAAACACGAGTGCAATTAAGATCTCAACTCCATTACATTAATATAAGTACTTTGCGTGGAGTTCATTACGATGCGCATCAGGGTTTTAATGTTTTCTCCAGTTAGTGCCATCCTTAGTTAGAAGGAAATGGCATGCTATAGGAAACAATTGCCTGTTGGGTTGGAAAAAAGTTCGGATAGGATTCCATTGTGATTAATTAAACTCACACACGATAAAGTAGGAAGAACCAAACAGTTCTTCAAGTTGACAGCCTATTCGGCAGGCAAAAAAAAAAAAAAAAAAAAGATTTATAACATTAAATTTAAATTTTCCTGATATAATAATACATTATGGAAATAATTCCTTTCTCCTCCCCCTTCCTGCTAGAAATGTGGTGAACCCTCATTTTCCCCCTATGTGAAGAGTGAGGCACGAACAAGAATGAGGAAAATGGGAGAAAGGGATCTTAATGAGCAAGCACAGGCATGATAATATGGATAAAAGCCTTTATTTTCTCTCCATTACCCGCACATTATTTTCTTCAAACATTTTGTCAGACAAGGCGTCGTCTTGGCAGTCAGCTCTAAATGTGCTGCCTTGCTGAGGGGCTGGACAGCTTTCTCCTTGTGTAACAGCGTTCTTGGAAATCATCGCCTAAGTTGCAACACTGCTCTTCCCTGTGTTTTGTTTTGTTTTTCCTTCAGTTCCTTTGCTAGTCTGGCCCCTTCCTCCACGGCCCTCAGCAGGGCTATCAGGAAATCACCATTGTCAGCTCTGACAATATGAGGCAAGCCCCATCGGGGGCTTCAGGACCTTATAACTAGCATGTCTGCAAAGGGGATGATGAGCTCTGCTTCGAAAAGGACTCCCTTCCAGCCAACCTCTCCTCCTCGCTGCTCTATTCTGCCTTCCCCTTGTTGTTCTGCCTCCCCGTGTCGTGCTTCACATCTGTGATTTTCAGAGTGGCCACATCCCTCCTTGGCCAGTGCGGCAATTTCCTCTTTCCAACCACTACCTGAGTCCCAGCCCATTCTTCCGATACTCTCCCCCTCCTCCACTCACCAGTCCCTTAAATTCTAAGTCTCTCAGTTGCAATCAAGATCCTTGAAGCCAAATAAGGAGTGATGGAGCACGTCTCTGGAGAGTGTCTTATATTAACTGGCAAGACTCAGGAACTGCTATTAATGAATAAAGGCAGCTCCCTGGGGTCAGCCAGTGTTACTAGGGCAGCACATTCAAATAGTCTTTGTCATTGGGAAATTCAGTGGGGGAGTCAAGTGCTGGAGGAGAGAGGCGCTTCTGCCTACAGCAGAATCGGTGTGATACTTAGAGTGTTGCTTTTTTTGCTGTTGTCCTTTGTCCCTCTGCAGCCTGCAGTCAGCCTCAGCAGCTGCCTGAGCCAGTGAGCAAGACAGGCCTGAAGTGAACAGTGACAAGATTTAAGCCTTCTTTATTGTTCTGAGAATCAAACAAGTGTTCCTTTTAAATCCCCCTACCTTGGAAGGAAGTGACTTTCCAGAGAATGATAGCCTTCTGATCAAGAACTAATGGGTTAAGACAATGCTAGCCACACCTGTTTTCAGGAGATGTAGACTTAAACTGAATTGTCAAATCTTTCTAAGATAGTAAGTGATAAAGTACAGCACAGAGGTAATGGACTTGGCTCCCTGATGTTCCTTTCAGGGACACTTTGAGAATGTCAAGAAGCAATGTCCAACAAACCCCAAGGATCTCAGCACTGCCCCTGGATTTCCCAATCTCCCTGTGCAGCCACACACATCTTGCTTTATAGACAAGGGTTATCCAAGAACAGAAATAAAGGGTTAAAAAAATGTCTCGGAACTCAACATATTAGGAAACTAGTAATATGCAACTGATTCCTCTTTCGTGGTTTTTTAGTCTTTGATGTTATCTTGTAAATGTAGGAAAACCAGAATTTCAAAGATTTAGAAAGAAAGCATTAAATGTATGTCCACCCCCACCCCCATTAATGTCCCAAATTTCAACTCCAACCTTTCCCTCCATACAAAGATTGTCTAAGCAGGGTGAGCAGGTTCATTACGATCCTTTTCTAGCTAATCTGGTTCAGTTTCTTCCTGTGTGCTGATGTTCTCAGCAGAGTATCGCTACCCCTGTACCCCTTTACTCTTTGCCTGGATATTACAACAGTGACCAAGAGATGTTTGTTGAATAAATGAGGGCACGGATTATTTTTAAATTATCTTTTTTTTTTTTGTATTTTATTTTGAATCCTATAAACTCTTCCAGGAACTAAAGAGTCTTCCTCACCTTTTTGTTCCCAGTAATATGTACTCATAAAAATTTCTAGAGTTAAAATAACTTCTCTACTCTGTTTCTTTTCATAGAAAGGAACTACTGTTGGCCCCCTGCATATGTGAGTTCCATATCCATGGATTCAGCTCCCTGCATGCTAAAGATACTTGAAGAACTGCATGAGCACAGATAGATGAATCTCTTGTTATTGTTCTCTAAACACCAGAGTATACAATGTGTACAGCACTTACACTGCACTCTGTTCAAGTATTGCTATTTTCTATAATGAACGTCCTTGGATTTCTGAAAACCATGCCGATGGTACTAGAACCAACCACACATAAATAAATATCCAGAAATCAGTGGACTTTTCTTTTTACTCCCACTTCTGACACCCTGGGTATAGGATTACTCAGAGGCCATATAAAATGCAGATCCCAGTATATCAGAGTAGCTTAGAAAGCGATGGGGGTGTGCTGGCAATCATGACACATCCATGAGTAAGAATGTTTCTGGTCTAGATGGTCTGTTCTGAAGCGTCTCTGATGCTAATTCTCAGCAGCAAAAAGTGAGCAATGGTTTTCTTTGTTCCTGTCAGCTGTGAAATGAAGAGTTTGTCTACTTTCTGGCTTCACTTAAACCTTTTAGTGCGTGTTCCTCTGAAGTAACACCCTGGATCTTTAACATCCAGAGACCTGCCAGGGGAAGCAACTCTTCTTGAACAGGTGCTACCTCGGGGCAGAGGGTCATGCAACTAGGGTGGGTGGGACTTGGGATGTAGCCACCTAAGGACCCTCAGGAACACAGGCCATCTAAAATGTGTGTGTGTGTGTGTGTGTGTGTGTGTGTGTGTGCGTGCATGCGCATGTGCTCACACATGCATGAGTGTGCTTATGTGCCTTTGCTATGTGCATGAGTGTGAGCATGCGTGTGAATATGCAGCAGTCTATATCTGGTATGTTCCTTAGTCACTAAGGAATTCACCTAGACTGGCTGTCCAGCCAGCTCCAGGGCTCCTAATGATTCTATCTCTCAGACTGTGGGATTATAGGCATTCACCCATGCTTTTTACCTGTAGTTCATGTTTTCTTCCTTTTTTAAAGCAAATATATAGCTATAGCTTTGGCCTGAAACTCATGCTGCAGAGACTGTATACAAATTCTCTATAGCTGTTGGCTAGTTAGTTTTATCTTTTCTGCTAAAAATCTGTCCCCTCCTCCATTTAAACTCCTTGTGGTTCTTACAGGCTCCCCAGTATTGTCTCTAGCTAGATTTAGAGGCAGTGGCCTGATTCTGGTGCTCTTAGGATGGGAATGCTGTGAACAGCCCATGTTTTTCCCATACAAATCTCAACTTTTACTCTCCTCATTGCTCCATGGAATACAATAGCCTATGCATCCTGACCTTGTGCTATATCCCCAGAGAAGGGCACAGTTCTAGTAAGGTGAGTTGCTGTTTAAACACTCCACCTCTTCCAGTTAGAGGTGGGGGAAGATGTGTGGTTATACTTTAAGGTAAAAATTCTCTCTCATTTCCACCCAGATCTGCTCCTTACTCTCTTCCTACCCCATCTGTAGAGTACGTAGCTAGCCCTACATTCATCCAGGTAAACAGGAAAATAATTGTATAGGTATGATTTACATCTTAGTGCTAAAAGGACAATCAGAAAGGTTCCATGCTGAATCCCACAGGAAGCTAGCAGATTCTATAAAGAACCTGCCTGGGATAAGACACTAGTGAGAATTCTTGTCTACTCCTTAAAAACAAAGCAAAACAAACAGAAAACATTCTGTAATTCGGCACATGGGAAGAGATGCATTAGACATTAGACTTTTAAAGTAATCTTACCATCTCTGGACACTCAATGCAAGAAAAAGGAAAGAGAAAACAAATCAGGATGGGGAGAGTGTCTTAGGCATTGTTCTATTGCTGTGGAGAAATACCATGATCACAGCAACTCTTACAAAAATAAACATTTAATTGAGGCTTGCTTACAGTTTCAAAAGTTTAGTCTATTATCAGCATGGCAGGACAGAGGCAGACATAGTATTGAAGGAGGAGCCAAGGATTCTATGGCTGAATCAACAGGCAGGGGATATAGGGAAGAGAGAGATACTGGGACTGGCTTGAGCATTTGAAACCCCAAAGTTCACACCCAGTGGCATACTTCCTCCAAAAAGGTCACACCTTCTAATCTCTGTTAAGTAGGGTCACTCCCTAATGACCAAACATTCAAACATATGAGCCCATGGGGGCCATTCCTTTTTAAACCATCACAGAGGGTATCAGGCAGAGCTAGCTCTATTGCTTTTTCCACATCACAAGCTGTATCAAGATCTCTCCTTACTTCTTGAGAAGACCTTTATTTTGCCAAAAGGCTGGATTCTGTGTCTTATAGCAAACAGAAACACATATGTCAATATGTCTACCAGTGCCTGCTATACCATAGGACTGGCATCAGAGCTAAGAGGAATGTAAGTTTAAGACTGGTGTCCTGCATATCCCTGGTCCCTCTCCCAGAGACTTCACCGACATTCAATAATGAAATGCTGAATGAACAGAGTAGGCAGCCCCTGTGCCCAAGGGTAGTAGTCTACTGTGGAAAAGCTTGCCACCTCTTAATGTCTCCCGGTGATGTGCACAGAATGTGAGTGGGATGTATTGGTTTTGGAGGTTAACCTATGTGTAGTTCTTTCCTCTTTCAGAGTTTTCTAAGCTTCTGGCAAAGCAAAGTTTTCAGCAAATGTCATTTCCCCTTTGATTTGAAACAAACAACCCCAGAAAAGTGACATTTTACACTGCCCAACTAGAATTACGCAACAATTAGTTCAGAGAAATTCGCAGTGAAGGCTTTTGTATCACGATGATCAGAGGGGATTAAATGGATTAATATTTGAGGGGCATACAATCAACACTACATAAGTTCTTGCTAAATGAAGACACTAAATAATACTGCTGTTATTAGTATTATTAGATCCTAAGACAACATGCAGACTGGTTCTTAAGTCATTGAATTTCTGATACATTAAAGAAAAAAATTCCTTTACATTGTGAAAGTTCCTAAAATATTACATGGAAGTATCTTGGGTAGAGGTTTATCCTGTTTAACACCTTTCAATAGGGCAACATCTGGATGTTAGCACTGCTTGACGAGACGAGATGCCGAAATGACAAAATCTGGAAATGCTGTGCATTAGGCACTCTTGTCTTTGCCTGTAATTGCCTTAAAGATATGAAAGAGCCTGATTGTAATAACTCCTCTAGTGGAACTATTCTTCATTTCTATTCCACAAGAGAAGATAGCAGGAAGTGGGATCTCTCTAAGGGTTTAAGTAAGTAGAGACAGAGCTAATCCTGAAATACATGTGCCCTGCATCTCAAGGAAGCACCGAACAGCAGTGTGAAAGGATTACTGGTAATCTTATATATATATCCCGTAACCCATTAACTGGAATAATTGTTCCACTAAGATAAGAGCCCCATAAGTATTCCAGGCTAGGTGGCTCTAGGTCAGAACACATTTATTATTTATTTCCTAGCGTCCTGTTCTCTGGTGATAGGGATGGAAATTTGGCAGACCAGGTCTTTTCTTGTCAAGCAAGTGAAATGGTTGTTTCATTTTTAATCGGGATCCTTTGCCCTGACAGATAACTCTGAGGATGGCTGTTAGAAATGGGACAAATTGAGCTCTTGGTGATGTTTGCAGGAAAGGGAGCAAGGCATGGGCATCCTGGAACTGCGTTCCTAGCTACATCAATATAAGCTCTTGGAAGTAAGATAGATAGAGCAGTGCAGTCCCGAGTCACCCTTGACATCATGTGGCCAAATAGCATGACCACTGTAGTAACTACTCTTCTTTCAGTTGTAGCAATTACTGACAAAAACAACCTAAGGAAGGACAGGCTTATTGGCTCACAGTTTAGGGGTCACAGTCCATCATGGAAGGAAAGGAATGGAGGTAAGAGCTTGCATCTGCAACCAGGAAGCAAAAACAAAAGGATGTTGGTATTTAATTCCTTTCCTCAGTTTCATTCAGTCTGAGACCCAGGGATATTCGTAGTAGCACCCACATTCAGGATGAGTCTTCCTTCCTAACCTAAACATTTCTGGAAACATACTCATAGATAAACTCAGACACATGTTTTGTGGTGAGTCTAGATCCTGGCAATTTGGCAATCGAGATGTACACCATGATTGCTAAGAATTTTTAAGGAATAGTTTTAGTCTTTTGTTTTCATACATGTACACAATATATCATGATCATATCTAGTACCTAACACCCTTCTTGGTATCACCTGACCCTGTGTAGTACCTTTCTCCTTCCACCCTAATGCTCTCTTTAAAATAGTCCACCAAGTCCAATTGGAACTGTTTGTGTGCACATGGGTGTAGGACCATCCACTGGAATGTGAGCAACCTACCAAGGGCAACATCTCCAAAGAAAAATGACTGTTCCTCTTCCAGCAGCCATTAACTACAAAAGCTCCTCAGCTGGGAGTGAAGCGACTTGAGCCCCTTCCTTCCATAGTAGAGTGTCTACTCGGATTCACCTTGTACAGGTCTTTTACAAATAACCACAACAAAATCTCTGCTGGGATTTCATGGATGTAATGTCCATGTCCACAAGACACTACTTCACTGCCTTCTTCTGTATCTTTAAGCCCATACATTCATTCCATGACCTTTTCCTCAATTTCCCTGAGCACTGCAAAGAGAAGGGGGAGCACTGACAGTCATTTATTCTCAACACTTTAACCAGTTATGTGTCTTTCATTGACTTCTGCTCACTTCAGAAAGAAGCTTCTTTGAGCAAGATCAAGATTTGGCAGTTTGGATTGGAGAGATGGATCAGTGGTTAAGAGCATTGGCTGCTCTTCTAGAGTAGATCCAGGTTTGATTCTCAGTACCCAAATGGTAGATTACAACTGTCTGTAACTCCAGTTCCAGGAGATTCAATACCCCCTTCTGGTCTCTGTGGGTACCTGTCCTGCGTGTGGTACACAGACATATGTGCACGCAAAATACTCATACACATTACACCAAATAAAGATCTAGCAACAGTAGTCTGTCATAATAAACACAAATATTTGTAAGGTGGTTTGATAATCTTTCCATTGCAAAACAATATAATGTTCCTCCCTAGGGCCTATGACCTTCCCAGCCTTACAGCAGCTTGCCTAGGCATATGGCCAAATTCACACCATGAAGCAAGAATTACCTCCCGCTGAGCCAGCCTCAAATCCAGTCATAAAGTGATTGGTTATCACCATAATAACCTTGCCACAATTGCATCAGTAAGCACACCCTTCTTGGAAGGTTGCTACTGTAGCACACAGTCTACGGCTGGGTAAGTTCACTGATGGCCTTTCTTCCCCAGAAGACTGCAAAGCACAGTCGAGCACCGTGAAAGCTAGGCCACAGAGAGGATGTTTTCATATCAGTTGTAGCTCGATTTCTCTTTGTCCTGAAACCAAAGCATGTTTTGTCTTCAGCAGTACGGTCTTATCATTTTGCTATGGTGGGCAACAGGAGCAGGACAATAGTCTTGCTCTTGGTGGGCCTTTGGGGACTCTGACTAATAGCATGTAGAGAGATGCCTGGCATTGTGATTTTCATTTAATAACCCATGTGTTCTGGGTTATTAAATATTTATCTACTCATGAATGTACCTCTTGTCAAACACCTTTGTAAAGAACTACATTTTTAATTAGTGTGAAAAACTATGGGTTTCCATAATACTTTTCTGTATATCTTTAGTTTTAGAGGCTATTGAGAATGAATTTCCCTGATTTCTTTTTCAGTGTGTTTGTTGTTGGCATATAGGAAAGTTGCTGATCTTGTGTGTTAATTTCTTATCTTGTCATTTTGCTGAAAATGTTTATCAGTTTGAAGTGTTTTCTGGTGGAGTCTTTAGGGTCTCATGTATAGCCACATATCATCTACAAATAGAGTTTCTTGTCTAATTGCTTCCACTAAGTCTTTCAGTATTACCATGTATAAGAGTGGAGAAAGTGGAAACTCTCAACTTGTTCCTGAGTTTATAGGGGATGCTTTGTGTTTTGCCCCATTTAATATAATACTGGTTGTGGGATTTTCATAAATAGCCTCTATTTTGTTGAGATCTGTTCCTTCCATTCTGAGTTTTTCCAGGACTTTTAACATGAAAGGATGTTAGATTTTTCTCAAAAGCTTTTTCTGTGGCTCCGATTTCTTAATGCAGGCATATGGAGCTATAAACTCCCTCCTTAAGCCTGCCTTCATAATACTGCAAAGATTTTTGTATGCTGTGTTTTCATTTTCATTTGGTTCTAGAAACTGTTTAATTTCCTTCTGTATTGCTTCAAGGATTCATTCATCATTCAATAGTACGTTGTTTAGTTTCTATGAATTTGTATATGTTATAGAGTTTCTCCTGCTGTTGATTTGCTGTCTTATTCCATGTGACCAGGAAAATAAAAGAATTATTTCAGTTTTCCTGTATTTGTTGAGACCTTCATTGTTTCCTAATGTATGGTTTATTTTATAAAATGTTCTGTGGTCTATTGAGAAGAATATGTACTCTGCAGTATTTGGATGGAACATTTTATAGATGATTGCTAAATTAATTTGTTCTATAATTTCATTTAGTTTGTATATTGTATGTTTACTATCTGTGTAGGAAAATCTGTCAGTTAGAAAGAGAAAGGTATTGAAGCAACTCACTACTATTTTGCTGGGATTTACCTGAGATGTTTTGTCTAATAGTGTTTGTTTCAAGAAGTTGGGTACACCTGTGTTTGGCATGTATATATTTAGATTCATAATGTTCTCTTGAAGGATTTTCTTCCTGAATTCATATGAAGTGACCATCTTTATTGTTTCTCACTGGGATTGGATTGAAGTGTGTTTTGCCAGATATTCAAACAGTGGCACCTGCTTGTTTTCTAAGTCCATTTGCTCGAACACCTTTTCCCATCCGTTTTGTCTAAAGTTGTATCTGTCTTTTGTTGTGTGGTACATTTCTAGAATAAATAAAATAGATGTTCTCTGGGTTTTGATGCAATTTACTACTCTGTATCTTTTGACTAAGGAATTGAGACCATTAATATTGAAAATTATTACTGAAAGTTTTGTATTGATTTCTGTCACTTTGTAGTGTTTGCATTTTTTCCCTCTTCCTCTCCTGCTTAACTATTATCCTCATGTGGTTTTTCCGCCCCTAAGGCTTGGTTAATGGGTTTGCTTTTCTCTCCAGTCAGAATGATTCCTACAAGTATCTTCTATAGTTTGAGTGTTTATCCTGATACAAGAATTCTTTACTATACTTTTCACTCATATCTTGTATACTTCAGGTATCTTTGTTGGGTATAATATTCTGTGTTTGTGTTTTAGAACCTGAAAACCATCATTCCAAGTGCTTATGGCTTTTGAAGTTCCAGTTGAGTAATTTGCTCTTCTTCTGATGGGTTTACCTTTATATGTGACTTGATGATTATTGTCACTTCTGTAAACAAAAATGTTTACAGAAGTGACAATAAACATCAAGGTATTTAGTTAGCTAGATAGTAATTTGCTTTTTTTTAGTGTGGATGTGTGCATACACACATGTGAGCACACATGTGGCATGAGTTTGTGCAGTCACACGTGCACATGCATTCATGCTATAGTGTATGTGGAAACAGAAGACAGACTGTTGGAGTCTCTTTTCTCCTAGCATGTATATCCCTGGGTTGTCAGGTTTGGTAGGAAGCTCCCTCCCCATTGAGCCATGTCACCAGCACTGGTATTTTAATTACAACATGATGGGAATGGTTCTTTTTTTGGTTTTGTCTGTTTAGTCTTCTAAATGCCTCCTGTATCTGAACTGGTATTTCTTTTCCTAACTCTGAGGAATTTCCTATTGTGATCCTTTTGAAAATGTTTTCTGTGGCTTTAGGATGAAATTCCAATATCTCCATGCCTATAACTCATAGATTTGATCATACAGTATCATTTGTATCTTGGAAGTCCCAGTGGAACTTCATTGGTTGTTGTTGGCTCCAGTTCTCCCATATTGTCTTTGGGCTCTAATATGAATATCACCACAATGCAAATTTTATACTAGCTGATTCATAACAATATCTCCTTTTGACTTCAATAGCTGTTGGAGAATAAACAAACAAGGATAGTCTAAGTGGTTCAGATTTTAGTTACTAAGATTATTATTGATCGGTTAATAAGTAGGATGGGTAAGGATAGGGATAAGATTCACTTTGAAAAGGAAAATATATAAATGAGCAAAGTAAAGCAGAGGTGAAAGTTGAGAGAGTTATAGTCCACAGATTTAAAGATTGTCAAAGCTATAGAAAGTAATAATTAAAAGCAAAACGTGGAGAGAGTTAAGGTGAAAGAAAGACAGGAATGAGAGGAGGAGTGGATGAAATATGGGTAGACACTAGAGTGAAGAGTTCTTTCTATTAGGCTGAATGAGGAAATACACACAGAAATCCTAAAACTTGACTGAAAAATATACTGATGAAAGTAAAAACATCACAAAACACATCCCAGAATGAAGATTCAATAGTATAAAATAAGGAATAAAAGGAATATCATTGTGTCAATCGCTGGCACAGCTGAGTGGAGTTAAAGGTGAAGTTCGCAGATGCTTCTGGCTCTCTCAGACTTCACTTGATGTTAGGGTAGGAGGAAGGATTGGGAGGGTAAACTGATCTCTGTAGCCTCTGTGTTCTGTGTGGTTCTGACCTGCGAGGAAGGTGATGTTCTTTCTTAGTTATCTCAGATCCTGTCCTCCACCGTAGCCTTAGTCCAATCGCAATAGGGTAGCTAATTGACATGGTTTGATTAATGTTTAGAAATAGTAAAGAACGAGGGAACAAGGGACACAATAGCAATTTGAACATGTGAAAATGTAATACAATTTGAAAATTAGGAACTACTTAAATGGTATTTACTACTTAGAAATATGAAGAGACCCTTAAGGAAGCAGGTATAAAAATGCAGGGGCAGATACTAGTTAGAAGGCTGAAGCAGAGTATACAAAGAAGGACCAAATCTGATTAAGTCCTTGCCAGTGCCTGCACTGTGGTACAACCAGTGGACAACAGAGAATTTTTTTTTGTTAACAAAATCATTGATTGTTTTTAAAAATAATCTTCTTAATATGTTTGAATGTTCACATAAGTTTTTGCCTTGACTTTATAGATATCCTTGACAATGGCTTAGATGATCATTAAAACATAACAATAAATTAATGGGTCATGAGGGCAAGATCGACAAAATTTCTCAGATCATAATGGGAGATCACAAAACACAAATTTGACATCTTTGAAGTTCAATAAATTTTAACGCAGTATGATTGTAAAGCAGTGAAAAAATATATTATGATTTCATCTTACTTCCAATGTTCATTTGACTTGGAAAGATGTATACAAGCCAACATACACATTCAGTTTATTTAGCAGTAGAGTCATGTTTGTTTCTGACCCTATATGCCTCTGGGTTCCTCTTAGGTCAGGTCTGTGTCTACCCTTGCTTTCAATCCTTCCACTTTGACGATAACAGCAGAGAATTTAACTGAGGCAATGCAGGCCTCACTGTTCAGCAGGAAGTCACCTGTTAGGGTGAAGTCACAGCAGGGGTTGTGTCACTGAGAATCCTGTATATTGATAGCAGGGATCTGCCTAGTGTAATGGAAGCTACTCAACATATCATGGGAGGGAAAGTCCTGAAATCAGAAGATACACCCCCCTCTTGATGTTTCTTCCCAGTGACCTTTAATAAGCCTAACATTGTACTTGTTCACACAAGACTTGCATTTTGGTTCAGCTGCAGTATCATAAACAAATGAGACATATATATGTGTGGCATAGTGAAATAAGTTAGTAGCTAGCACAGATGACAAAAAATAAAGGTAACTTTCTCTCTCTCTCTCTCTCTCTGTCTCTCTCTCCCTTTTTTCTGTACCTAAATTTTTATTTTTTTATTTTTTTTCAAACTTTTTCTTGTATTGAAAATGGATTTTCTTCATACAATATGTTCTGGTTGTGGTTTACTCATTCTCTACTCCTCCCAGTTCCCTTCCCCTCATCTAGATCCACTTCCTTTCCATCTCTCATTTAAAAAACAAATGGGCATCTAAGGAATAATAGTAAAATAATTGGATATGAGACAAATATAAAACAAATCTGAATATGACTAAACAACAAAACAAGAAAAAGAGCCCCCCCCCCGAAGCACAAGAAACACATGGATACAGAGGGGCACAACTTCACATATTCAAGTGGACCTTCCAGAGGCTGCAAGAGATGGAGCGACCACAGGGGTGCGCTGACCATGGTACTGAAAAGACAGCTTGGGGATGAGTGAAGTGGAACCAGAGAAGTGTGGAGCATAAGAGGAGAAGGCGATTGTTGGGAACTTTGGTGTTCGTCACAGTTAAGAGAAACGATAGTCTTGAAGTTTTGAGGAAGTGACACATTCTGTTTAGAAAACTTATGAGTTCATGATGCCCATGGAATACCCTGACAAAATAAAATGTCCTTGATAAAACCAGCATTAATAAAATGTGTACCCAGGCCACGAATTTCTAGAAAAACCCACATACCAAGTAAAAGAACCAAAGTCTACATTAAGAAAAGAATTTTTAAAAGAATTTGCTGGGCAGAGGCAGGAGGATCTCTTGGTTTAAGGCCAGCCTGGTCTACATGGTGAGTTCCAGGACAACCAGGGCTACACAGAGAAATTGTGTGTCAAAATAAATAAATAAATAAATAATAGAAATTTTCTTCAAATTAACAAAAAAGTAAGAAATTCTGAGAGATATGGCTCAATGGAACGTGGATGTCTAGCAAATGTGAGGTCCTAGGTTCAATTCTCAGTAATGTAAAATAAAGAAAATACTAAAAAGCAGGTAAAACCTGGATCTGCAGCATAGAAAAAACTTAAATAGGGCTCAGCTGGTAAAGTGTCTGCTGTGTATGAGGACCTGAGTTCAGATGCCCCCAGCCCAAGTGAAAACCCAAGGGTGGTGGTGTGATCCTCTAACCCTAGCTCTTGAATAGAATTATGCACGGAGACAGATTCCTGAAGCTCCTTGTTCAACCGGCTGAGCCAAATTGATGAGCTTCAGATTCAGTGAGACCTTGTTTCATTAAACAAAAGTGGAGAGAAACTGAGAGAAGATACAACATCATTCTCTGTCTGTCTGTCTGTTTCTCTCTCTCTCATATTAAATTAAATAAAAGGCCATTTTAAAAGTTTAGTTTATGCTGCATATGGTTTTGGTGGTCGTGGTTCTGCACAGAAAGAAATGTTTTTACATGTATGTAGTTTCCAAACAAATGGAGTTTTCTATAATAAGCATAAAAGGAAATATGTTATGTTATATATTGTACTACTTTATTGCAGGTTGATTGGATATATAGAAATTCAAAGGAAGACAGCATGGGTAATGGTCTGGAAATCCAGCAAACAAACAAAGGAAAAACAAAACAAAGGAAAGAAAGAAAGAAAGAAAGAAAGAAAGAAAGAAAGAAAGAAAGAAACCTTGCTTTAGGACTCACTTCTGTGTCATATGTGTGTTAGTCAGATTTTCATCACTGTGACAAATTACTGACATAAACAACTTTTGAAAAATAATTGTTTACTGGTTTGAACCCAGAGTCCATGGCTCCATAAAACTGTTGGACTGAGCGTGGGGTCCCAGAGACTGGACCACCAATCAAAGAATACACATGGAGGGCCCCACGGTGCTGGCTGCATATATGGCAGAGGAGGGCCTTGTTGGCCATCAGTGGGAGGAGAGGCCCTTGGGCCTGAGGGTGTTGGATGCCCCAGTGTAGGGGAATGCTAGGGAGGGAAGATGGGAGTGGGTGGGTGGGTGGGGGAGCACTCTCATAGAGGCAAGGGAGGGGAAAAGGGATAGGGGGTTTCCAATGATGAGACCTGGAAAGGGGAAAACATTTAAAATGTAACTAAAGTAAATATCCAAAATTAAAAAAAAAAAAAAAGAAAACTATAATGAGACAGAATCTGCTGGTAGTGGGAATGTCTGGCAGAGGCTTTTCACATCATGGCAAACAGGAAACAAAGAGAACAAGAGAACAAGGGGCCCACGGCACGATACAGATCTCAAGAGTCCTCCCAATTACCTACTTTCTCCAGAAGTTTCTACTTCCATAATAGCACCACCAGCTTGGGACCAAGCCTTCAGCAATGAATGCATTGGGGCTCGTATTTCATATCCAGTTGAAATTGTATTTTAGGTCTAGTTGCTTTCTGTATATAACACTGATTTCTTCTGTACTGATTTTCTAGAGGACAGGGCAGATATCATAATGTTCATAACTTAATAACAGTTTATCAACAATGACCTTTTATTTATTTATTTTCAAAAAGTCCTTCTTAAGCATCTCTGTGAATCTGCATAAGTTCAAGTTCACAACCCAGCTCTTGTTCTTCAGGTAAACATGACTTAAATGAACAAAAATACGGAAAGATCACACTCTAAAAATATTTGGTTAGTTGCTTACAGTAAGAATCTACTGTCTATGCCACCCCTTCGATTTTGAGTGACTCTTTGAACCAAGGAGCCAGTAAGCACCATTTGTTTTTCCCATCGAAATCTTTGAGAGTTCGTTGGTTTATTTTTTTATTTATTTATTCAGGCTAACCAGAACTTCAGTTGGATGTATTTATAGGCAAAACACAACATGAATGATCACAGATTATATGGAACTGTACTGAAAGGATGTCAGACCTTCTAATGCTTTATAAATGTGACAAGAACATTGGGAAGAATAATAATTTAATCTTTTATAAAACGCTTTGAAAATAGAGATGCCTGTATAAGTGTTAATTGTTATTATTGGCCCCTATGACCTTTTTACTTTTCTCTTTACTGTAATAGCAATGATAAAATATCTTAACTTCAAGGGAAATTACCGTTCTTTATATAAAAAATTTTAATAAAGTAAGATCTTAATAAATGTGTATTTGGGAAAATAACCTCTTTCAAGTGTCTTTTTATCCTCCCTAGAGGGGAGAGATGTGCCATCTATTTATTCTGTAAGGTGTTTGATAAAACAATGCACAATTTCCTGAGTATGTTGGCAAGGGTTTGCCTTTAGGAGACAAAAAAAATATTTAAAATCCTTGGTAAGACTCTAAGTTTGAAAGATTTAAAAAGGAAGAAGGAGAAGAACAAAGAGGAAGAGGGGGGGGAGGAGGAGGAGGAGGAGGAAGAGGGGGAGGAGGAGGAGAACAGCAGCAGCAGCAGCAGCAGCAGCAGCAGCAGCAGCAGCAGCAGCAGCAGCAACAAAACAACAACAACAATCAGCTAACTAAAGAGATTGACATTATAAAATGACCTCTGTGGGAAATTGTAAAATGTATTGTACCAGAGATTATTACCTGACATTATCCTAAGTATTTTGGTTCTCTTTACTTGGAATTGCTTTCAGAAACACTTGGACAAGCCATATTAAGAGATTGCATCATTACTTCATGTCACAACCTTTACAAAGGAAAGAGTGTGAGAAAAAGTGGGAGAGTTGTCCACCAGAGCTCTCTGTGTTGGTGTGTGTGAGGCTCAGAGAGCCAATGAGTTGGTAACTATTATGATAATACAAGAACAATCAGTCTAATGCTATGACACGCACATCACTTGGGAAGCACTGGACAGTTTTGTAGGATTTTCAAATTCAGAATTTTTGTTAAATTGTATTGGTCTAGAAAAACTAAAAGTCATATTTGAAAGACAATCACTGAAGGAATGAAAGCAAGTAGGAAATATACGTGCCCGCATGTATGCGCGCGTGGGAGCACACACACTTTTCTCTATGCTCTTTGTTTTGGTAGCCAATTCAAACTCTGAAAACAAATTCAACCTCCACCCACTCCCATCAGTTTTCTCTTCCCTTTTCCCACCACAGGCAACAAGAGCCAGAAATATTTGTTACTTTTCCACTTTTTTCTAATCAATATGATTTGTTGCCAGCAAAGAGGAAAAAGGAGAAATAGATAATGAGCAGCTGCAACACAGAGCTGGTTCTACTCCCTGAAGCCTCTGAACTCTCCAGTCTACAGCCTTGTGTGTGTGTGTGTGTGTGTGTGTGTGTGTGTGTGTGTGTGTGCGCACGTGCGATCACTTCCCCCTTCTGTTTCTTCCCTTCCGCCCCTCCCAAATTCTCTCCTTCCAAATTTTTCTATAACCACCCTCATTCTCAAATTGATAGCCTCTTTTTCTTTGATTATTATTGCCACACATATATGTATATGTATGCACAAATATATAAATAAAACCCACTGAGTCTATTCTTGTTGTTTATGTGTATATGCTTTCAGGGCTGATCATTTTGTATTGGATTAGCTGTCAGGGGCTTATTCCTTGGAGAGGCTAATTCTTCCTCTCTCTCAGTAGTCATTAGTTGCCTGTAGCTCTTTGTCTGTGGATGGGAACTTGTGAGATTTCCCTCCTTCCATATTAGTATGTCTATTGATATTTCCATTGCTCCTGTATGTTTATGCAGCCATTTCTAGGAGAGACTGTTTCACAGAAGACCTCTTGGTATTCTGTCCATTACATTCGTTCTGCCTTCTCTTTTGGAATGTTTCTGAGCAGGAACTGTGGTGTAGAAGTATCCACTGGGCATAGGCTCCCATGATCCATTGATCTCCACATTGTGTCCAGTTCAACCTTTTGTTTATTTATTTATTTATTTTTAAAAATAGCTATGCAGTTATCAATTTATTTCTCTACACCTCAGATACACTTTTCTTCTGCCAGGCTTTCCTTCCTTTCTTTGTATCATGTATCACTATAACTGCGTTGGTTTTCTAAGGCTTCTGCCACCAAGTTCCTTACCCAGGTGGTTTAATTAACATAAATACCTTGTTTCCTAATGGTAGAGGCCAAGAGTTGAAGATCAAGGTGCCAGGAAGTTTGGTCTCTCTGAGGGCTATAAGCCACTGTTTCATTCTTCTCCATAACTGCTGGTGGTTTGTGGGAAATCTTTGGTATTCCCTGAATTGCAAACACATTCCTTGCTCTTTGTGTGTTTGTCTCCAAACCTTTGCAATTCTTTGGACACCAGTGTATTGGATTAATGCCCATTGTAATGATCTCATTTTAACTTGATGGTTTCTGTAAAGCACTATTTTAAAATAATGTCACATCTTGAGATCCTGAGGACAAGCACTGTAACATAAATTTTGGCAGACACAGTTCAATGCACAATGAGCCTATGGGGGAGCTGCAGCAAGACATGGGAGCTAGGGACCACCTAACAGCTGGGCATTTTGCACTGTGGGTCATGTGACTGAGAAGCTAAACTGTTTTCATTGGCATAACTTGTCCCACTAAAGGTCCAGCTAAGAAATCATCATCATAAGCATCACAGGTTGGTTTGTGTATCAACTTACTTAAACCTATACTGTGACACACATTTTCCTTGTACTACAGTACCCGATATACATAAATTATTACTCATAAAACTATAAACTGCTTGCAAGTAGTAACTACTCCATCTTTGTCTACATTTCTTCACTTATCACAGAATGTTGTGTATAGTAGATGTGAAATCCATCCTGGCTTTATAGTTACAGAGTTCAAAAGGCTTGTTGTTAATTATTATATGATACCAACCACAGAAAGGCAGGGCTGTGATGCAAGGTCAAACAGTTCCAAACTTTCAGTGACTTAAACCACTAAGGCTCATTATTTTCAGGTCTTGATGTTACCTAAAGTGGTCACACCTTATGTGAGAGCAAAGGATCCTGGGCAACTCCATCTTATGATGAGATATTGGGGGTTGCCTGGTAAGGGAGAAGAGTAAGAAGCAACTTCCCTGGGTCTTCAGTATTTTACTTAAGTCTCAGTCTGTTGACCAGAAGTACTCACATGCTTTCCTCAACTACAAAGGAGGATAAGAAACATCATCTATGTTCCAGGAAGAGACAGAGGACTAGAAATGCTACTGGACTCTAGAAATGTCCATTGGAGGCAGTTTGTACTTTAATCTTAAGAATATGCATTGGTCTTAGCACTTACTAAACACTTACTGTATGTTAGGCAATGTTTCAGATCCCAGACCTAGCCAGAAAAGACAGATAAGACATACATTTGCATGTGAGGCAAGAGTATCTAGAGATCAAGCACATGAGATAGTTGCGCCAAGAATCGATGCAATAAAGAAAGAACACTGGTTAAGAATAACTTCCTTGTGGACTCAGGGACAATTGTTCTAAGAATTTTAATGTTGTACTGCAAAATTGGTGCTCACTCTAGCTTTCTCATGTAATTAAAAATGCAATATTATCACTCTTTGATATAACCTAGAAATTAATTGAACAGAACATTGAGATAATTTGGAACCTTACAACAGGCAATTTTGACTTTTAAGGTCAAGCCATGAGAAAATTAGTTCACACATCATATTATCAAAAGATAAGATAATTTAAAATGGAAACAGACATGATATTTTCATTACTTTATTGTTTATAATAAATCACCACCAGCACACATGTACTACTGATTCTGAGATTTGAGGAAGGCTTTGTATGGGGAATTAATTTGTGACCCAAGTTTATTTGACTGGAATATCCAAGATGTCTTTTCTAATAGTGGACTGAATATGTGACTATATAAATGGAATCATTGAAGCTTTCCATGAATCTCTGAACCTGGCTAGCTAAGCTTTTACACAGTAGATCAGGTGGGTTTCAGGAACATTCCCAAAAGATCAGTCCAAATTGTAAGGTGTTTATGAGCTCTTTGCTTACATCATATATGCTAATGTCCTCCAGACCCAAGCTACTCACATGGCTAATGTCACTGAGAGTAAGCAGAGAGTCAGGGTTCACTATGAGCTAGTAAAACCTTTTACTACTACAATTGGATGGCACCTAGTAGCCCCCATTACTCCTACTGAGGCAATTCACCCTGCTCTCATGGAGAGCTCCTTAAAGACTGATTCTAAAATAGCAGCAGGTCTCAGGAGCTTAGAATGTTGTCATTTTTATTAGGACAAGTGAGAATGGAGCTCTTTCAGCATGGCAGCTTCAGCCTCAGTATTTGGGGTCTGAAACAACAGATTGTATGCCCGTTTTCATCATTACTAACATTCAATTGTAAAAGAGATGGTAGTAACAGCTTCCATTCATGAAGGACCAGAGGGCCCACACAGGCCTCTACCTGAGGAATATCATGTAGCCTCAATTAGATTACAGGATCAATTTCCTTTTTCTTGATAAAATCTGTTCCACCAGCACCTGAGGTTCCTGGAATGCTTCCCCATGCTAATGAGGCATTCCAGGTTTCCTAAGCCCTTGGGCAATGAACTTTTCCTATCCTGGATGTTCCTATCCACAATACCCCAAAACTTTTTAAGCCTTGAATCACCCTAAGTAAAGTTGATCTGTCTATTGATAGCTGGTTCTGGTGTGGTCATTCACTTTACATAGTCACAAGGTTCCTGAACTCCCCCAACTCACCGTCTCTGCTCCTTCTGCCCTTGTGGATTGGATTGGTCAGTGATCCACAAGAGCAGAGAAATCTATAGCCAGGCACCATGAATAATGCCCCATGTTTTTGAAACGTTTTTCCCTTCTTGTGCCCTTCCTCCACTCATATTGAAAGTCTGTGAGGAAAGCCATGAAGAGTAACAGTTCTTTTGCTTGTCTGAGAGCTATGAGACTGCTGTTAATTCTTTCTGAAGTATCAAAAACCGTATATTTGATTTGACAGTTTGCTTTTAGGTCCTGTTTTACATGGCAGTGTCCTGGATTTGTTGTTTTCCTTCATGCAACTTCTTACTCTGTGTGGTAGTTTGAATATACTTGGCCCAGGGAGTAGCACTACTTAGAAGTATGGCTTTGTTGAAGGAAGTGTGTCACTGTGGGTGTGTGCTTTAAGACCCTCATCCTAACCTTGTGGGAGCCAGTTTCCTTCTAGTAGCCTTCAGATGAAGATGTAGAACTCTCAGCTCCTCCTGCACCATGCCTGCTTGGACACTGTCATACTCCCTATTTGATGATAATGGACTGAACCTCTGAACCTGTAAGCCAGCACCAATTAAATGTTGTCTTTATGCTTCTGTAGGGCACAGGACACTGTCAATAGGACAAAACGGCAACCAGCAGATTGGGAAAAGATCTTTCAGAACCCTACATCTGATAGAGGGCTAATATCAAATATATACAAAGAACTCAAGAAGTTAGACTCCAGAGAACCTTATTAAAAATGGGGTACAGAGCTAAACAAAGAATTCTCAATTGAGGAATATCAAATGGCTGAGAAGCACCTAAAGAAATGTTCAACATCCTTAGTCATCAGGGAAATGCAAATCAAAACAAGTCTGAGATTCCACCTCACACCAGTGAGAATAGCTAAGATCAAAAACTCAGGTGACAGCAGATGCTGGCGAGCATGTGAAGAAAGAGGAACACTCCACCACTGTTGGTGGGATTGTAAGCTGTTACAACCACTCTAGAAATCAGATGGGCAATTCCTCAGAAAATTGGACATAATATTATCTGAGGACCCAGCTATACCACTCCTGGGCATATACCCAAAAGGTTCTCCAACATATAACAAGGACACATGCTTCACTATGTTCACAGCAGCCTTACTTATAATAGCCAGAAGCTGGAAATAACCTAGATGCCCTTCAACAGCGGAATGGATACAGAAAATGTGGTACATTTACACAATGGAATACTACTCAGCTATTAAAAACAACGACTTCATGAAATTCTTAGGCAAATGGATGGGACTAGAAAATATCATCCTGAGTGAGATAACCCAGTCACAAAAGAACACACATTGTATGCACTCACTGATAAGTAGATATTAGCCCAAAAGTTTGGAATACCCAAAATACAATTCACAGACCACATGAAACTCAAGAAGAAGGAAGACCAAAGTGTGGATGCTTCGGTCCTTCTTAGAAGGGGGAACAAAATACTCACAGGAGGAAATATGGAGATAAAGTGTGGAGCAGAGCCTGAAGGAAAGGCCATCCAGAGACTGCCCCACCTGGGGATCCATCCCAGATAGACACCAAACCCAGACACTACTGTGGATGTCAAGAAGTGATTGCTGACAGGAGTGTGATATAGCTGTCTCCTGAGAGACTCTGCCAGAGCCTGACAAATATACAGGTGGATGCTCGCAGCCAACCATTGGACTGAGCACAGGGTCCCCAATGGAGGAGTTAGAGAAAGGACTGAAGGGTCTGAAGAGGTTTGCAACCCCATAGGAAGAACAACAATATCAACCAACCAGACCTCCCATAGCTCCCAGACACTAAACCACCAACCAAAGAGTACCCATGGAGGGACCCATGGCTCCAGTTGCATATGTCACAGAGGATGGCCTTGTCAGGCATCAATGGGAGGAGAGGCCTTTGGTCCTGGGAAGGCTTGATGTCCCTGTGTAGGGAAATGCCAGGGTTCAGAGGTAGAAGTGGGTGGGGGAACACCCTCATAGAAGCAGGGGCAGGGGGTATGGGATAGGGAGTTTCTGGGGAGAGGAAACTGGGAAAGGGGATAATATTTGAAATGTAAATAAAGAAAATAAAAAAAAAAAAAAAAGAATTGCTTTGGTCATGGTGCCTGTTCACAGCAGTCAAACACTAAGACACTCTGAAAATGTTTTCCCTAAAAGGCACTAAAAATAAAAATAACTTGTTTTTTGACCACTCCCTCCAAAGTGCTTTCTTTGCACTTTTAAAAGTTTTTACTGGAAAAAAAGTTAATTTTTAGCTCATTTTACTGTCATAATATATCTTAGGTAACTAGAGCTGGATCCACAAATTGAATAGGCAACTTTCTATTTTCCATATGATAGTTTTGCAAATTAATCGCTCATACATAACAAGTTGTCATTTCTCCGACGTCCAGAAGCCAACTCCTCACTACCATTTTCCCTTCCACTAAGGATCTTATTGATGCTCACTGGGTCTCTGCCATTGCACAATTTCAAGTTCTACATGTGTTACGTTATTGTTGTAGCTGACTCTTCTTTGGGATATTAATTTCTAGTTTTCCCATTGCCTCAAACAATTATTTTACTTCCTGTTTTCCTAGTACACAACTTAGGCCCTCCTTTCTTCACTTTCTAATAGGTCTTATTTGTACCATTCTTATTTGTATTAAAACTCAAATAAAATCTCTTTCAAATTGTACCTAAAGAGCAATAAATATACTCTTTATTTCATCTCTTGTATCTATTAGATCAAGATTTCTTAAACTTCTCTCACTTGTGACCCTTTCTTTCTGAGATATTTTTATGTCACTCCTAGAATATAGGCATATAAAATAGACATATAAACCAAGCACTTCCTGGTAATACATCATAAAATGTATTGTTTAATATATCCAGAATTTTTTAATATGTTAAAGATTCAAGCTTATTTGTCCACTAATTAGATAAGTGTGCTTGCTTATTTTACACAAAGGATTAAATTTTGACTATGTGATCCTGTGGGACATAAAGAATACTTGATGTTTTGATTTTATAGCCATCAATGCTAAGAATGCCACTTTGCATAAATATGTAATACAACATAGAGAAGCATGTTTAAGATAATTTCAGAAATTTTTGGAAATTCTATCCTCATCCCATATTAAAATTTATTAATGAATTTTCTATGAAACTGAGTAGTAACTGAAGAAAAGTAAACATCTTAATACAACATAGTCTAATGATATACTAATTTGCTATTTACATGCTAAAGAATAATAGTAAGAAAAACCTTCAATGTTTTGTTTTCAGCAATTTAACTATTATGTTTGTATAAGAGAAGAAAACATTGTATGCATATGACAAAAACACTAAAAATTGTACCATAAAAGTCTCAAATGTGAGTTGAGTTTTTCAGGCAGAGTTTGTTACTTGGTTAGCTTTTGCAAGGTGCTGTATGGTGTCACAGCATGCACAGTGGAAGTGTTCATGGTGTATGTTCTGAGCCAAGGCTGCAGTGGAGCTGTTTGAAGTGACATGGACGAACACTGCCAGGATCACTTCAGGTTCATGCCATGTTTGATTTTGAATTCGGGCCTGGTCATTGTACATGCAGAAATAAACCTGCTTTTGCCAAATTTTTTATTAGCCTGTATTCAGTTATGTGAACTAATACAAGGCTGTACCCCACAGCCTAAGAAATCTGGCTACACATCAACATTCATATTATCACAAAGCCTTGCTTGCAGCTACCATAAGTTCTTAATTGTCAAAGATTTGGTTATGATTTTTAAAATTGTAATCAGGTTCATTTCTTCCCCTCCCTTCTTTCCTTGCTCCCTTCCTCCCCCCCCCCCTCTCTCTCTCTCTCCCTAAAACATTACAAATCACTTTTTATAATTCTGGTATATATTATTTAACATTAGGGTACAGAAATAAAAGATCAAATCTTTTAATGTGTGAAGCTTACATTAGAGTACAGAACTTATTTCTTTTCTATCTTAAACATCAAATGAACCATACAGTCTAATGTAGGCTTAGATTTTTCAAAACCTATTTTAATAAGGGTCCTTAAACCCTTTAACCTCCCTTCTAGCCCACCATTTACCAGAGGTAGTGGAAAGGAAAAGTTAATAGGGCAAAGGGGGATGTTAACCTGTTAATAAATAGTTCTTTAGGGCAATTCTAATCTTTGTTGTCAGGATATCAGCAGTTCAGTTCGCATGAATCAGTGGTAACTCAATCCGGACCAAAGCTTGAGGCTCTGCCAATTGGTCCAAGTCTGTGGAAGTGGCAATAAGCTTCTAAAATATCATGAGAAATTCTTTTGTGTTTTTCTCTCTACAAAGTCATGACAAGGGATGATCAGCAAAGAGTGGCAAGAAGAACCAATGCCAGAGTGTCATCAGTGAAGATCAGAATTGGCAAAGCCTAATGAAGACCAGCAAAGAGTGGCAAGGTGAACCAATTCCAGAGTGTCGTCCACTGTCTGTTGGGTTATACTTATACCCTTTCTAAACATCATGTGTTCCCGATAGCGTCTGCTCCAATGAAATATCACATGTCTTTTCCAGAGAGCTTCCAAAAAATCACCATGTGTCTGTTCTCAGCAAAACATCCTCTCATATGTCTGCTTCAGCAAAACATTCTCTTATAAGAGAGTTTGGAGACACAACTGAGTCTCCAAAGAAACCAGAAATTTCCACTTTAGTCTGTTTTGGTTATTTGTTAACTAAAGGGAAAATTTAAAGTGAGCAAAATCTGTCTCTGGTTCACTGGCTCCTCCCATTTTAGAAAGTTATATCTATGAAACATGCCCTGATAAGTTTTCATAGGACATCTTTGATTTTTTTCCTCAAATTCCTCTAGAAAAGGTCTTAAGATGTAGCTATAGTTTTTTCATTTTTCTTCACATTGATACATATATTTTTTTCAATAGTTTGAATTTTTCATGGTCTTTCTTTTCCCTAACTTTCCCTACATATTCAATAATGTGATATAAGTACTGCATGTAAACTGCAATCTCAGTACTTTAAACTCCATCCAACGAAACTTCACCCTAAGAAGAACCCCTCCCATTCTATGATGTTCGCATATAGCCCTGCTCACCCCAAATAAATGCATAGAGAAAGGAGAATAATGGGGGGGCCATATTTAGCTTCTTCAAATGAAAATTTTCATATAGTCAAAACTGGCTTCAAAACTTGTGATTCCCCTATTTCATCATCCTTGATGCTGGAATTATGGATGTGCATCAGCCCATGTTGAATAAAGATAGGTGCACCACAACCTGGCCTTTGGCATCAATCTGAGGGGTCAAACCTCCACACCCTGAGGGAGAAAGCACACATGCATACCACCGCTGACATGTATACCACATTAACGAATGTCTAAAGCTATTGCTTGGCTTGTGATGAAAATTTGTAGTGGTGAGTTGGCCTTTGAATTTGTCCTTAAGTTGCTATGGCAACTTCATGTGTCATCTGTACCACTTGAGATTCTCTACATAACCATGATCATGTGCTGCAGAAGGAGAACTTTTATGTGTGCCTGTCCAATGGCCCTTAGGGTTGTACTTTATACTTTTCATATACTGTATTGCAATCTTGAACTTATGAACTCTCTGCCTTAGCCTTTGAGTGCACGTGGCTAGATATTTTTCCATTCCCTAAATGGAAAATGTTCATAAGAAAGGAGAATAATGGATGTGTGTGTGTGTGTGTGTGTGTGTGTGTGTGCATATTTAACTTCTTCAAATGAAAATTTTCATATAGTCAAGGCTGGGCTCAAAACTTGTGATCCTCCTGTTTCAGCCTCCTTGATGCTTGATGTACATCACACCATCTTGAATGATAGCTTCTTTCCACATAAAATGTGGCTAATAATGTCTGCAAAACACTTTCACAAGATGAGTAATATTTATATTTCTGGCCATCCGGGGATAGCAGTGTTCATAAATGTCTGAATTTCTTTACACCTACACAGATACCTTCCTTTTAAGGGGCAGGTTTAACTGACTCTGAGTCATAGTAACCCTTGATGGTGGTCAGGAAAGCTTGTCTTTCTGTGTTTCTCCAGACAAGTCAACACCCAGAGACAAAGAAGGCTGTTCTCTTTGTTACTGCTAACCCAGAAGACTTTTCTTTTCCTTTTAAAATTTAATTTCTTTGAAGGAATAAAAATAGAATCTCAAAGTGTTCTCTTTCTTTGGGAGTAGTTAGGTGTGAAACGACTTAAAACCACCATCTAAACAGTTATGACAAAGCTACTTCTTTTTCCAGGGCAGGGAGGTATAATCCTATTATCTTTGTGTGGTTATCAGACCCACTTGAAATTCCAATTAGTGCAGCTAATCACCGTGGGTTCCTCTGGTACTTAGCTGGCAAACAGCTAAGTCTAATTAATACTTTGGAGTGGTGGGTAAATGACATTTCTTTAACTTCTGTAGGCACATTTTCTAAGTAAAATTCTGACTTGAAGCTTTGTTCATTGCCATTGGACAATTTCTAAAAAAGAATGACAACAAAGAGAATTGTGTATGAAACTAACAAAATAATATTCTTAAGTGTTTTATCCAATTGCAGAGAATCTAGAGGCCCCCAGGAGAAATGTTTCTTATTGGATGGAGAGTCAAAGATAACATTTCTCATCCAAATTTTGTTGAAAAAACACATAAATCTATAAAATAGAAGAATCATTCATTTAAACTCTACTTTGTAAGGACAGAGACTCTTTAAATACTGATTTATTTGATAAGAAATAAGTTAAAATATTATTAAAGTGAGGAGAGTACTTGGTCTAGGAGTTTCTGATAAGTGCACTACAACTACCTGTGTTAAGTCCATGCAAAGTAGTATCTGTGTGTGTGTGTGTGTGTGTGTGTGTGTGTGTGAAGTATTTTAAATAGAAGTTGTCCTTTGGCTTAAGGGTAACCCTTGTTTCTCCATGTAAAAAAATTCTACTAGTGTGTCCCCTAGCTCCCAAACTCAGAAGAGCATCATATTTGTCCGAGTGGAGGTACTGAAGGTTAGCCTGGGAATGTCCAGTGCTGACCTATGGACCAATGTTGGCTACTATTGTCTTTGCATGCCTAGTATGAAGGGATAGGCTTGCAATTTAATCAAATCCAGCAAGACTAAGCATCACTTCTGGTGACCATATACATATCTGGCACTGTCTGGAGACAAGTGCCAGAATTCTGAGATTAATAGGAAGAGTGAGGGACTGACTTTCTTTAGGCAGGTCTTTCCCTGGTGGGAGCCTATGCTCCCTCTGGCAGAGTAACCTGTGAATAATTAAACAGACGCTTCATTCTTCTCCCTTGAAAAAAGTCCATATTTGTAGAGACTACCAGAATTTCTAAACCCCAAAACAGCAACAGAGAAGGATAATGAATCTCAAAGAGTTGCAAATGTCTTTGGTTTTGGAGCTGAAGCCTCTGACTGGTCCTGGTCTGGGAAAAGGGGACATTTATTTTAAAGCAAGAATTCTGTATTTAATTTCAGAGGGGTAGGTATGAAAGAGCCGAGTGTTTGCTTGGACAGGGATTTGAAATCTTTTGTAGGCTTTTTGAGTCGTTCAGATGAAGGAGATCCACATGGTTGTTCTTAGTAGGGAAAGTGGGTCTGCAAGCCCTCACAGGAACTGAGAGCCTCTCCCCAATGTATAAGCATTATTCTGTATAATTATGGATATTTTCACTTCCAAAAATATTTTTTTTTCTAGAAGCTGCTATTTCAAAGGCTTTCAATTCTGTGTGTCATTATCAAATAATCTTTTTTGTACTCGGGTGTTTATTATTGGATTGCAACAACGATAAAGCTCCAGGGGTTTTTGTCTTCTTTGGTATGCTAATTAGCCCGTTTCCTTTTGATCTTTTTCCTACCGAAGAGAGTGAAAAGCTATCTCGGCGGGGAATCTTAGTGCTGTACATTCTTCTTCTCATCTCCATAATCTGTGGATCAGAGGAAGACAACAATTTCACTGCTGAATGAGGGCTTCTGGGGGGCTTTAGTTAGAGCTGAGGTTACCCAATAATCCCGCTGGCACCCCCAAGTTGGGCAACGCGTAGGAAGATTGCAGAGAGTGGAAAAACGGCATAGAATACTTCATTTGACTGAGTGTGATTGTTTTTATTTCTTCTCTGAGCATTCAATCCCTGTAAATCTATGCCATTTTGCCCAATTGTTAACTTTTAGATAGCTTTCTTCTATTCATGTGTTTAGTGACAATGACTGAATGCTTAGTTTGAAGAAAATGGCCCTAAGAGTTAAAAAAGAAATGCAGCTGACAAAAATTTGCTAGACTATGAAACTGTCTTTCAAAAGACACAGTTCAACCACATACAAAGTGTTACTAGGAAATACACAGGCACCTGTATGTTGGAGGAACAGGTTTCAGTAGTTTGTGCTGGGGAACAGACAATGTTCCTTGGTTTCCTAGAGTTTATTATTAAGATATAAGAATTTTAGACATAGGCCAAACAGTTAAATGGAAAAATTCATTTACCTCAACACCATGCCTTAACATCTATGGGGAATGCATGCGTGCGAGTGCGCACGCACGCGCAGACACACACACACACACACACACACACACACACACACACACACACACAGAGGCAGTCTTGCATAATGAGAATCAAGGAAGTTGTCATTTAAATGTTGGAGTCATAAGAACTAGCTCCAACCAGTGTAAGCACACACACAAACACACATACATACAAGTTAGGTTGAACCATAGGGAATTACTGGTTTTGCAAGTAAAAAGCATCTGGCTCAACCATTTGGAGGATATAATCAAGATGATCAAGTTTTGTTTTTGTTTTTTTGTTTTTAAATTATTCATGGGCTAGAGAGATGGTTTAGCTGTTAAAAGCTAGGCACAAAACTAAAAATCTTTCATTTCCCCCAAAGAGTATGGGCTTCTTTAAAATCAGCTAATAGACGTCTGATTTCAAAAATGATGTGTGGCATAGGGCATTTTTATGAATAGCCCTAAATTTGAAGATTTTATTCACTGACTGTTTAGAAATCAATCTTTGTCCTTCAAGAAGGAACTGGCTGTTGGAAATAAAGCAAAGTCATCAAAATTACTTCTTAGGATTAAAAATAATTTTCACTACATAGAACTATTTTGAATGTTTTTATTATTTAAGGAACCAATTTTGAGCATACCAAGATTTCCTTGAGTATCACATTTACCACCAGAGCCACAGGATTTTGCATCTATAAGATGCTTTGGAAATCAGCTAGTCTATCAGTCCTTCAGCCTTATTAAGAGAAATTAATAATTGACCTTGGGCATCTTAACACAGAGATTTTGAGGTATTAGATTTATGAAGAGATCCAGAAATTTACATTTTAAATACATTCAACTGGTAATTTTGAGGCAGGAAGCTGTCTCCAAGCTTGGGATGGATACTCTTGTTTGCAGAGATGGATTCTGAACTTCAGTGACCTGTTCAAAGTCATTCTGCTTGCTAGCCAGTTGGTCCAAAGTAGCAGAACTCTAGGGAAAGACTCCTGGGGCAGCAGAGGCAGGTAGTAGGGGTTTTCCAAGGTATTATGTGAATTTAAAACAAAGACTGGTATTTGCTGGTTAGTAAGTAGCAGAACTCTAGGGAAAGACTCCTGGGGGCATTTATAAAATGAGAATTACCCTGAGCCAAAGCTTACAGTTTTGTGCGCTGTTCGTGATCTTCTGTTTAATAAACATCCGCCACTCTGTTTATATTCAAACATCTGAATAATATTTCTTAGTAGTTATTGCTTTTCCCACCCTTTCTCATTTTCATAGCCCCTTTCTGTAGTGTCCCCTACTTTCATTCCTCTCCACGACCTTAGTCACATCTGGGGTCTTGGTGTGATCACCAGAACAGAGCGTCATTGTTGAAAGGTACTTTTCATTATAATAACTCTCTGGAATTCTCCCTGAGAGGAACAGCTGGATCTTTTCACATTTTGTCTTTATGCCCAATTAACCCCTAACTACAGCCCTACTGAGTTGTTATTGCTGCAAAGGAAAAAAAAAATCAACTGTGAAACCCACATGTCTAGACAGTGAAGGACTCAGCACAGAAATTCCTTCTTTGTTCCAGAGGGTGCCAAGTGAGTGGTCCAGGAGATGGGAAGAGTAGCCAGCACAGCTGGTAGCAGCTGTACTTGCCCATGGGCTCTTCAGACCTAGTTTTGAAGCCAAAGGTGCTAATGATGAGGACAGAAAAAAGAACAACAGCATGTGGCGTCCATGCAAGGTGCCAGTGAGGTACTTGTGTCTCTTCCCCATCTGTTCCAGTCGCCCTTGCACTCTCCCATTTGCTCACAAATGGACAGGAAATGGGTGACCAAATGCTGCCTGAGGGATAGGACCTGATGCTGTTAATTACTATGAGTGTTGAGAGCCAATTATCTCCACAAACCCAAAACATCTTCTTGTAGCATTTCAAATGGACATTGCTTCATCCAGGGTGGAGACAAATTGGACACTGTCGCTTGCTTCAAACAAAAACCAATTTTGGTACAGTGTTCAAATACTTATTTTCATCTGTATTATTGGTTTTCAAAAGCTGTAATGACTCAAAGAACGGGAACTATGATGTAGTCAGGGTAGCTCTGTACGGATACATTTGTATATCTCTTTTCATCTGTGTTGGATACACACATATAAAATGCAGATCTGCCTGCATGCTTTTACATACACACAGTGAGTACGGTGTCTGTTTTTGCTTTGGCAGATCAGTCTGACCATGCTTTTTGTTTGTATCACTGGATAATGTCTCCACCTATTCTTTCTGCATTCCCATTTGATTTAAAGATGTCATCTGCATTTTGTAAAACCTCCATGGAACACAATAGTACATACATGTCTTCAGGTTTTTGTTGAGAGTCTACTTCAGGGCTTCATTTATCAAGCATAAATGATTGGATAAAAGCCTTTGAGGTAAGTCTTATCTTTAGTAAAAGTGAACTGATGCTTACATAAGACTAATGAGGTGTAAACGTGAAATAATTTTCAGATTTTCTGGTCAAAACATTTCAACTAAGGAAAAAGGTAGAAAATGGATTAAACATATTTTCTGCTTTCTCTGATTAGTGTCATTGGACAACTGCTCAACTCTTTTCTTCGTTCATAAGCACAAGCAGAGTCATTTCTCTCCTGTGTCATTAATGGGAGAAAGAAAGATAATTTGTATAGCAAGTCAGTGTGTGATTTCGTCTCTTCTGTGCAGAGGCTTCAGCGATGATGTTAAGCACCTGGAGGAAATGGAGGCCGATAAAGGCATAATTAAGCCGGGGAAACACCTGGGAAAGGCTGATTTTTTTTTTTTTTTCCAGATATGCATCCTCCTTTGTTTCTCTATAGGAGGCTCCATATGCCCTGGCAGATGCCCATATGGGATTTCTCCTGGATGTGCTTAATGTGAACTTGAGGACGTTGTACCACACAGTCACTCATACCGTCACTGGAGTACTAGGCATGTGGTAGAAGCACTTCACCAAAGACCGTACCTCTGTGGAGTTTTAAGTGAAGGCGGAGGGCATGGGAAATGCATCCATCCACTGGAGTTCAAAAGTGACAGCAAGGTGTTGTTTTACATACCTAAGAAAAGCCACTTTACATACCTCTAGTTTGTGATTTCAGCATACTGCCTGAGTAGTAGGTACCAACCAACGGCACTTCTATAGTGTTATGGCCCATCTTTAAGCCATCTTTAGTATTTAAAAGAAATTTGGAACATCAAATCAAACCAGACTTTCCTTATAGGAGTTGGGGTGCTACTGCTTATCTGCCACAAAGTCCAACTAGAAGTAAACCTAGGAGGTGTTGGTTCAACTGTTTTATTATTGAACTATAGGCAGTATTTATGCTACAAATGATGGCTCTTAACTGAGCAGCCTTCCAGCTTAGTGTGTGTGTGTGTGTGTGTGTGTGTGTGTGTGTGTGTGTGTGTGTGCGCGCATGTGCACGCACACGCGTGTGTAAATGTGAGAGCTTCCACAGTACCCATAATATAGAGCATCCTGTAGTCCTCTTCATAGAGAATCAAGAGACTCTTGTGGAAAAGGTTATTCAAATTTTACAGCGTTTGCGTAATTCTATTAACCCAGTGCATACCTAAATGTACTTCTGAAAATGGATTTATAGAAAAGAAATGGACTCCTTTCAATAAGCTTCAGGTTTCTATCACACTGTGAAGTGACATTTGGACATTGTCCATGGTAATCTGTGCAGCAGTCCGTGCAGCCCTGGCTTTAAATTGGTTCCTTCTAAAGAACAGTGTTAAGTGGCTGCTCATAAACAGGACTGAGAAATTTCTGAGTGGGAGGAGACGCCTCAGCTCCCTACTCATACGGTCTGTAAAGCTGATGTGGGCGAACATCATTATGTAGCACATGAGGACACTTCGGGATAAATATTTTCAGGGTGGTTTTTTTTTTTTTTTGGATATTTTCTTTATTTACATTTCAAATGTTTTCCCCTTTTCAGGTCTCCCCTTTGGAAACCCCCTATTCCAACCCTCCCCCCCCCGCCTCTATGAGGGTGCTCCCCCACCCACCCACCCACTCCCGTCTTCCCTCCCTGGCATTCCCCTACACTGGCACATCAAACACCCTCAGGCCTAAGGGCTTCTCCTCCCACTGATGTCCATCAAGGCCCTCCTCTGTCACATATGCGGCCAGAGGCATGGGTCCCTCCATGTGTATTCTCTGGTTTGTGGTCCAGTCTCCGGGAGCTCTGGGGGATCTGGCTAGTTGACACTGTTGCTCCCTCCATGGGGCTGCAAACTCCCTTATCTCCTTCAGTCTCTTCTCCAACTCCTCCATCGGGAACCCTGGCACTCAGTCCAATGGTTGGCTGTGAACATCAACCTCTGTATTTTTAAGGCTCTGGCAGAGTCTCTCAGGAGATAGACATATCAGGCTTCCATCAGCAAGCACTTCCCAGCATCCACAATAGCAGTTTTGTTTGTTTGTTGTTTGTTTTTTAATGAAAAAAAAATGTCCATTGCTAAAATCTCTTTGGAAAATGAGCCAAGAGTAGATAATTTTTTTTCACCCTATTTTCCTACAATTTTTTTTGAATTGCCTTGTTTCCAGCTTCTTCTTGGGTTGCATCCTAAAAGGCTGATTTCTGATTATCACTGTGTTTTGGCTTGCCTGCCTAATTTCAGATTAGACATTAAATATGGTGAGTGGAGTTTAAATATCTGGATTCTTGTCGCTGTTGCAAGCCACTTGGACTGACTCAACAGATAGTCATTAGGAAATTTTTGTGTTGCCCATAATGACAAGTTCTGAGGAGAGAATGATGAATATAATCCCATATGGTGCTCTTGGACCGGTTGGGGTGGGATTCCTGGAAGAAAAAAAAATGGCCTGATGTGAATGGGAACACAAAAGAGAGAAAAAGAATTCTTTACGTGGTGTTGCAGAAACTTCTTACCTTAAAGATACAGGAACTGAGGCCCTGAGACTTCTATGACAGGTTTCACTACGGGTATGTTCACTGAAAGACTTCTTATCCAGCTTCTGTTTTTAGCTCTTTTCCTAAGAAGTGTGTGTGTGTGTGTGTGTGTGTGTGTGTGTGTGTATGTGTGTGTGTATGTGTGTGTGTGTGTGTGTGTGTGTAACAGAAGAGAGAGTAATAAGCTATCAATTTGAGAGGGAAATGGAAAGAGTTGGCTGGGGAAGTGATGTAATTATATTTTAATTAAAATTCATGAGAAAGGGAGAGAGAGAGAGAGGAGAGGAGAGGAGAGGAGAGGAGAGGAGAGGAGAGGAGAGGAGAGGAGAGGAGAGGAGAGGAGAGGAGAGGAGAGGAGATATTTCCTGGTAGTAGAGGGTTGGAGGTCAAAGCGAAAGTTTTGTATTCTGTATTCTTCAGAGCTGCCCTGGCCCTACGCAGGATCAGAAGTCACATGTCCACCGCCATGAAAGGCAGGCCATTTGGGAAGCTCACGGTTAGAGCTGAGCTTGTCCTTAGTTTACTTCCAGAAACTCACATCAAAGTCAGGGCTAATTTGAAATTTGTCTTCACCTGGTTTTATTTCATGTTTTGGATTGTGAGGCACCAGAGTTTAAGTGTTCTTTAAATACCTCAGGATGGAAAAACTAATAAAACGAGGAAAATAAAAAACAATATAGAATCTTAAAAGTACCTTGTCTGATATTGCAACAGACTTAGACGTTTTGTGTACAGGAATGGAAGCCAAAAGCGCTCTGCTGCTCTGCTCGTAAACATTGAGTGAAGATTTATTGGCCTAGGTAATGACTTGCATCAACAAGAGACAAAGCAAACATTTTTCTGAAAACACATCTGACATTCTGAGCCACTTCCTGCTAGGTGGGAATGTAAATCTGCAAAGGTCAGAAAATGGCTGCCCTTCAGGCACTTGCGGACTGTTTTGAGATGGAGTTTGTACCAGTCTCAGTTACAAAGGTACACAGCAAACAAAGCTAAGTTGTGATGTTATTCCTACACATATGTTTTTTATTTGCATGCATTTATGTAGCAATAAGGATTGGGTTTATGCCTCCTGAGAGGCTCTCTTCTTGTGCAAACATATGCTTTGTCCTTTGCTGTGCATAAATGATGGCTTTCTTTTGTCCAGTAGACATTTTCATACATAGACGCATCTCTACCCTCTAGATTTATTTTTGTTAATTCCATAGCATGATTGTAGTATAGACTGGGACTTGCGATGTGATGACCCCAGCATACTTAGCTACGTTTATTTAATGCTTCTGGCTAACAGTTACAGAAATGAAAAGCGTCAGCCTTCTACTGCAGAGAGACAACTGGAGCCTCTGGCTTCTGGCTTCCATTGTCCTGTTGCTTTCTCTGCTTTTTAGTTCTGCTTCAGGTGTATGAAGACTATGATTGATGTTGTTGTAGTTATTTTTTTTTATTGTTATGAAGAAACAGTCTGACCAAAGCAACTCGCAAAACAAAACATTTATTGGAACTCATGGCTCCTTGAGGTTAGTCCATGATCATCATGGTAGGTAACATGGCAGCAAGTGAGCAGGCAGGCATAATACTGGAGCAGTATCTGAGAGCTCCATCATGAAACAACAACCATGAGGCAGGCAGATAGATAGATAGATAGATAGATAGATAGATAGATAGATAGATAGATAGATAGATAGAAAAAGATAGACAGAGCATTAACAGGGAGTGGTGTCAGCTTTTGATACCTCAAAGCCCATGCCCAGTGACACACCTCCTCCAACAAGGACACACCTCCGAATCCTTCCCCAACAGTTCTGCCAGCTGGCAACTGTGTTCAAACACATGAGGCTATCAGGGTCATTTAAACCACCACAGATGTAAAACTCTTATTAGGTCTACAAGTATGTATTAAGTTTGTGTGTGTGTGTGTGTATAAGGGGCTTTGATGGAATTGAGGGACAAAAGGCAAAGATGTATAGGAATCAATCCTTGTCTGGAAGGAACCTAATGTTTTGAAGGAGTTAGGTCAACTTGTAAACAACAAGGCGTGAAATGAGTTTTATAGTAAAAGCATATGCACAGTACTCTGGCAACCTAGAGAATGGGAAAGCTTTAAAAAAGGCAATTTCTCTTGAGCTGTAAACATCCTTACAAACCGGAACTCATTATCTCTAGGTTGATATATTCACAGGAGCTGTGATATGAATAGATCCAACTCCATTTCACATATATATTTCAAAATTGCCTCTGTTTTGGATTCTGTGGAAATATGTTTTATCAACTGTATAACTCCAAAGACAGGTAATACATAGTTAAACAGTTATTTAAAAATGTGTTTATGTGGTGTTATGCATCAGCTGGCTGTACCCCATGGTCCAGATGCCACCTATGGTATGTGATTTGGGGTTCAGCTGTGGTTCCATGTCCTCCATTTCCTCCCTCTCAGGGTATCCAGGAGCTGCTGTGCTCACTGGGCTGGAAGGATGAAGTGGACTCCAGAACAGGTGGGGTTCTGCAGGATCCCAGTCCAGCTGGAAGTGAGTGCGGCCAGGAGGAGGTCATGTCTAAGGATCACTTTCAGGCAAAGATCTTTTCTGGCAATTTTTAACAAAGCAGCTCTCTCAGACAGTATTCAACAAAACAGCTTGTGTGCATATTTTTATTCAGATGAACTTGTACACATACACTTTACTTAGGGTGAACCAGGGGTATATATGGACTTTGGTGAGTGGGAAGGAGTTTTCTGGGTAAATGAAATGGTTAGAGTTTTAAAGTTCTGTGACTACCTCATTTGCATGGAGAGGCACACCAGGAATCTTAGGTATTTGCTGGGTGGGTTTGTAAGACTCTGGAGAGCCTTAGCTTACTGGAGACCCCAGAGTGAACACCATGGAGTCTGAGATCGATGCAAAAAACAAGAGGAATTTATTGTTCCAGCATGCTGGGGTCACTCTGCACACAAAGGAGGGAGGGAATGACCATGTACAGCTCCTTCAGTGAGCTTTTATAGTTTTTAGAGCAGCCACCATTAGGCACAATGTGATTGGCAGAACAGTGTTACTTTTAAACTGATTGGTCTTTAGGGAATGAGGTAGTAGGGGCTTAATCAGCCCCTCCCTTCCAGCTTATGTGCTCTCTAACCTGTTTCTTCCAGGAGAGGAGGGATGCCTACATGCTTGGGGATCTGGTGGAATTTCCCAAAGTTCCTGAGCTGACCTCTTCATTCCCCCCTTTTCTTTGTGCATGCTTCAATCCTAAAGCTATTGCTGGTATTCTGATAGCTCATACTCCTGGTCTTCTGTATCTACTTCTTTATATTTCTGCCTTAAGATCATTAGCTGTACTGTATCTATGCATCCCTTAACAAAAGCGACCAAGCAGTTCAAAATGTAGGGGCCAAAAGTCAACAATATCAGAAGAACAATTAAGGTCTTAACAAGGTAGATATGAGGGCGGTTAAGCAAGGGGAGGAGTTAAACCAAGACTCAAACCAGCCCTGACTCTGTTCTCTCTTTCTTCCTCTTGGTTAACTCCTCTCTCACCTTGGCCACTGAATCTCTAACAACCCCAGAATGGTCTATATAAGAGCAACACCCTTCAGCTAAGGCAGCACATAGCCCTCCTTGCTGGAGGAAAAGTTAAGTCTAATCCCCTCCTATTCTGTAGGACTACTTCTGATAATGAAGTCAGTGATTCTTTAAGATGACTGATGGAAGTTTCTATTCTCTCTACATCTAAATCAATGGCTGTAGAGGAAGTTAAATTTGTAGGTCTGCCAAGGATTACTCCACCTTCCCCAGGCAGAGGGTGTGGGAGTTCAGGACACCCTGACAAGATCTGAGAAGTGGAAGCCCTGCTGGTAAAGGGAGTCCTCCATTTTGCATGGAGCTCAGAGAAGCTATCTGGTCATGGCAAACTTTTAGCAGAGTTTCTTCACATATTTAGTTTAAGAAAACCAACTTTTTCAAGCCACTTTTTCTGAGTAGTTTTGTCTCGGATGCTCTTCTGAGCATCAGTGTTTTGAATCATGGTTCAGGGGTTGTCTGTCAAGCCACTTCCTATATTACAGCGTGATCTTCCTGACATGGAGCTTTCTTAAACTGAATTTCAGGGACTCACTTCAGAGACCACTGGAAATGTTCCCAGGCGGTTCTGTGTACTTTCCTTCTGGGAAGAACATCCACTCTTTTCAAGACATAAAATTGCCCAAGACATAAAATTACCATATATTCTCCCTTGATTTCATCTACTCAATATTGAAATTCAATGTTAGCTTTTTTTCCCAATATGATACAATGCCTAAGATAATCAACCAAAAGTATTTTAGCTTATGGCTTAAGATCTTCAGTCCATGGTGGCTTAGCTCTTCTGTTTTGGGTCTGTGGCCAAGCAGTGTATCATGACAACAGGAACAAAGCAGAATAAAGCTGCTTGCCCTGGTGGCTGGAGGAAAGAGAGGAAGGTGAGGGACTGAGGTCCTAACACCCATCACAGAGGCATGCTGACATTTGCCCTTTTGGCTAACTCAGCCTTACCTCGCAAATGCTCCACTGCCTACCACCAGTGTTCTGGAGACCGAACTTTTAGTGCCTGGCCCTTGGTAGGGGGACATTTGAGATCCAAACTTAACATTCTGTCCCTGTCCTATGAATGGTTCAGATCTATCTCTTAACTCAAAATGCATTTCATCTTTTTCTAGGAGTCATCAAAGTCTTAACAGTTCCAGCATTGGTCAATAGTCTATTCTAATTGTCAATAGTCTTCTCTGAGTCAGAATACAAATTCTTAGCTGTCAGATCCTACAAAAATCAAAAGAAAGTTACATACGTCCAAGATAACAATGAATACAGTGACCATTAAAAAAATCAGACCAATGCAATGTTGAAATCTGGCATGGCAAATATTACATATTGTAACTCCATGTTTGGTATCTGGGGCACATGTTAGCATCATGTGAGCTCCAAAGGGTTTTTGTGGCATCAATCTTGGATGTAAAGATACACCATTAGGAGTTGGCTTAATACTACCTATGGTGTGGTAAGCTTTTGGCACATGGGCTTTAGTGAACACTGATGTCTAAATGACAATAAGACCAACTAAATGTTAATTACTTTAAAATTTGTCCTTCCTGTCTCTGATTCTCTAGTTTTTATCCTCATGTGTCCAGGTGTTCAGCAACCTGTGTTGTCCCTCTGTGCCAACAGCACAAGCCAAATACTTCCAAGATTAAGTTACCGATAGTTAGTTCTACCTTTTACATGTTCATGGGCACCACTACACCTGTTTAATTCCTCCATATAGAAAACTGAAGATGTGGAGGCTTTTGATTCTTACTTGATTTTTAAGACAACTTGAACAGTAACTATTTCAAGAAGCATACAGTTATTGTTCTCTTTGGGACTCTTAGAGGATTCTACATATCTTCATCACTACTCGGCTTTCTTTATTTTCTAGTTCTTTCATTAATCTACAAAATAATTGTCAGAAATGACCATCTCTTAGGAATCAGCATTTGGTTTATAACTTAGTATTATGATGTTCATACTCAATAAATGCTTTAGGATCAATACAAATGAGAAGCAAGGAATGTAGATGAAGATAGGGATAGAAGCACTTGTTTAATATAAGCAACCCCCAGCATCTGCAAGAATTACACAGAAGAAGAAGAGAGAGAGGCTTTGGGGAAGGAAGAGAAGGTGAAGGGTGGGGATTCAGAGGTGGAAGAAAAAAAAGAAAAGAAAAAAAAGAAAACAGAGTTTCCCATGAATATACAATATAGATTGCATCCTGAAACTCAGACATAAGAGAGTGGCCCATGTTTGTGTAGAGAGGTGGTTTGGTTCAATGAACCCACTAACACAAAACTATTTTTTCTTTTATTTATTTATTTATTTGATACTTTATTTACATTTCAAATGTTTCCCCCTTTTCCAGGTCTCCCCTTTGGAAACCCCCTACCGCCTCCCATTCCCCCTCCCTCTATGAGGGTTTTCCCTCACCCGCCCACCCACTCCTGTCTTCCCACCTTGGGATTCCCCTATCCTGGGGCATCTAACACCCTGAGGCCCAAGAGCCTCTCCTCCCTCTGATGGCTAACACGGCCCTCCTTTGACACATATAAAACTATTTTTAAAGCCAGATGTTAATGCTGATTCTCTGTCACTCAGCAGGAAGGGAATGCCAACTGTGTAGTAATAGCCTATTTGCTATGTGTCCTTTATAAACTTGAAAATCTTCCTCTCCAGAGGAAAGAAAAAGTTCTATTAAGTTAAACATTGTTTTTGCTTTGTTTTAAAAAAATAATGCTTTGGAATAAAATAATTAATAATTCACGGCATCTTGTGGCAATTTGTGTTAAAAATGAGTATGAAATTCCTGAGTTCTGTGAAAGCATAAGGAACAAATAGAGTAATACTGTATCCATTATTTAAGACAAAAACACTTTAAAAATGGGGATTGGCAGAAAAGGAATTGGAAATTCTTCCTTAGTCTTCACTTATTGCTGTATGGTTTAAATTCTCTAATGCTCATATTGAAGTTTATTTCCCAAAGTTCTCTTAACAACATTTGAGGTCACATCTTTGGAAGTAGTTAGGACCAGAGAGGTAGCGAGGATGGGGCTCTCATTATTGTATTAGTGGCTTTCTAAGAAAAAAAAAAAGCTTTCACTGTCTCATAATGGTGAGTGCCTTACCACCTTGGGGGTCTACAAAGAATCTCCACCAGCAGAAAGGTCCTTACTTCTCATAGCCTTCTGATTTGAATTTTGCATCCTATTGAATCATGAGACCAATATATTTTTTAATCTTTAATAAATTACCCATTGTGTGATGCTCAATCAAGGAACAGAAAACAGACAAAGATTCCAGCCAATCACTTTTGAAGGGTTATAGTCAGGCTTTCTGAATTTTGTCAATCAGTGGTTCTTAACTTTCTGAATGCTGTGACCGTTTAATATGGTTCCTCATGTTGTGGTGAGCCTGAACCATACAATTATTTTTGTTGCTACTTAATAACTGTAATTTTGCTACCATTATGAATTGTAATGTAAAGACTTTTGGAAATAGAGGTTTGCTAAAGGGGTTGTAACCCACAGGTTGAGAACCACTGTTGCAGACAAATAAATTGGCATCTTTTATTTTTTATTGTTTATTCTCTTCATGGATTAGGGGAAAAAAGACTCTTTTACCCTATTCTCTGGTTCCTTGATGTGAAAGGACAATTTAAAATAAGGTGTTAAGATAAACTCTGTCCCACTCTATTGGACAGGTATAAAAGCCTGTTTGCCCCAGTGACATCATGGGAGCAAAGCACAGTCCAGAGAGTCTAAGGAGAGCAAACTGACATCTTTGAAGCATAAAGCCAGAGAGCTAGCTTTATCTTAGAAAATCTTAAAGGCAAGAGACAATGTGGAGTGCTCCTGAAGATATCAGTGGAAGAAGGCTATCCTATCATCTAGAGTTTGGCAATAAAGAAGTGCTGCTTTCTAGTGAGCAGGCTGGACAGCATAGTAAAAGTAAGTTCAGACGTACCTTGGAAGGGTCCTGTCTAAGACATTCACTGCCTGTGCATGGTACCCTACTAAAGTGGAGTGGGATGTGGCATAGGAGTAAGAGGAGAGCAAAAGTGCAAGGTGGATCAACAGCTGGGTACATTCAAGAAAAGCATGTAATATACATGACAGTGATGCTTCTGCTTTGTGGGACTTAAATATCTACCCACCCACAAGGCACACACATGTCAAAATGAAAATATCTAGAGAACGAATAAGTAAAAACCTGCTTTTAATGTCTCTTCATTGTGTCCTAGTAGAAGCCAAAGATACAGGCTTTATTAGGGTAACTCCTAAAAGAATGGTAAGCTGGCATGAATGATGGTTTATTTGATAAGGATGTTTGCTGCCAAGCAAAGCAATCTGAGTTTGATTTGGGGACCCACAAAGTGGAAGGAGAGAATCAACTTGCACTAGTTATCCTCGAAAATGTGCACACACACACACACACACACACACACACATATACACCACTCACACTCACACACGCACACACTCCACTCACACACACATCACTCACGCACACACACACTCACAGTCAGATATGCACACCCTCCACTCACACACACACACCACACTCACACTCTTTCACACACACACACCACTCACACACACGCACACACCCCACTCTTACACACACACTCACATACACACATGCACACACACATACCACTCACAGTAAACAAATAAATGTAAAAAAGAATAACAATTAAAAAATAAATGTAAAAAATATAAAAATTAGATATTATGGGGTAAATGGAATAATATAAAGTGTTTAATCAGAAAATAATCAGGGGAAACCTCAGCGTGGGCCACAGGGCCCCACAGCTAATCAGCGCCGGGACAAAGATCCCTCGCAGGAGATCGCAAGACCCAGCAGAGGGCCAAAGACACGCCCCACAGCTCACCAGGTACTGCCCCGAACCCGCGAGACACAGGGACCGAGGTAGGCGGGCCTAGAAACCCCCCTGGATCCCAAAAGCGGGCGGCTGTGGCAGGAAACTTCTGC